>JBBGZY010001495.1:1442500-1920000 GCA_037952925.1 Lithobates clamitans
ACCCCCAGGTCACAAGAACTAGTATCCCCATTGGAAGATTTCCCCTCTATTACTTTTCTGGGAACAACCCAAAAATTGGGATTTTCTTTTACTTTCTCTTTCAACGATAATGGTAGACAAGACAAATAGAGAGCGTGAATCTCCTTAACAAGGGCACAGACAGCAAAAAAAACTGACAGGTCCCTCTCCACTCTATCCAAAACTAAAAAAAAGAGTTTTGCCTTTAGTTATATTGTACTTTAAGGGTCCACTCACACCAGCTGCTACGTTATAACATAGCAGCTGGTGTGCAATGCAATCTGGCGGGATTAACACACACCGTTCCCTTCTTTATAAAATAAACTTTTATGTTTATATCAGATTCTATTTTTTTTTTATTTTTATATAACAAATTACAGACAAAACATATATAAAGCAACAAGAAGAGGGAAATAAAACACAAAATCTGCAATATTTCAATAAACAATTTCCTTTTTTTTCCTTCTAATTAAGCAAATACATCAGCCTCAACACCATTATATTTAATTTCTTTAAATAATTTATGATCCACTGCCCGAAATAAATTTAAGAAAGGGAAAAAAACACATTCCAGAGAGAAAAAGAGATCGGGATGGGGAAAAGAAAGAAGAAGAAAATTCCCCTCTTGCTTTCCCCACCCCCCCATATGATCAAAAATTAAGTCCTGGAATACTACATAATACCCTGGAGCAACCACCACACTCAGCAATAATTTAAGTTTTACCCCCTGCACTATTTAGGATAGGGGGAAGCAACCATTCACAAAGACTAGAAAACAAAGATACATAAGACGTATACCCCACACTCCACTTTCAGCCTAAATTAGAAAATGGGGCATCTATCCATTTTTTTCCATATTTTCTGAAATTTCCAAGATATATTACGCTGAAGATAAGTATATTTCTGGAATAGTACATATTTATCCATTTATTTTACCCAATCCCCAAGGGTAGGAGGGTTAGGTGAGATCCATCGAGAATCTATTAATTTAATATTAATTTACGTGCCAAAAAAAGTATTCTCATTATAGCAACTGGATAAAAAGGAAAAAAGAAAACCTGCGCTACCAAGCAAAAATTAGTGTGACTGCAGCTGCAACAAAAACCACAAATATCAATGAGGTGAAAAATTTAAATAAAAAGAAACAAATTTGTGCGCTTGCATTAGATACTTAAATCTATATTCCTGTGTGATTGTCATAAATAGATGAATAAATGAATAAACACCATCAAAGTTAATTTTAAGTGTAAGTGAATAAAAAGTCGCTATGCGACACAGCAAAATAGCGACATGTAAATCAAATACTAATTAACCATTCCATACAGATAAATATAGAAAACTTGTGTGCAAAAAACAAGGTTATTCCACCCAAGTGCAAAGTCATAAGTGAAAGAGTTCAAAATTGCATCATGAGTCGCAAAAAAAATGCATATCCAAAGTTCATAAGTTGCATTCCTTAGTGTGTATAAAGGAATAAGGGGACGTGAAGGGACCTCCAACCACCAGTGGATCCAAAGGTTGATAACAGATGTATCCTTACCAGACGCGTTGGACCTCCTTTATAGCAAGGTCTTAGAAGCATACAGATTTAGCCCTCTGCAGGGACAGGAGATGACAGCTCACCACACGACGGAGATGATTCCGAAACTTCCGCGTTGATGTAAATACTCCCTCGTTTTAAACTCGTGAATAAAGAAGGGGAGAAAAAGAAACCCCAATAGTGTAGTAGATAAAAAAAGGGAATTTTATTGCCTCAGACAACTAGGCATCATACAAAAACATCCAAAATATAAAAGCCGGCAAAATATAAAAACAGCAGAGACGCCTGTGCTAAATTACATGGGGCTCTATGGCGATCTGGCATACACTGCGTAGCCACGCCCTACATGTTTCGTGATAGGTCACGTCTTCAAAGGGGCACCTAATACACACACTTTATGTTTCCTCACTTAAACACCTAACACATTTTTCTGTTTACTCTTTGAACACCTGCACTTACCTATTCCATTCACATACAATAATATTAAAATTATCATTTGATTAATAATATATTTTGTTAATTTTTCTTATTGCATTCTCCCTTGGGTTAGGAAATTGCAATAGGATAATTTAGATATAGCACTAGTAATCGAGCCCAATTAAAATTTCTGCATTTTTTTTTTTACATATATCAGGTTAAGAAAACAAATATTTGTATATATAGGTGGGGATACAGCTCACTAGGTGCTAGGACATTACCTTTAAATACTTAAATACTTAATTAACTACTACAAATACATTTTAGGTGTCGTCCGTGGCCCCCCCCCACTGTGTCCCAACGAGGTGTGACTTCTTGTAAGCCATTTTTGATGCCAGTGCCCACCTGGAGGGGTGGGGACTGACGCATGAGGACCCCTGGATCAGTGCTTTCCTTTTTGGGAAACCTCTGGATATGTGACCTTTGGTTGAAACTCACCCTTTTAGTGGTAAATGTAACATCATTATATATACATATAACTTTTGCTTACAAGATGTGGCTATATTGAAGTTTTTGATAAATTTTTGATATATTTCACCAGAATACAATCCCCTGAAGAGACCGGAACAGCACAGGTCGAAACGCGTCGGAGTATTCATGTGGATGTTTATTAATGTATTGACTTTGTACTTTGAATGAATTGTACTAAACTCAGACAATATATTCTGAGACATGTCCGTCACCAGAGTTTTGTATTTGTATAACCATTTTGACAAATGACTTGCAAGCTGTGTTTTGCACAATAAATGATTTTATTATACCTTTACCATATTTTCTGTATGAATATATTACAATTGCCGCTAAAAAGCCCCCTGGGGGATTCTTCAATTTTTGTTTGTCTACAATACTGTTTGGGGTGTGCGGCTGACTCTATTTCATGTGTTTTTCCTATTGTTTGATGCGATTTTATTATCTAATTTGAAAAGTATATTGATGCGATTTTATTATCTAATTTGAAGAGCTAAAGGTATATTGGATCCCACCAATCCAAATGAAACAAAAAGGAGGGAGAAATATTGTCTATTTTACCGGTGGAGTTTATTCCTCCTAGACTTGGCTACCTTGCTCTGTCTATTTTGACCGATTAACGGTTCCCTTAGGTTTAGGTTAACATTGGCTAACATGGAGGGGAGTTTCCAGGCAGAAAAAATGGGAGCTTTAAAAGCCTGTAGGAGCTGCTTCTTTGTGATGCAGTGTGCATGAGCCCTAAAGCCCAAGTCTGGCTCTGACCCTTATCCGATAGCTCCTAACTGTCCCTGATTTGGAACAAAGTCCCCCTGTCCCTCTTTCCTCTTCGTTTTGGTCTGATCTATATAGTTGTATATAAAATGCACTATCTTTCAAAAAGATAAACCTTTCATCCAAATTATAAATGGAATGGCTGCATTTCTAAATTTCAAAAGCCAGTAAAAAGAAATAGTAGTAGTTGAAAAAAGCACTTGTGGGTTTAACTTATCTTTTTTTTCATATATAATTCTCCCTTACAGGGGCATGGCAGGGGTGTGTCTTATGCCTACATACTTTTGCTAATAGGTGTCCCTCATTCCCATCTCAAAATGTTGGGAGGTACAGTGCACCCGGAAAGTATTAACAGAGCTTCACTTTTTCCACATTTTGTTATGTTACAGCCTTATTCTAAAAAGGATTAAATTCATTATTTTCCTCAAAATTCTACAAACAATACAAACAATACCCCATAATGACAATGTGAAAGAAGTTTGTATGAAATCTTTGCAAATGTATTAAAAATAAAAAACAAAAAAAATCACATGTACATGAGTATTCTTCACAGCCTTTGCTCAATACTTTGTTGAAGCACCTTTGGCACCAATTTCAGCCGCGAGTCTTTTGGAGTATGATGCTAAAAGCTTGGCACACCTATTTTTGGGCAGTTTCTCCCATTCTTTTTGCAGGACCTCTCAAGCTACATCATTTTGGATGGGGAGTGTCGGTGCACAGCCCTTTTCAGATCTCTCCAGTGATGTTCAATCGGGTTCAAGTCTTGGCTCTGACCGGGCCACTCAAGGACATTCACAGAGTTGTCCCGTAGCCACTCCTTTGTTATCTTGGCTGTGTGCTTAGGGTTGTTGTCCTGGAGCAGGTTTTCATCAAGGATGTCTCTGTACATTGCTGCATTCATCTTTCCCTCAATCCTGACTAGTCTCTCAGTTCCTGCAGCTGAAAAACATTCCCACAGCATGATGCTGCCATCACCATGCTTCATTGTATGGATGTATTGGCCAGGTGCCTGGTTCCCTCCAGACATGACGTATTCATTTTTACTGAATTAAACTAATTAATTCAGTCTGTTTTGTTGTGATTGGTCACATCTAATCACATGGTACAGACAGGCTGTGATTGGCCCATTAGTGTGGGATTAGTGTGACCAATCACAGCTAGCAACACCATTGTACACAATGGATGGCATGAAAGGAAGCCATCCATTGTTTACAATTGTCATGTGATCTGCTGTGATTAGTCAAATGGAACCGACCGGTGAGACGGTACACTGATCAGTCATCGGCTGTGGCGGAGACGTAATCCGGGAGGGCATCATATGACATCCACCCGGATCGACAAATGTCCCGCCCAGCCGTCAATTGAAATACCTTCTTCAGCTCTGTGTATACAAAGGAGCATGGGGAGCTCAATTCTACAATGGGGATTTTGACATAGCCCCAAATGAACCACTTTGGCTCAAAATTGATATGGTCCAGAAATATTTAGACTGAATAAAGGTGAACAAAGCACCTGGACCAGATGGCATACACCCCCTAAAACAGTGGTCCCATACCTGTGGCCCAGGGACCAGATGTAACCCTTTGCTTGCTTTTATCTGGCCCTTGGGGCACTATTTCATCCACTGACACTAATGAAGGGGCACAGTTCCTTCAAATGGGACCAAAAATGGGGCCCAATCACACCATTGATGGGGCACAGTTTCTCCCAATGACACCAACGATGGGGCACAGTTCCTCTCACTGACATCAAAGATGGGACATTGTTTACTCTCACTGATGCTAGGACATTTTCTACTCCCAGTGGTCACAGTTGTAGTATGGAAGGTAATGTGTGTATATTTACTAGGGTTGTCCCGATACCACTTTTTTAAGACCGAGTGCAAGTACCGATACTTTTTTCCAAGTACTCGCCGATACTGATTACCGATACTTTTTTTAATGTCATGTGACAGTAGCACGTGTGTCAGTAGTTTTTTGTTTTTGTTTTTACAATTTTATTTTTTACAATAATTTTTTAAAATTATTTTTTACAATTTATTTTGTTATGTGTTTTTTACAATGCGTTCTTTTTATAAAGGGGGGGGGAGTGGACAGTGTCAGCGTGTTTTTCTATTTTATTTTTTATTATTTTTTACAATTAATTTCTTTTTATTATTTATTGCAATTCTTTTTTTTATTATTATTATTATTAGCCCTGTTGGGGGCTTTGGTTTGGGGCTTAACAGACCCCTGACATCTCCCCTTTGAGACGGGGAAAGGGACTGAGGACACATGTTTCCCAGTCCCCTTCTCAGACAGAGGCTCCTCTCCATTCATAAACTGAGACATCGTAATCATGGGTTACCATGTTTCAGTTATGTGAATGGACAGAGTCAGTTATCACTGACTGTTCATTCGCAAAAGGAAGGAGCCAGGCTTACTGGCTCCTATCTCCGCTCTCCATCCTGAGGGGGACACGGAGGAGAAGAACGGAGGGGGACAGAAAGGAGGAGAACGGAGGGGGACAGAAAGGAGGGGGACACGGTGGAGAACTGAGGGGACAGAAAGAAGGAGAACGGAGGGGGACAGAACGAAGGGGGACAGAAAGGAGGAGAAAGGAGGGGGACAGAACAGAGGGGGACAGAAAGGAGGAGAACAGAGGGGGACAGAAAGGAGGAGAACAGAGGAGTGCGGAGGGGGACAGAACGGAGGGGGACACGGAGGAGAAAGGAGGGGGACAGCAGCACGGAGGGGGACATTGAGGGGGACAGCAGCAGAACAGAGGGAGACTGAAGGAGGATACAGGGACAGTCAGCGGTGATCGGTGCAGCTTTGGGGGCAGTTACAACCACTGATCACCGCTGTGTAGATTTCACTATAGCAGCTGAAAGCGGGGGGGAGAAGCAGGGAAATGGCTGTCAGGCTTTATTGAAATCTATGCAGGGTGATCGGTGCTTGTAACTCCCCCTCCACACCGATCACCCTGACTGTCCAGATATCGGGTGAAGCATTGGAGCATTTGCCCGAGTACAAGTACTCGGGCGAATGCTCGGTATCGGTACGATACCGATACTAGTATCGGTATCGGGACAACCCTAATATTTACTATTTTTCCATAGGTTTTTATTTGTTGTTTTCAATCTTTTTATTACGTTTTTACAAATAGGCAATACAAACATACATTGGTGGTATATCCACACCAAAACAAAAAAAAACAAAAAAACTTATAATAACATTTTGCAGACTATCATAACTATAGCATCAAACAAACAAAAGTATGGCCAGGGGGTACAACATGAAGACAACTCCTATGCATACCTGAATTTTTTTTTTAGATTAAGGTTCCATTTGCCCCCTAATTTCCAGGCGATTCCCTAAATGTTCTCCAGGGGGCCCATATCTGACAACATTTTTCATATGTGTCCAATTCGTGTGACAGGAGGGTCTCCATCTTCTCAATTAGGTCCATTTCTGCTATCCATTCGTTAACTGAAGGGGCTTGTGTAGTTTACCAATATCGTGGAATAACCAGTCTGGCTGCTATTAACCAATGTCTTAGCAAACCTTGTTTGATATTTTTATATGGACCTGGTAAAATGAATAGCAGAGTAATTTGAGGTGTGTTGGGGATTAACTCCCCTGTAACTGTAGTATACAGCTGCATGATCATATCCCAGAATTGGCGAATTTGTGGACATTTCCACCATATGTGTAGCAGCGATCCCTTGGCAGCATGACATCTCCAACATTTATCTGATGTGTTTGGATATATTCGTTGCATGGTTGTTGAACATCGATACCAGTGGGAGACAAGCTTATAGCTTGTCTCTTGGGCTTTAATTGTCGATGACAGACAATGTGTGTAAGTAAATGATTTTTCCCACTCTTCTGTTCCAATTTGAGTATTAAGTTCACGTGCCCATTTATTTGTGAATTCTGGGGGCTCAGGGTGGTTTTTTAGAATAAGAATCTTATATATTGCTGATAAAACATGTTTTGGTCTGTTACTTTGCAAAAGGATGGACTGGAACATATTTAGGTCTCTATTGAGAGATTGGTTTGGAGAAATAGAAGATAGAAATGACAATAATTGTTGATATTTCATACATTGCATAAATGAAGACTAATGCGTTGATATTAGGTTCAATATGGGTGGTAATTTACCCTGGCAAAGAATCTGGCTCACTCTTCGGTGAGATTCCTTATTCCATATGAGAAAATGATTCCGGTCTACTGTAGGTGGGAATTGTGGATTGCCAAATAAAGGTGTCATTGGTCCTATCTGTGAAGAAAGCCCTAACCGCAAGATCATTTTGGACCACAGGCTCAATAGGTGAGATGAAAGAGAGGGTGGAGAAAGGGTCGTATCTCGGTGGTTACCCTGAAAGGGTGAATCTAACCAAGGAAGAGCCTGAAGGTTAAACTGATTCAGCCCCTGTTCTGTTGATACCCATTGTTTGGTATCCGCGTGATGAAACCAGCTTACTAATCTGGTCAGAACTGCCGCCACATAGTAGAAATAGAGATTCGGTGCACCCCCTCCTCCTTTCGTTTTAGGTAATGTTAGCGTTTTCCAATTTAATCTAGATCTCTTATTACCCCAAATAAACTTAACGAACGCGGATTGTAGAGTAGAAAAAAAGGATCTAGGAATAGTAACAGGAATAGTAACAGGAATATTTTGAAAGAGATATAAAAATTGCGGTATTATGTCCATTTTCAATATATTGATCCTGAGTATTGTTTTGGATCATATTTTTTTAGATCTTGTAGAGTACGTTGCATTAAGGGAATATAATTTGTCAAATATAGCTGGATCAGATCTGATAGAATATTAATTCCTAAGTACCTTAATGCAGAAGAGCAAAATCTGAATGAAAAGTTATTTTTCAACATCGTCACTTGATGTGGTAAAAGTGACACATTGAGAATTTCAGATTTTGAAACATTTACCTTAAAATTACTCAGAGCTCCAAAGCGCTGGAATTCCGAATAGAGGGCATAGAAATATGGGGATTGGTAATATAAAGTAGCAGGTCATCGGCAAACAAAGCAAGTTTTATTTCCTATTGGTCTAGCTTTATACCTGTAATTGAGGGGTTCTGTCTGATTGCTATTGCTAAATGTTCCATTACTAGAACATAAAGCAAAGGAGGTAGCATCCCTGGCGGGTGCCATTTTTTATAGGGAAACTTGTGGTCAGTGAGCCATTGATCCTAATTCTAGCGTTTGGTTCAGTGTATAATGCCAAAATCTTATTAAGTAGATTTGGACCCATCCCTATTTGCTTTAGTGAATGCTCGAGAAAAGGCCACCCAACCCGATCGAAAGCCTTCTCCGCGTCGTCCGAGAGGAGTCATGCTGGTATTTTAGCCATTTGGGCATGGCCCATTAGTAAGAAAGTTTTTATTGTATTGTCACGTGTTTCCCTTCCTTGCATAAATCCGGTCTGGTCATTATGAAGGATTGGAGACGTGACGCAATCAATTTGGCATACATTTTTATGTCTACTCCAATTAAAGATATTGGACGATAACTAGAACATAATGTTAAGTCTTTATCTGGTTTGGGAATCAAAGTGATATGGGCTTCCAATGTTTGGGTCGGAAATGTGTTTGTAGCAGAGATGGAATTAAACACCTGTAGCATAAATGGAGACAAATATTCTTTATATGTTTTATAAAATTTCGGAGTGAATCCATCTGGGCCAGGACTCTTCCCTCATGGAATGTCTGTAATTACTCCAAGTAGTTCTTCCATTGAGAAAGGGTTGTCCAATAATTCCCTATGATCATCTTCTAATGTTGGAATAGAGGTTTCTTGTACATAGTCTTCAATGCTACAAGTTTTTGATCCCTTGTTCTCTACAAAGGATGGTTGGGCCAAGTTGTAAAGAGCTTAAAAATATTCTCTAAATGTTTGATGGAGACTTTGTGGGTCTGAAGTAATTTCCCCCGATGACTTCCTTATGCTAGCTATAAAGGTCTGAGGAGGACGAGGATGTAATATTCGTGCTAAATGTCTCCCACATTTGTTTCCATATCTATAATTATTTAAGGCACATTTCTGTTGGTATGAACTATGCGATTCTGCATATGCTGCAATAAGGATGCCCTTGTAGACATTATGTTGGCTAATACTTCTGGAGACTCTGAGGCTTTATGTAATGTTTCTAGTGTATGAAGCTTTAACAGGGAATTTTGAATGGCCACCGATCTTTCTTTTTAAAGACGAGAGCCATGTTGGATGAATAACCCTCGTAGGACCGCTTTAAGAGCTTCCCATTTTAATGGTAGTGCAGTCTCATCCTGTTCCTGATCAGAAACAAAGTTACCAATTGCTTCTATAATTGCTTTATGACAGATTGGATCAGACATAAGTCTATTGTTTAAATGCCAAGACCAGCTTGTGCCTCGAGTCTGGGGGAGATATATTGATAGAAATACAGGTGAATGGTCAGACCAAATAAATGACCCTATTTGCATTGAGGGGTTCCACTCCAAAACCTTTGGACCTGATAAGAAATAGTCTAGCCTACTGTAAGATTTATGTGCTGATGAGAAATATGAATAATTACGATCTGTGGGATATAGAATCCGCCACAAATCAAGAAGTGTATGGTCAAACAATTGTTTCTTCAGGGCCCTCAGCTGGGAATAAGAGATATTGGAGCGTTGGGCAGAGGTGTCTGACTGAGGCTACAAGGCTAAATTGAGATCTCCTCCTACAAGAATAACGTCTTCAGCGAAATCCGCTAAAAGATGAAGATAACGAGAAATGGTCGTGGTTTGGTCATAATTCAGAATGTAAAAATTGGCAATTGTGAAGAGTTTATCCCATATCCGGAATTTAAGTAAAAAGTATCTACCATTGGTATCAGCTATATGTTCCAAATATTGAGCTGGTAAATTTTTATGAAAGGCGATGCAGACCCCCCCTGGCCTTCGAATAAGACATAGTGCTATGAAACCATTGAGATTAATGTTTAACTGAGCATGCAGGGATGCCTTCGGTGCGGAAGTGGGTCTCCTGGAGGAGTATTATATCTGCCTTAGCTTTATGCAAACTGTATAAGATCTGTCCTCTTTTTGACTTGTTGTTTAAACCTTTGACGTTATAGGTACAGAGTTTCAGTAGAGATGGCGAGGAAGACCCCCTAGCCATCTTAAAAAAAAAAAGGGGGGGGAAACTTATAAAAAGAGAGGTTCCCTCTCTAGGGGCCCTGAGCTACTCAAAGTCCACAAATAGGACAAAACACTTGGAAAAAAAAAAAAAAAAAAAAAACCAAAGGGATATGGACAATGTCTAAAAAGAAAGAAAAATCACCAAGCCCTACCAGAGAGCTGGTGAACCTACAAGGGGGTTAAGTAGGTAGACCCAGAGGTTGTCTCACAGCAGAGACCCGGGACAAACTAAATATATATATCTTATCTTCCGCATAGTTTATTATTCCTTTTCTTTTTCTCTTCCCCCTCCCCATTGTATACATTAGAGTCCGGAGGGGAAAAAAAACAAAAACAAAAAAACCCCACAAATTATAATATGTAAGGGGGGGTGGGAGGGGGGGGGGGGAAAGGGGTGGTGGTCCGAGCAGCATGGGCCGTGTGAGCAGTCCATCTGGAGGGAGGGGAGGGATGCAAGAGAGAAAGAAAAAAAATTCTTTACCTTTCCCTTCTCTTTTCCCTCTATTTCTCTTCCAAGAGTATAGTATTATGTTTATATAATCTTCCCCCCTTTCTTCCCTTTCTCTCCCTCTCTCCCCAAATCTATTATATACATTTATGCATACCCACACATACATACATTGCCCAGTGGTTGTGCGTACGCTTACCCAGATATATTTGCTGCCACACACACACACACACACACATATATATATATATATATATATATATATATATATGTGTATTTAACAAGAGCATGTAGATACCAACACATTTGTTCATCTATCACGTGTTTCTCATTAAGGGGGCCCTGAATCTCATTATTATGTTACGTAACCTTTGGCAACCAGATAGGTACCCCCAACATAGCTCGTCCACACCCCCCTCTAGTCACCTCAACCGCTGGGGGAACCAATCAGGTAAATGACACCCTGACTGAACAGTTCGCATTGCGCAGAGCAGACCTTGATTTCAATAGTGAATCGGATAACATAGGTTTAAACACCCATATAACCAGTTCCTATGGGGCTCTAAAAAGACTTCCATAGCCTTAGTGCAAGTTTGGTCTAAACCAAAACTCAGTCGTTATAGCGTATATCATGTTGCGTAGTAACCTCTCTCTCCCGCTTCCCCATACATAGCACATGGTAGTAGGCCTAATGGTAACATAACCCCCTAGTAAGACTATAGATAAGTTAATCAGATTGCACAACAATGCTCTTCATACATAGCCCCAATGTGCCACCATGTATCACATACACTGTAATAGATACTGTTTTTTTAGTTGTTTCCTTTGTGATTAAAACAACAAAAAACAAAAAAAAAAGTTTTTATTTGTTAATAGTTTTATGTGGACCTAACTTTTTAGTGCTTTAACCACTTAATGACCGAGCTTCTTTCTGAGATTTGTTGTTTACAAGTTAAAAACAGTTTTTTTTTTGCTAGAAAATTACTTAGAACCCCCAAACATTATAAATTTTTTCCTCACACCCTAGAGAATAAAATTGCGGTCATTGCAATACTTTCCTTCACACCATATTTGCGCAGCGGTCTTACAAGCGCACTTTTTTGGAAAAAATACACTTTTTTGAATTAAAAAAATAAGACAACAGTAAAGTTAGCCCAATTTTTTTTATATTGTGAAGGATAATGTTACGCCGAGTAAATTGATACCCAACATGTCACGCTTCAAAATTGCACCCGCTCGTGGAATGGCGACAAACTTTTACCCTTAAAAATCTCCATAGGCGATGTTTAAAAACTTCTACAGGTTGCATGTTTTGAGTTACAGAGGAGGTCTAGGGCTAGAATTATTGCTCTCACTCTACCAATCGCGGCGATACCTCACATGTGTGGTTTGAACACCATTTTTTTATGCGAGCGCTACTCACGTATGCGTTCGCTTCTGCACGCGAGCTCAGCGGGACGGAACGTGTTTAAATTTTTTTTCTTATTTATTTTACCTTTTATTTTTTATTTTTACACTGTTCTTTTAAAAAAAAAAATGGTGTCACTTTTATTCCTATTACAATGTAAACATCCCTTGTAATAGAAAAAAAGTATGACAGGTCCTCTTAAATATGAGATCTGGGTCAAAAAGACCTCAGATCTCATATTTACACTAAAATGCAATAAAAAAAAAAAATTGTCATTTGAAAAAAATAAAATAAAATGGCCCTTTAAGAGCTATGGGCGGAAGTGACGTTTGACGTTTTCAATGGTATGGAGACGGGTGGGGGCCATCTTCCCCTCACTCGTCTCCATACCCTGGAAGGAGAAGGAGCTGATGGTTTGCGATAATAGTGGTCTCTGCGGTGGATTTGCCGCAAGATCACTTTTATCGGCGGCAGGAGAGGCACACCCACTCTCCGGTGCCCTCCGCCGCTTGCCAGAGCCATCGGTAGCGGTGGAGGGCACCGGAGAGTGGGTGTGCCTCTCCTGCCGCTGATAAAAGTGATCTTGCGGCGAATCCACCGCAGAGACCACTATTATCGCAAACCAGACCGCCCGCTGAAGAAGAGGACATATATCGGTGTGCGGCGGTCCAGAAGTGGTTAAGACAAGTTCACACCAGGAATCGCAGAGGAACGAGCTGTGCATTCCTGTGCGATTCACATGTGGTGCAATGCAGCGCGATTTGAGTCCATTCATTTTGCAAAAGTAGTGAATGTGCTACTTGAAAAACAAACTACAACTGGATTGTATTATACCATGCAATGGCACCGCGTTTGCAACCTGCATTTGGGCGCAACTGCAGTGTTTTCCACACTGTTCTGGTGTGAACAGGCCATAAACCACTTTCGGACCGCCCGCGGCATACTGGTACATTGCTGCCTGCTTCCGGGTTTAGGGCGTGCACATGCGCACCCCCCAGCCGACACCCACTGTGACTGTACACAATAGGAGTCTGTCAGCAAGTCCCAGCCAATGATTCATGGCCGGGCCCTGCTGATCGGCTGTGTCCAATCAGAGCCCAGAGGCTCTGTACAGAGGGAACAATCTTTCTGTTTCTTGTCCTTGCTAATGTGTTAGTAAAAGCAGCACACATTACACATTTCACATTGTTTGGCGCACATTTAACCCCTTGATCGCCCTAGACATTGACCCCTTCCCAGCCAGTGTCCTTATTACAATGTATAGTAGTATCACTGATCCATACCTCCCAACTTTCTGAGATGGGAATGAGGGACACCTCACAGCAAAAGTATGCAGACGTAGGACACACCCCTTGCCACGCCCCCTTAAAGGAGAATTGTACAAAAAACAAAATTGGTTAAACACACAAGTGCTTTTTTTACCACTACTATTCCTTTATATTGGCTTTTGGAGTTTACAAATGCAGCAATTTAGAAATCAGATGAAAGGTTTAGCGCTGGTAAACACTTTTTGATAGATAAAAAGTGCATTTTATATACAACTATATAGATCAGACCAAAATGAGGGACAAATGAGGAGGAATGAGGGACAGAGGGACATTGCTCCAAATCAGGGACAGTCCCTCGAAATCAGGGACAGTTGGGAGGTATGCATACCTCCCAACTTTTTGAGATGGGAATGAGGGACACCTATCAGCAAAAAGTATGCAGGCATAGGACACACCCCTTGCCACGCCCCCTTAAAGGAGAATTGTATACAAAAACAAGATTGGTTAAACACATAAGTGCTTTTTTTTACCCCTACTATTCCTTTATATTGGCTTTTGTAATTTACAAATGCAGCAATTTAGAAATCAGATGAAAGGTTTAGCGCTGGGAAACACTTTTTGATAGATAAAAAGTGCATTTTATATACATCTATATAGAGCAGACCAAAATGAGGGACAAATGAGGAGGAATGAGGGACAGAGGGACATTGCTCCAAATCATGGACCGTCCCTCCAAATCAGGGACAGTTTTTTTTTTTTTATTATAATAAAGATTTGTATTTTATTTTAACAAAACATATCCATCACAAGAGATTCACAACATTTTACATTGTCTATTTAAACCCTTATTTTCTTTCTAGTTCCAGTAACCCATATTAGTGAAATCCAATAATATGCAACACTAAACACAAAAAAAATGATTATTTAACCAACCATCAACATTTTAAATCTCTCCTTCCTTTCCTTGCCTCCACCCCTTTATCTGTCATTGTGCATGTCAAGTGCTTTATTTAAACCCGTGTACGGGGAGAAGGGAGTTTGTTTTCAGGACAGTTGATAGCTATGCCTCTCACTCTCCTCATCAATGTAATCAGATCATCCCTAAATAGTAAGCACAGGTCTATGGGCGGAACTACAACTCCCATAGTGCTCCGCTCTCAGCCGGAAGGGCTATGGAGGAAGTAGGCTGTTTGGATCAGTAGACTTTCCTAGCCCCGGGTCATGTGACCATGAAAGCCCAGTAAAACAGCAGTTTCTATAGTGATGAGGAGACGCTTTCCGGCGTCGGAGGACTAGCAGTGAGCGATGTGATTTATTCCAGTTCTATGTGGTGCTGTATTGTGTCCGGCTGAGGTCAGGTCCATAGACGGAGAGTGTGAAGAGAAGACATCCGGAGCATGGTGTGTGAGCTCCATTACCCTCCATAGGCACTACATTCATAGACCAGTCACTTCTTATCCCAGACTGAGCGCCCTGCTAGTTTGTGCACAGTGTTCCCTTTTCTTAATATTATTTCATTCTAGTCTCACTTTGTAGTACAATCTGAATCTATTATCAATGGGGCATGCAGCTGGATTCCAGCAGGACAGTCATGACTAACATTGCAGTTCTCTGTGTTCACACTATCTATCTTATGTTTGACCAACAAAGTTTACTAAGTTTTCCATAAATACCTAAATAAATATGTCTTTATTTTGTTCTAGGCTTCCAAGAATAAAAGAGGATTGAAAGGTTAGTACCTTGTGTATGTTTGTCCGCTCCACACTGTTTTAACCACTTAACGACCAGGCCTTTTCTGACACTATTTTGTTTATATGCAAAAATCTTCATCCTTTTCTTAATTTTGTTTTTGCTGGAAAATACTTAACCCCAAGCATTATATATTTTATTTAAAGCAAAGACTGTAAAGAATAAAATGGTGGGTGCTGCAATTTATTCCGCACCGTATTTGTGCAACAGTTTTTCAAATTCAATTTTTTGGTAAAAAATACTCGCTCTTCTGCGCTCCTCTTCTCTCTCTTTCTGCTCTCTCTCTCGCTCTGCTCGCACTCTCTCTTCTCGCGCTCTGCGCTCTCTCTTCTCGCGCTCTGCGCTCTCTCTTCTCGCTCTCGCGCTCTGCGCTCTCTCTTCTCGCTCTCGCGCTCTGCGCTCTCTCTTCTCGCTCTCGCGCTCTGCGCCCTCTCTTCTCGCTCTCGCTCTCGCGCTCTCTCTTCTCGCTCTCGCGCTCTGCGCCCTCTCTTCTCGCTCTCGCGCTCTCTCTTCTCGCTCTCGCGCTCTGCGCTCTCTCTTCTCGCTCTCGCGCTCTCTCTTCTCGCGCTCTGCGCTCTCTCTTCTCGCTCTCGCGCTCTCGCGCTCTCTCTTCTCGCTCTCGCGCTCTCTCTTCTCGCTCTCGCGCTCTCTCTTCTCGCGCTCTCTCTTCTCAGTCTCTCGCTCTCTCTTCTCGCGCTCTCTCTTCTCGCGCTCTGCGCTCTCTTCTCGCTCTGCGCTCTCTTCTCGCTCTGCGCTCTCTCTTCTCGCTCTCGCGCTCTGCGCTCTCTCTTCTCGCGCTCTGCGCTCTCTCTTCTCGCTCTCGCGCTCTGCGCTCTCTCTTCTCGCTCTCGCGCTCTCTCTTCTCGCTCTCGCGCTCTCTCTTCTCAGTCTCTCGCTCTCTCTTCTCGCTCTGCGCTCTCTCTTCTCGCTCTGCGCTCTCTCTTCTCGCGCTCTGCGCTCTCTCTTCTCGCGCTCTGCGCTCTCTCTTCTCGCGCTCTCTCTTCTCGCTCTGCGCTCTCTCTTCTCGCGCTCTCGCACTCTCTCTTCTCGCGCTCTCGCGCTCTCGCACTCTCTCTTCTCTATGCACTCTCTCTTCTTCTCTCTCGCACTCTCTCTTTTCTCGCTCTATCTTCTCTCTCGCTCGCGCTCTCTTCTCTATGCGCTCTCGCTTCTCGCTCTCTCTCTGCGTTCTCGCTCTCTCCCTGCGCTCTCGCTTCTCGCTCTCTCTCTGCGCTCTCGCTTCTCGCTCTCTCTCTGCGCTCTCGCTTCTCGCTCTCTCTCTGCGCTCTCGCTTCTCGCTCTCTCTCTGCGCTCTGCGCTCGCGCTCTCTCTTCTCTCTCTGCGCTCGCTCTTCTGCTCTTGCTCTTCTGCGCTCGCTCTTCTCTCTCTGGGCGCTCGCTCTTCTGCTCTTGCTCTCCTCGCTCTCTTCTCGCGCTCTGCGCTCTCTTCTCGCTCTCTCTTCTCTCTCTCTCTCTCTCTCTCTCTCTCTCTCTCTCGCTCTTCTGCGCTCTCTCTTTTCTCTCTTTTTTCTCTCTCTTTTTCTCTCTCTTTTTCTCTCTCTTCTCTCTCTTTTTCTCTCTCTTTTTCTCTCTCTTTTTCTCTCTCTTTTTTCTCTCTCTTTTTCTCTCTCTTTTTCTCTCTCTTTTTCTCTCTCTTTTTCTCTCTCTTTTTCTCTCTCTTTTTCTCTCTCTCTCTCTCTCTCTCTCTCTCTCTCTCTCTCTCTCTCATATTTGGCAAGTGCAGAATATATAAAAGTGCTTGCAGGGAAGCTTCGGAATGACAATGGATGTTTTTTATTACAAATTATGTGAGCAGATTGCAGTTCCTCTTTCATGAATTTTTATGCACAAAAACTTAATATAATAACCAATTGTTTGGTAAAATATAAAAAAATGATGTTACGCCAAGTAAATAGATACCAAATATGTCCCACTTTAAAATTGTGGATGCCTATGGAACGACTACAAACATTACATTATCCATAGGCGGTGCTTTAAATGCCTTTACAAGTTGCTACTTTAGATTTACACAGGCAGTCAGTCTGGTGCTAGAATTATTGCTCTCAATCTGATGTTTGCGGTAAAACCTCACGTGTGGTGTAATCGCTGTTTACACACTGACGTGTGCGTTTACCTTTGTGTGAAGATGGGGTGGGGGTCTTTTAACTTTTTTTTTTTTTTGTTTCTAAGTTTATTGTTTTAGTTATTTATTTTTGATCACTTTTATAGTTATGACAAGGAATGTAAACATCCCTTGGGGTAGCTATAGGCAGTGACAGGTCTCATTTACTGAGACATCTGGGATCTATTAGTATTAGGCTGGGTTCACACGTATGTGAATTGGATGCGGGTTTGTCCGCTTCCAGTTCACATGACAGGATCTCAATGACAGCTCTCAATGGAACCTGTTCACACATCTCCAGAGGGTCCTGTGCGTCTTTGACTCCGTTTCAGGTCCGAATTCAGGCATAAATTCAGACCTGATTCGTCCCTGAAACAGTGAACAAGGATGCACCAGACCCCTGCTGCAAGCCGCTCCGCAAATAGTGTGAACCCAGCCTTAGATCCCAGATCTCTCCTCTGCCCTTAAAAGAAAATATGGGCTTCTATCTCTTCTTCCTTTTTTTTTTTTTTTTTAAATTATACTTGCCTAGATGGATGCAGCATTGGTCCAATGATTCATCTGTCCCCCGCCGCTTCTAAGACTGAGAACTGAGCGATCAAGCACCGCTGATCGCTCAGTTCTCAGTGCTCTGTAAGCAGAGAGCTGGTGACTGTCAAGTCAGCGGCTCTCTGCTCTAGCCCACCCACGCTCACTGGAGCACTGGGCTGTGGAGGGGCAGGAGAGGCTGATCCAGGTGCCGGTACAAGCATATGGTTGTGAACTTTCCCCAGCCTGGACCTGCTAAAAACGGGTCATAAGAGGGCAGAACAAACTGCAATCCTGTGATCCACAGGGGAAGTACAGCCAAAGAAGCTTGGGCTGTACTTCTCCTTTAAAAGCTTCGGGTCATATCAAGATCGGTATGATCTGATGCTTTTTTTTTTTTTTCCAAACCAGTAATGGTTTGTTTACAACCAGCAAAACCGTAAGTTACAAAATACTTGTCACTTCTGGTTTCTTGGACCATAGAGATGATTGGGACCGTTCAGGTCCCCGATCAGCTCTATGGTAGGCTGGTGGAACCGCTGGTTGCAGTCAAGGGGAGATTGCCTCATCCCTCTTGAAAAATCAATCTAAAAAGCAGCTAGGCTTGCTTTTACATGAATGTGCTCCCCTGGCCGTTAAATGAATGCATTTACAATCATCAAGTTTTTTTTTTTTTTTTTTTTTTTAACTGCCAGATCTCTGTTGGCAGTTTAGGAGAGTTGACAAAACGTCCAGTCCATGAGGACTTAAAGTGGTTGTACACCCTGTACAACCACTTTTACCTTCGGGTAAGCCTATATTAGGGCTTACCTGTAGGTGCTTGAAATATCGCCTAAACCTCCACGGTTTAGGAGATTTTTACAAAAAAGCCAAGCGTCGATGACTACGGCACTTTAGAAAGGGCACAATAAATAAATAAAATTTTATTTATTTTTTGGATATTTATTATAGCAAAAATTTTGTTTTTTGTTTTTCAAAATTGTCGCTCCCTTTTTTTATTTTTTGTTTGTTTATAGCGCAAAAAATAAAAACCGCAGAGGTGATCAAATACCACCAAAAGAAAGCTCTATTTATGAGAAAAAAAGACATTAATTTTGTTTGGGTACAGCGTCACATGACCGCGCAATTGTCAGTTAAAGCGACGCAGTGCCGCATCATAAAAATGGCCTGGTCAGGAAGGGGGCAAATCCTTCAGGTCCGTAAAGCAATCTATTAAAAAAAATAGCAAACATATCCTACTTGCCTCCACTGTGCAGCTCGTTTTGCACAGCGTGGCCCCAAACCTGCTCTTCTGGTGTCCCTCGGCGGCTCTCGAGGCTCCTCCTCACATCAGATAACCCCCTGGGAGAAGAGCTCTCCCGGGGGGGGTTACCTTGCGGGCGCGCTCCCGAGTCCAGCGTTTGCCGTCAATAGAGGCCGAATGCAGGACTCGTGCCCGCGTCATTGGATTTGATTGACAGCAGCGGGAACCAATGGCTGCACTGTCTAACGATGTCTACATCTATCCAATGAAGAGCCGAGAACCCCGGGCAGAGAGACAGCGTGTCCCCGTGGGTCAAGTTCTAGGGCTCAAGTAAGTAAAACGGGGGAGGGGGGGGGGCCGGTCACTGCCAGGTGTTTCACCTTAATGCATAGGATGCATTAAGGTGAAAAAACACATAGGTAACCCCTTTAACTATGGGGTTTTACCCCCCCCCCCCAATAGTTCAATTGTAAATGAACCGGTTGGGTCAGGGGTGGTTAAAAACACATCCTAATTATGGGATTTTACCAACCCCCAAACTACAAATGTAAATGAACCCTTACTTTTCTGAGCCCCCTAATAAGGCTGCTTTCACACTGATGTGCTGCGGTTTACCTGTACCTCGGGTGCAGCACAGTGCATCTGCGACTTTCCTCGGTTAGCTGCGTTTCGCCATAGACTTCTATTATATCGTACAGGTATGGTGCACCTCCTGAAAGTGCACCAAAACTCCTGCTTTCAGGAGTTTGGTGCACTTTCAGAAAATGTACCAAACCTGCAGGATGTAATTGAAGTCTATGGCTAAGTGCAGCAAACCCATAGGAAAGCTGCAGGTACACTGCACTACATCTGCGGTGTGGGTAACAGCAGCACATCAGTGTAAAAGCAGCCCTAGAATATTATGCCCAGTGTATTGCTTCACACTGACCCGAAGATCTCTCCTTTCCTGCTCCTGGCACCACTCTGGAGACCCCTAGCTGGGATAAGAGATGAAGAGCAGTTGGTATCACTCCACATGGGACAGGTGCTAGCACTACAGAAGAGGCATCTACTTATCTTGCTCCCTACTACAGCTCCAACTTTACAAGTAATCCCTCTGCATTGCACTCAGTTTTATGTTCTGGAATGGCAGGTCAGCAAGCCCAAACCGTGATCTACCAGTCACCTGGCTGCGATCTACGGGTTGCTGATCCCCGCCCTATATAGACCATTAGTTATTACTAGAAGGATCACCAGCAGTAGGAAGGAGTCCTGATTCTCCTATATAAAACGTATATATAGATAGACCTCATTTAGAATACTGTGTCTTGTTCTGGAGACTTCACTTACCAAAAGATATTGATAAGATAGAACAAGTCCAGAGACGGGTAACAAAATTGTTAAAAGTTCTGAGGGATATAATTTATCTGGAGAGATTGCAAGAACTTAAAGTAGTACTAAAGCCTTGAGTTTTTAATCAGAAACACACCTGTAAAGTGAAAAGTAACATATAGCAATAAATAATGTCTCCAGCAATGTGCAGAAAAGCGTACAGATCTTTTTTGCAGTTACATCCTTAAAATCCTGTTTGGGGTAAACGCATGTATATTCTGATCAAGATCATCTCCTCTTATTCATTGTGCAGTGCATGCATGCCCCTTCACTGAAAAATCATGGTGGAGGTGAAGACCGTGCGTGTGCGTGTGTGTGTGTGCGTGTGTGTGTGTGCGTGCGTGTGTGTGCGTGTGTGTGCGTGTGTGTGCGTGTGTGTGCGTGCGTGTGTGTGCGTGTGATGAGACGACAACAAACAGAAGGCATGTGTCTGCTCCTCTGCCCATCACTTCCATGGACGTGTGCCTTCTGTGATTTGCTCTCTTGGCTCAGGCAGCTTCCCTCTGTACAGATAGGGGTTGATTTACTAAAGCCAAATCCACTTTGCACTCCAAGTGCACTTGGAAGTGCAGTTGCTTTAGATCTGAGGGGAAGATCTGAAATGAGGGGAAGCTCTGCTGATTTTATCATCAAATAAATCATGTACAAGTAAAAATGCAGTTATATATATTTTTTTTATCTTGCATGTCCCCCTCAGATCTACAGCGACTTCACTTCCAAGTGCACTTGTAGTGCAAAGTGGATTTGCTTTTAGTAAATAAATTCCATTGTCTTAGTATTCACAAATGGGTGGCTCTGTAGGACCCTGCTATGCAAGGGAGCTACCAGCAAACAGGAAAGTGGGGGCAGCAACTATAGGACTTACTCTTAAATGAAGAAAGGCACACTTTAAAACAGGAGTCTCAAACTGGCGGCCCTCCTCATGTATAGGAACGCGTCTTCTTACGTTTGGGTGGACCAGATTGGAAGCAGCCAGGTGCAAACAAACAGCGGAGTCCATTTACTCCGGGCCACCCATAGAGCAGAGCGGAGTCTGTCCATGGCCACTCTTCATAAACTCAGCGGACACAGACCTGTCATCTGCCCCAATCAGAAGGGGATCTATGGGCGGATTTTCTGCTGATCGGAACGCAAACCACTTGTGCGAAAGGGCCCTTATGCATTGAAGTGACCACAAATACCCAAATATTAAAATAAAAAATGTTTCCTAATACCAGTCTCATAATTAGATACAGGGCACATACTTTATGCAATTTCTTGTACAATACAAATATCTTAATGCCTTATAAAGCTAAAGTACAAAAATGATTGTCACAAAAAAAAAATCAGTTCAGTACTTATGCATTTCCAGGTGGAATATAGAAATTTAACTCTGAAAGCTGTTCCCCCTCAAAGGCAGACAGGCTAGTCACCAGTTAATCCTGGGGGGGGTCTGCCTGCAATTTATCTTTCCCCATTATTGACTTGTCATACCTTGTTCTGCACTGTGTCTCTATGTGGAGCCAGCCATCTTGACAGAGGCAGGGTTTGCTTCCTCATCTCATAGCCTCTAGCAAGGAGAACAGTGAACATCACAGTAGTGGAATCACCAAATCCCACTACAAATGTCCTGAGGCAAGCACTCAAGGGAAGTTGTGCATTAATCTTACACTGTAGATATACACTATGGTGTTATAGACACAGGAGTAAGTGGGCACACTCGCATACTAGAAAATGCAATGCTGTTTTCAGGAAGAGATTTGTAAAAAGGGTACATTTTTTTTTTTTTCTTTCAGACTACTGCTTAGGCATAAATGACACTTCTACATGTTCCTTATAAGATAATAAAAATTCTATATTATTTGTAATGTTCTCATTTTTGGTGACTCCAACCAATTACAAATTTTGTACCCTATTTTATATTTAAAATGGGGACAATCTTCCAGTGGGGGCGCCAAGTCTGATGACCATTGTTTAAAGCCCAATTCCAGGCACAGAGGTTTTTGTAAGTTCTGATGTGTAATAAAAAATAAAAAAAGTTATTTCTCAAGTCGTCTTCCAGGACGGCACCCTGAGAGATGACTGGTCCTCCTGACAGGAAACACAATCAAGAAAGAGGTTAAAAACCCCGCCCCTCCCTGCACTGCTCAGTTTTTGATTGTGTTTCCCCACAGCGAAACAGTTAGTTTTTTTTCTGATAGACCTAAGGCCGTGGGCTGGAAGTCTCCCCCTGGGTGCCAGACTGCAGGTTTTTGGAAAGCCTTTGAGTCTGGTAGGGCTTGCCCTTCCCGGGGGGTTTGTTTTCCCTATTTCTCTGGGGGGCAATGAAGAGCGCCCCATGAGGACTGGAGGACCCTGGGCACTCTGAGTCTCCAGAACTCCAGGGACCATGTTCCTGCTCCCCCCTCTCCTTACCTGACGGTCTTAGGAGATTATTTGCCAGATCTGTCTTTTCCCTGCAGATGCAGGGGTGTGCTGGGTCTCCTGGCCGCCTCAGCGCAGGCGGCTGTGTGTGTGTTCGGCGCCATTTTGCGGTGGATCTTTCTGGGAGGAAATGACGTCACGGCGGACCGGACACTAGAGCACGCTGACCCGAGACTTCGGCAAGATGGCGGCGGCGTTCGGAACGCCATGAGGAGCCAGCAGCCGGCACAAGGACTACAGGTACCAGCTGTTAAAAGGGGGGTAGTTCTGGGCAGCAGAGGCAGCATCCCTGGGCAAGGAGCAGGCGTCCACTACTCGCTTGCTGCAATGGAGCAGGAGGAGGCTACAGCTATTTTGGAGGCCACCGGGGGTGAGTCTACCAGGCTGGAGGAGATAAGGGAGGGGGTGGCCCTCTAGCCTTACCCTCATAAGAGATCTCTGTTTAATTTTTACTAGCTAAACGGGCTTCTTGTTTTTGCAGACACAGAAACCCAGAGTGTTGCCAGTAGACCGAGACCCAAAAATCCTTCCCGAACCAAAAGATGTGGGTACTGCAATGATAAACTGGCTGCAGAGCACACCAAGCCGTTCTGTTATAAGTGCATTCACAAATTGTCAGGGAAGGAGACTTCAGAAGTTATGAGGGATTTTCTCTCAGTACAATCTGAAATGCTGTCCACACTTAAAGCCTTTCAGGCTAGCCTCAATGCTAGGCAGGATAGCAGTGAAGGCTCATCCTCCCAGGAAAGTGCTTTTTCCAATGTTAGACAGGTAAGCACTGTTCCACAGAAACCGCCATCTTCTCAGGATTCGGAGGAGGAAGCAGTGGAAGACCCCTGCCGTAGTCTCCTTGAAGAAGGGGAAGACGCAGAGGATAGCCAGGAGGAAGAGGGACACTCCAGACCAGGCCGACATATCTTCTCTACAGATGATATGGAGGGCCTCCTAGGGGCTATTTATGCTTCTGAGGAGATCCAGGAGCCAGAGGCACAGACTTCTGTACAGGATAGGTTGTATCAGGGGTTGTCTAAAGCTCAGTCTAAGGTGTTACCTATCCACCAGTCTCTGAAAGACATTGTTTTAGGAGAATGGAAGGAGCCAGAGAATAAACTTCAGAAGTTTAAAACCTGGAAACGCAGGTGTCCGTTTAAGGAAGAGGAGCAGGAGAAGTTTTTTAAACTTGCCAAACTGGATGCATCTCTGGCCCAGGTGTCCAAACAGTCTGACCTGTCTTTTGAAGACGCAGGTAACATTCGGGACCAAATAGACCTTAGGTCAGAAACCCTTTTATGCAAGGCCTGGGAGGCCAATGCGGCTACATTAAGTCCGGCTTTAGCTTCAGCTTGTATAGCTAGAAATACTAATATGTGGCTTAATAAACTGACAGATCATGTGGCGAATACTTCCAAATCCAAAGATCTTTTGGATTCCCTGGGGGTAATTGGTAAAGCGGTAGCCTTTCTTGCAGATGCTGCAGTGGAGTCGGTGCGGACTTCAGCTAAGACAGCAGCTCTTCTTAATTCAGCCAGAAGAGCCATATGGGTTAAGACCTGGGATGGGGACCATACCTCTAAGACTAGGTTATGCGGCCCTCCTTTTGAGGGGTCTCTCCTGTTTGGTACAGGGTTGGACCAAACCCTCTCCAGATCTACGGAGAAGGGAAAGAAATTTCCGGTTAAACCTAAAAAGGCCAAGAGATTTTTTTCGAGGCCCCCATGTCAACAATCGGTTTAAGGACCGTAAGGAAGGAAAGAAATGAGGTGTTGGAAAAGCCAAACAAAAAGGAGCTCTTCTTTTCTCTGGCCCTAAGGTCGCAGACAAGGATCCTAAGTGATGCCAGCACCAAGATGGGAGGGAGGCTGGCACAATTTATCCCTCAGTGGGAGCAGGTAGCCCAGAGCCCTCTGGTCCTTCAGTGGATAAGAGAAGGCTACAGGCTAGAGTTTGCCTCCAGGCCTCCGCAGACATTTCTACTGACCTTTCTACCCAGAGAAAAACCAAAGGCCATAGGACTCATGGAAAATATCGAGCAATTGGCAAGTCAGATGGTCATTCTCCCAGTTCCGGCGGATCAGCAAGGAAAGGGTTTTTATTCCCACGTCTTTGTAGTTCCCAAACCGTCCGGAAAATTCAGGTTAATCCTGAATCTAAAGAAATTAAACACCTAGAATCGGTCTACACGGTCAGAAAACTTCTGTTAAAGGAAGTTTTCATGGCTACCATAGACCTGAAGAATGCATATCTGCATATTCCCATTCTACCGCAACACCAGGTATTCCTTCGCTTTGCTATTCGCATAGATCAGGGTACCCAGCACTGGCAGTTCCAGGCCCTACCCTTCGGGCTGGGGGCCAGCCCAAAGGTATTTACAAAGATTCTTGCAGAAGTCATCTCCTACCTGCACCTTTAGGGGTTCTCTCTGATACCGTATTTAGAGGACCTGTTTGTCTACAACCTTTCCAGGGAATCCCTTCTCCTGGATCTGGACAGGGTAATATCTACCTTGGAGTCCCTGGGATGGTTGATAAGTCACGAGAAATCCTCCCTGATTCCTTCTCAGACCAAGCTCTACCTGGGCCTGTGGGTGGATTCAGTAGGGCAGAAGCTGATCCTCCTGCAGGAGAAAATAGAAGCACTGATTGCTTCAGTGTCTTCAATTCTGCGTCAAGAGGTAGTGTCCAGAAGGGGGATCATGAGGATTCTAGGTCTCATGACTTCATGTATTCCGGCAGTGCCTTGGGCCCAGCTCCACTCAAGGCCCCTGCAAAACTTCCTGCTATCCTCATGGGATGGAAAGAAGGAATCTCTGGATATTCTGGTGGCCATCCCTCAAGGGATAAGAAATTCCTTACTTTGGCTCAACCCCCAAAGGTTGGGGGCAGGTCATCTTTGGTCCCAGCTCCAGCTGGTCAGAATAATGACCGATGTGAGCTTGTGGGGATGGGGGGCCCATCTAGATGAACTCCAAGCTCAGAGTGTGTGGGACACATGACAGAAAACTGCGTCCTCCAATTTCAGAGAATTGTTGGCTGTCAGGGAGGCTCTAATAGCCTTCAAGAGCAGGATCAGGGGGAGAGAGGTTCAGATCCTCTCCGACAATTCCACGACAGTGGCCTTTCTGAACCGTCAGGGGGGTACATGGTCGCTTTCCCTAATGAGATTGACACAGGAGATTCTAGAATGGGCGGAACAAAGGATACCGTCCATCTCTGCGGTGCACATAAGGGGAGTCTTCAACATAAAAGCGGATTTCCTCAGTCATCAAACCAGTACAACAGGGAGAATGGGAGCTGAATCCCGAGATTTTCTCCCTGGTCTGTCAACAGCTAGGCACACCGGAGATAGATCTCTTTGCCCGCAGGGAAAACAGGAGAGTCAAGAGATACTTTTCCCTCTGCAGGAAACGGGGGTCCAAGGGGTTGGACGCATTAGCTCAGGAATGGGATTTCACTATAGCCTATGCTTTTCCTCTCTTAGCCCTGATTCCGAGAATCCTTCAAAGACTAAAGCTGGCCATACACCTATAGATTATCTGCAGATTTTCTATGGTTAGATGGAAAAAGTGGGAGATTTCTCCATCCACACAGTTTAGCGAACATGGAGAAATCTGTTGCACTTTTTCCATCTAACTATAGAAAATCTGCAGATAATCTATAGGTGTATGGCCAGCTTAAGTCGGGCCAGGGGCAATTTGATCTTGATTGCCCCCTGGTGGCCCAAGAGGTCCTGGTTTCCCACGTTGTGGAACTGGGCGGTTTTACCTCCGGTTCAGCTTCCAGAACGTCAGGATCTTCTGCTTCAAGGCCCTCTTTACCATCCGAACCCCGGTTTCTTCAGGTTGACAGCCTGGCTGTTGAAAGGGAGAACCTGCGCAACAAGGGGTATTCAGGGAGAGTGAATGACACCCTGTTGCTGAGTAGAAAGCCTGTAACGAGGCGCATTTATGCTAGGGTCTGGGGGGCTTTCTCCCGTTGGTGTGAAGCGAGAGGAGTCCCCCAAAAAGATATTCCAGTTATCTTAGCCTTCCTACAGGAGGGAGTAGACCAAGGTTTAGCTACCAAGACTCTGAAAGTTCAGGTGGCGGCTTTGTCTGGTTTTCTGGATATTAAATTAGCTCTAGATCCTTTTAATTAAAGAGATTCTTGTCGGCTAGAGAGAGACTTTCCCCGGTGCAAATGAAGGAATTTCCACCGTGGGATTTATCTTTAGTCTTGGAAGCCCTGACCAGGGCACCTTTTGAGCCGTTGGCTCAATCTTCAGTTAGACTGATTTCTTTTAAAACCGCCTTTCTTCTGGCTGTTACCACAGCCAGAAGGGTGGGCGATTTGCATGCTCTTTCTATGAAGGTGCCCTTTTTCCGTCTGTTAGAAGACAGAATTATTCTCAGGCAGGACCCTTTGTACCTTTTCAAGGTGGCTTCACGCTTCCATAGGTCACAAGAGATTATTTTACCCTCCTTCTGTCTCAATCCACAGAACGAGAAGGCAAGGGCCTTCCATACGTTAGATGTCAGGAGATGTCTATTGCTTTACCTAGAAAAGGTTAAAGAGTTCAGGAAATCTCAGCATCTGTTGGTCAGTTTTTGTGGAGTTCGAAGAGGCGAACAGGCCTCTAGAACGACCATTGCTAGATGGATTAGACAGGCTATTGCCATAGCTTATGAGCATTCAGGGCAGACGGTTCCAACTAATCTTAAGGCTCACTCTACAAGGTCTCTGGCAACCTCTTGGGCAGAAAGAGCCGGAGCATCGGTAGATCAAATTTGTAAAGCAGCAACGTGGTCAAGCCAGAACACGTTCCTGAAACATTACAGAGTGGAACTTCTGTCACCCCAGGACCTGGCCTTCGGCAGAAAGGTCCTGCAAGTGGTTGTCCCGCCTTAAGGTAGGCCTGAGCTACTTGCTCTTCTCTCAGGGTGCTGTCCTGGAAGACGACTTGAGAAAATGACCAGTTACACTTACCGGTAACGGTGTTTCTGGGAAGTCTTCCAGGACGGCAGGCCTACTTCCCACCCGGTTTGTATTATTATATAGTGGTACTTTGGAGGTGTTTTTGTTTCACTTTCATGCACTGGTGTGGGTCAATACTTTTGCACAACTGAGGAGTGCAGGGAGGGGCGGGGTTTTTAACCTCTTTCTTGATTGTGTTTCCTGTCAGGAGGACCAGTCATCTCTCAGGGTGCCGTCCTGGAAGACTTCCCAGAAACACCGTTACCGGTAACTGTAACTGGTCATTTTCTGCTCAGGTGTAGTCCATGGCTGGATCACTGCACACTCTACTTAAAAATCAATAGTTTTCTTTATGCCAGATAGTTCAGCTCCCACTGTACTTCTGTCCCGCCCTGGATGAAAGAACTGCTTATCTCACAGATTGCAGTGCTGGTGTTATTTTTCAGCCTCCCTCTTCCTTTGACCATCCACAGAATACATGGGAGTTGAGTTACTAAAACTGGAGAGTGCAAAATCTGGTGCAGCTCTGCATGGTAGCCAATAATGCTTCTAACTTCAGCCTGTTCAATTAAGCTTTGACACAAAAACCTGCAAGCTGATTAGTTTCTATGCAGAGCTGCACCAGTGTTTGTACCCTCCAGTTTTAGTAAAGCAACCCCTCTGTGTTTTATCATTTAGTTAACCTATTTTCTTTATCGTACATCATGGGACACAGAGCACCATAGTAATCGCTATGTGGGTATATAGGCACCTTCAGGTGATGGACACTGGTATACCCAATACAGAAAGTTCACTCCCCTATATAACCCTTCCTCCTTCCAGGAGTACCTCAGTTTTTTCGCCAGTGTCTAAGGTGTTGGTCACGAGTGAAGATGTGCTCTGAAGAGCTCCAAGCTGGAGGGATCCCATGCTGGATTTAAACAGCCTCCATAGACCGGATTCATCCAAAGTGCCACTAAGGCCAAGGTGGATGGTACCCGGGCCTCACATAAGAAGAACGAGGTTTCGCCTGTAACGCCTCTCTTTGTAGGGCTGGACCCCAGGACCCAGGACTTTTTTGGTCATGCTACATTACCTAAAGATTTCCTGAGGGGTGCTTTACAGGTCCAAAGCAGTGGACCCCCTATAATAGGGACTTGGTCCTTGAAGGTTTGCTAATGCAGCCCATTGTGATGGGTGAAGTTTGGATCTGTCTGTTACAGCAGTATCCTGCAGCAAGGAAAACGTAAGGAAAGAAGCCTAGGAACTGTAAAAAGTCCACCTATGCTTTTTTTTCTTACATAAGTAAAATGTTGTCATGTCTAATGTCTCCACTAGAGGGAGTAAATGCATACCTTAGTACGTTGCTTCTCAGTCAGCTCAGAAGTCCCAGCTAAACAGCATGTGTCTGGTCTCAAAAGCCAGGGGCGATCCTCATCCTGAACATTTCCCCCCTGGAGAAGGGAGGTACAACTGAAGCTTGTATTCTCCCCCCACCGCGGCGGCAGCAGCAGCTTTATTCATTTAGAATTTATTTCTATTCCCCACAAAAGGGTTTTTTTTTTTTTTTTTTTCTTTAATTTTAAACTTCCCACAGCCCTGGCCTCCCTTGCCTCCCCTCTCGCTCAAATCAGTTCCTGAAGATCTGCTCCTTTCGCATGGAGTCGATCAGGTCAGTAGTTTCTATCCTACAAGGAGGAGAACTTCTGGCGTCTATCAACATCAGGGATGCAATTCTGCATGTCCCTATATTTCCCGCTCACCAAAGGTTTCTGCGGTTCGAAGTAGAACAGCAGCACTTTCAGTTTTTAGCCACAGCACCCTGGGTGTTCACAAAAGTACTGGCCCCACCTCTAGCCAGGTTAAGGGCACAGGGCATAACAGTTTGGGCATACCTAGACGATCTATTGCTAAAAGACCAATTGGTGGCTTGTTTGGAGCAAAGTGTACACATTACAACCAATTACCTGAAAAATCTGGGTTGGATTCTCAACCTAGAGAAGTCTTCCTTAAAACCGATAAAAAAGCTAGAGTATTTGGGTCTGATCATAGGTACAGCCCAGAAAAAGGTGTTCTTGCCTCAGGCAAAAATCAACTCCATATGAAAGTTGGTGCAGATGGTCAGGTCGAAAGGAGATCCCTCCATTCACCTTTGCATGAGGTTGTTAGGAAAGATGGTGGCTTCATTCGAAGCATTTCCCTATGCCCTGTTCCATTCAAGACTGTTGCAAAACGGTATTCTATCTGCTTGGAACAAAACGATCCAAGCTTTAGACTTGCCAATGCAGCTGTCCCCAAGGGTGTCCTAAGCCTCAATTGGTGGTTACTAACCCAGAATCTGCTGAAAGGAAAATCCTTCAGACCAGTTATCTGGTAAGTGGTAACGACAGACGCCAGCCTTTCAGGCTGGGGAGCAGTACTAGAGAAGACAACTGTCCCGGGACAGTGGTCCAGAATCAAAAGAGCCTTGCCCATCAATATCCTAGAGATTCGGGCAGTGCGTCTGGCTCTGAAGGCCTGGACTTCCAGGTTACGGGATTGTCCTATCAGGATCCAATCCGACAACACCACAGCGGTGGCCTATATCAATCACCAAGGGGGCACCAAGAGTCTTGCAGCGCAGACAGAGGTGAACCATATTCTAACTTGGGCAGAAAGGAGTCGCCGGCAGTTATTCCCAGGGGGGAATGTTCTCTTCACCCTGACATTTTTTGGGCTGTTTGTCAAAGATGGGGGACTCCGGATGTAGATCTTCTAGCATTAAGATTCAACATGAAGTTAGTCAACTTTGTGTCCAGGACAAGGGATCCATTCGCATGCGGAACAGATGCGTTCGTGACCCCGTGAGATCAGTTCTCACTGATCTATGCATTTTCCCACTATTCAGTTGCTGCCACGACTTCTTTGCAGGATCAAGCTGGAAAGAAAGCCAGTAATTCTGGTAGCACCAGCATGGTCCAGAAGGTCATGGTATGCAGAAATCGTAAAGCTGGCAGTGGAGGATCCATGGTCCCTTCCACTACGGCCGGACCTACTCTCACAAGGGCCGATATTCCATCCTACCTTACGAACGCTAAATTTAACGGCTTGGCTATTGAAACCCACAGTCTGAAGAAACGTGCGCTTTCCGGGTCAGTTATCTCTACCTTGATTAATGCAAGGAAGCCAGCTTCTAGAACTATATATTATAGAGTCTGGAGGGCTTATGTTTCCTGGTGTGAATCCAAGGGTTGGCACCCACGGAGTTTATATCATAGGCAGAATTCTTGTCTTTCTACAATTAGGGGTAGAGATGAAGTTGGCCTTAGTACTATTAAAGGCCAAGTCTCAGCTTTATCGGTCTTATTTCAAAGACCGCTTGCTACACATTCTTTAGTCCAGGGTTTTATGCTAGGGGTGATGCGGATTAATCCGCCAGTTAGATCACCTTTTGAACCCTTGGGACTTGAACTTAGTTTTGTCAGTGTTACAAAAACAGCCATTTGAACCGATACAGCATATTCTCTTAGTCTTTCTGACAAGGAAGCTGGTGTTCTTGGTTGCTTTATCCTCAGCAAGGAGGGTTTCGGAATTGGCTGCTCTTTCTTGTAAAGAGCCATACTTAATTATTCATGAGGACAGAGTGGTGTTACGCCCTCGTGCAGATTTTTTGCAAAAATGGTCTCAGGTTTTCACCTGAACCAAGATATTGTCCTGCCATCATTTTTTCCAAAACCATGTTCCATGGAAGAAAAGTCACTACATTGTCTTGATGTGGTGAGAGCGGTCAAAGTCTATTTAAAGATGACTGCTCAAATTCGTAAGACTGATGTCTTGTTTATTCTGCCAGAGGGTCCTAAGAAAGGACAGGCAGTGTCAAAATCCACTGTCGCTAAGTGGATTCGGCGAGTTATAATTCAGACTTATGATTTAAGGGAAAAGATTCCCCCCTTTTCAAGTCAAGGCGCACTCTACCAGGTTGGTTAGTGCTTCTCGAGCAGTGCGTCACCAGGCCTCCATAGCTCAGATCTGTAAGGCGGCCACAACTTGGTCTTCAGTACATACATTCACCAAATTTTATCAGGTGGATGTAAGGAGGCATGAGGATATTGCCTTCGGGCATAGTGTGCTGTAGGCAGCAGTATAAGCCCTAAAGCCTGGGGGTGCCCTATGGGTTGTCTCTCCCTCTCCTCAAATAGCATTGCCATGGGACATCCCGCATAGTTATTACTATGGTGCTCTGCATCCCATGATGTACGATAAAGAAAATATGATTTTTATGACAGCTTACCTGTAAAAGCCTTTTCTTGGAGTACATCATGGGACACAGAGGTCCCTCCCCTCTTTTGGGGTTTATATTTATTGCTTTGCTACAAAAACGGAGGTACTCCAGGAAGGAGGAGGGGTTACATAGGGGAGTGATATTCCTGTATTAGGTATACCAGTGTCCATCACCTGAAGGTGCCTATATACCCACATAGTGATTATTATGGTGCTCTGTGTTCCATGATGTACTCCAAGAAAAGGATTTTACAGGTAAGCTGTTATAAAAATCCTATTTTTAAAAAGTAAAAACAGTACATACACTTTGTTCACCAAGTCCAACTAGATAACAATAAACAGGAAAGTCCTGAAACATATAAACACTTAATGATCTTGTTTTTTCTTTTGCTATAAAGATTCTATTGATGATTTTCTTGGTGATCTTCTTGGTGACAGTGGTAAGTGATTCTTTTGCTTCTACCTGCAGTGCAATAAAGCTGAGACTCCATGTGACATGAATTTAAGGACCCTGATGTGTACATAAACTGCTAGAGTCTGCTGTTGTTGACTGGGACCTACACACATGTGAATGTTCTCTAATCTGTTCATAAACAGTTATGCCCTGTACACACGATTGGATATTCCGACAACAACATCCATGGATTTTTTCCGATGGATGTTAGCTCAAACTTGTCTTGCATACACACGGTCACACAAATCTTGTTGGAAATTCCGAACGTCAAGAACATGGTGACGTACAATACGTATGACGCGCCGAGAAAAATGAAGTTCAATAGCCAGTGCGGCTCTTCTGCTTCATTCCTAGCATGCATGGAACTTTGTGCGTCGGAATTGTGTACACACGATCGGAATTTATGACAACGGATTTTGTTGTCTGAAAATTTGAGATCCAGATCTCAAATTTTGTGTGACGGAAATTCCGATGGAAAATGTCCGATGGAGCCTACACACGGTCAGAATTTCCAACAACAAGCTCACATCGAACATTTTCCGTTGGAAAATCCGACCGTGTGTACGGGGCATTAGAGTTTGCCATGGTTGAGTAGGACTTGCAGACATATGTACATTCCCTGGTCTGTCCATAAACAGCTGATGTATGTTATGGTTGAGTAGAATTTGTACATGTATGAATGCCCCCTGATCTGTTCTTAAAGCGGACCTTCAGTCATTTTTTTTCATCTGTCCATTTATTAAATCTTCTGTTCTTATTGTTTCAACTTTGGATAGTAATTTTTTTTCTGCCTTATACAGTCCAGTTCCTGTTTCTTGTCTGGCCATTAGCCTAGGCTTATGACATCATGCAGAGCTCTCTATTACTCTCGGGAGAGTTTGCCAGGAAGGGAGGGGAGATGAGTCATAAGAGGGCCAATGAGAGCTGCAGAGCTGGAGGTGTGTCTGTGTAAAACCAGGAAGTGAACAGGCAGCAGCTTCAGCTGCCCACAGTTAAAATGTATGCAGCCAGACTCAGTGGAGGGGAATTTCTGCAGCATATTTGGCAAGTAAGGACATTGGGCACACAATGAGACAGGAGCAGAAGCGGTTTAACCTTAAACTGCGTAGGGGGTTCTTCGATGTTAGGGCTATAAGGATGTAGAACTCTCTCCCACAATTGGTGTTGACTGCGGGGAGTATATTTCTTGTACATCACGGGACACAGAGCACCATTGTAATGACTATCTGGGTTTATATGCTACCTTTAGGTGATTGGACACTGGCAACCAATAGTAAGAAGGTTCCTCCGATATAACCCCTCCCATACAGGAAGTTTTGTCAGTGTCGTGAAGGTGATGGTCACGGCTGTGAAAGCTCTTGCTTCAGATAATGTCCCAGTGAGGATGTTATAATCGGATCCATTCGGATGGCATATCATGCTAAAGTGGATGGTACCCGAGCCCTGGTTCAAGAACAGGGTCTTGCCTGTAATGTTTCCTTATGGAGCTGGACCCTTGTGATATGGTATTCCTGGTCTTTTAGTTGCCTAAGGAAACCTAAAGGGTGCTTTACAGGTCCAGGGGTGTGGACCCTAAAACAAAAGAGGACCCGGTCTCTGAAGGTCCTCAGTGGCATTACCCGCGGTGATGGGGGAAGATTGGGCCTATCTCAGACTCTGCTGCGAGGATCGATGAGTGCTTCCTTTGGGGGGCCCCATTTTATTACATTATTTATATAAGTAATGTTATGTCAGATTGCATGCCAGATTGTAGTGCCTTTTGTGTCCACTGTGTGGTTCCGGAGAGCGATTGCACTGACTAGGTTTCCTGTTGGGGACCACGCGTAGTGTTGCGGGTGCGTACACACGGGTAGCGCGCATGTGCAGACGGCACGTGCGCGTGCAACCCGCTCCCTCCTGCGCTCGCTCTAGCGTGCGGGATGGCGGCATTGCGGCCGCGTGTTTCCCGCGGGCGGGCGCATGCGCAGTAAGTCCTGGGCGGGCGCATGCGCAGTAAGTCCTGGGCGGGCGTACGTCACGTGACGACGCATGCATAGGGAAGTCAGGCGCCTGCGTGTTTCAGTACTCTTCGTTAAGGCTCAGAGGAGCCGGTTGCAGTGGGACACAGAGCGGGGCATGTGAGTCAGGCATTTTCAAACTTTGTAAGGAGGCTGTAGTAGGCTTTGTATACAGCCATATAGCACAGTAATTTCCTCAAAATCATGTAAGCTTGTCTTTCAGAAAACGAGGTGCAGGGAACAGGATTAATCCAGGGGTTAAAGTGACTCCTTCAAAAACAGGAGATCAACCTTAGGCTACTGCAGCACCTGTTTCCCCTGAAAGACCTGTGGCATTTGGCCTGGCTGAGCCATTGCATTTGTCAGGCGTTGTGGCCACCACCAATATCCCTGCTTCGGCTTATGATACTAAGGATGACTTAACGTCAGCTCTCGCTGGTCTTGAAGGCAAAATAGCGGGTATGATAGCCTCAGTAATGCAGGGAGGGAAGAAACGAAATAGATCTCCCTCTCCTGAGCCTGGTCCCAGTGCTGTGTCACTTGAGCACCAGGACTCCCTTAGCCAATTGGGTCCTTGTGATTTGGATCCTGAATGGGCAGAGGATTTTGAGGAGGTGGCCATAGGGGATAAAGATGCCGAAGCAGAGGAGTCCTTTGCAGGGGACTCAGGTTCGGAGGAACGATTGATGGCTTTGCAATCCCAAAAACTGTTTATCCAGTCTTTAACCTAAATGGTAAGAGCAGGTTTTAAGTTGCCCCCTGTACAAGGGCCAGAAATTTCCTGTTCTACATTGGGATCCTTGCGGCCTCTGCAAGGTTCTCAGGTGTTTCCTGTGCATCCATTATTGGAGCAATTGATTTACGCTGATTGGGAACATCCGGACAGAATATACTTACCTCCTAAAAGGTTTTCTTTTTTGTACCCATTGGAGGAAAAGTTCAAAAAAAGGTGGGATACACCTTTAGTGGATGCTGCTACTTCGTCAGTAAATAAAAGCTTAACCTGTCCAGTGGATAATGCCCAAGGGTTTAAAGACCCAGCAGATAAAAAGCTGGAATCTTTGCTAAAGGCCTCCTTTGCGGTGGCCGGATCAGCAGTACAACCAGCTGTTGCGGCTATTGGGTTCTGTCAATCCCTGAAGGACCGTTTTAAAAGACTGGTCAGGAACCTACCTGTACAGGAGGAATATTCTGATGAATTGACAGAACTTCCTTGCGCTTTATGTTTTGCAGTAAACGCATTAAAAGACTCAATCCAGCAGATGTCTCGCTTTGCGCTACTCTCAGTGCATATGCGCAGAGTTTTATGGTTAAAGAACTCGTCAGCCGAGATGCCATGCAAGAGGCTATTTGCGGCTTTTCCCTTTCATGGGGAACGTTTGTTTGGAGAAGATCTGGATAAGTATATCCAAAAAATCTCAGGAGGAAAGAGCTCTTTGCTTCCTGTGAAAAGAAGGAATAAGCAGCCTTCCTTTAAAATTCCAAACGCTCCTGGGCCAGCCGCATCTTCTCCCAAGAAGTATCGACGGCCTCAACCACCTGCCTTTTAAAAGACCTCAGGGTCAGAAAAGAACTTAGATTTAGAAGCCGAATAAGGCCAATGCCAAGTCCTCCTTGTGAAGGGGCGCCCCCACTCTTACAAGTGGGGGGGCAGACTGCGGCGGTTTGCAAATGCTTGGGCAGGGTGGGTGCAGGACAAGTGGGTTATCTCCACTATAAGGCAGGGCTACAAAATAGAGTTCCGCGAATTTCCCCCAAATCGATTTTCTGAGATCAACAGTTCCTTCGGATCTAGAAAAGAAGAAAAGCCTATTCCTAGCCTTAGAACAGCTAAAAAGGCAAGGGGTGATTATCAGGGTTCCGCACAAAGAAAAGTTCAAGGGGTTTTATTCAAACCTATTCAGTGCCGAAGCCAAATGGGGAAGTAAGGCCCATTCTTGACCTCAAATCCCATAATTTCTTTCTAAAAGTCTGAACCTTCCGGATGGAATTGGTTCGTACAGTAATAGCATTTCTAAGAAAAGGGGACTATTTAGCATCCATAGACATCAAGGATGCATACCTAAATGTACCGATTTTTGGACAACATCAAAGGTTTCTACGCTTCTCAGTGGAAGAGCGTCATTTCCAGTTTGTAGCACTACCGTTCGGTCTGGCTACGGCCCCTCGAGTCTTCACAAAGGTGTTGGCTCCGGTGTTGGCCTCTCTAAGGTCTCAGAAGATATCGGTGATAGGATATCTGGGCGACCTTCTGTTGAAGGACCAGTCCTATTCCACCCTGATAGAGAGCGTTTCAACTACAGTTCATGTTCTGAGATGCCTAGGTTGGATTCTGAATATGGACAAATCAGCTCTTCATCCAGTTCAAATCTTGACATATCTAGGCTTGATCCTGGATACGACCCAGGAAACTGTGTTTTTACCCCCCTTTAAGGTCAGCTCAATAGTGGAGCTGGTCAGGAAAGTCAAAAGGGTAGAAAGACCCTCAATTTGATTATGCATGAGACTGCTGGGGAAGATGGTGTCATCTTTCAGCGCAGTTCCTTATGCGCAGTTTCACTCCAGGTTGTTCCAGAGAACGATCCTGCAGGCTTGTGACAAGTCTGTCCTAGCCTTGGATCATCCAATATCTCTATCCCCAAAGGTAAAACAGGACCTCTCTTGGTGGTCAAAGACCAGCAACTTAAAAAATGGGAAGTCCTTTCCAACTTCAGACACCAGTCGTCTCGGCTGGGGAGCGGTATTGGAAGAGGCCTCCGTACAGGGAAAATGGTCCCAGGTAGAAAAAACTTACCAATCAATCTGTTGGAAATCCGAGCAGCTTGCTTGGCCCTCATATTCTGGACGGCCAGGCTGCGGGGGTCTCCGGTCAGAGTCCAGTCCGACAATTCCACAGTGGTGGCATATATCAACCACCAAGGGGGTGCCCGGAGCTGGGCAGCCCAAAAAGAAATAAATCATATACTGACTTGTGCAGAGAGACACGTGCCATATCTGTCGGCAGTCTATATTCCGGGGGTGGACAATTGGCAGGCAGACTACCTAAGTCGTCAGCAGTTGTTGCCAGGGGAATGGTCCCTCCACCCCAAAGTTTTTCTTCAAATATGCCAGCGTTGGGGGGGGATACCAGAGGTGGATCTCCTGGCATCCAGGTTCAATGCCAAGGTGGACAGCTTTTTGTCCAGAACCAGGGATCCACTTGCCGTGGGACGGATGCATTGGTGGTTCCCTGGGATCGGTATTCTCTAATTTACGCCTTTCCTCCGATCCAGATGCTGCCGCACCTGTTACGCAGGATACAGATGGAGCAGAAAACAGTAATTCTGGTGGCCCCACGGTGGCCAAGGAGGTCTTGGTATTCACAGATTGTGAGGATGGCAGTAGGAGACCCATTGTGTCTTCCATTCCGCCCAGACCTACTGTTCCAAGATCCAATATACCATCCTTCTTTACGGTCTCTGAATTTGATGGCAAGGCTATTGAGACCAGAGTACTAAAAGACCGTGGTATTAGTGGTTCTGTTCTGGCTACTTTGATAAATGCTAGGAAGCCAGTGTCTAGGAAAATTTACCATAGAGTCTGGAAGTCATACATCTCATGGTGTGAGAAGAGAAGATGGCACCCTCGCAAGTATACAATTGGGAGGGCTCTTGCCTTCCCGCAAGCAGGAATTGACTTAAATCGGGGGTCCACCTATCTATCTTTTTTTTTTTTTTTTTTGGAGTTCATTCACAAACTTTTCTTCTCATAATTATCTACTCACATGTTCTGTGTAATAAGTCCGCCTGTGTCCGATTTCGTTGTAAAGAATAACTTATAAAATTCACTGAAGGCGGTTTCCATCTTCATTGTGGGCATTTGAAGCCCACAAGCATGTATTTCCTGGATGCGGTGAATGCTCCCAGCATTCACAGACATGTTGTGATGACGCTGTTGCACAATGCATGCTGGGAAGCCTGAGACTAGCTCCCAGGGGACTGTGGGAGGTCTGGGAGAGGCTAGAAACACGCCTACTCCCATGGGAGGAAAACCAGGAAGTGCTAAGAAGATTAGAAAAAAAAAAAAAGGTAATTACGGCGATTTAAATTTTTTTACACAGCATGTCAGCATCTAGGCAAGGAAGAGAATGCATAGAGATAATGTTCAAAATTTGGGTGGAACCCCGCTTTAAACTTTTCCTTAGGAACCATTAAAGGACAGATTTCGGCCTTATCGTTTTTTTTCCAGAGGCCAATTGCGTCTCATTCCTTGGTACGAACCTTTATCAAGGGAGTACTACATTTAAGGCCACCAATTAGACCACCCTTGTGCCCATGGGACTTGAACTTAGTGCTTTCAGATCTACAGAGTCAACCCTTTGAGCCTATTGAGCATATTCCTTTGATCCTATTGACTAGGAAATTGTTTTTTTGTGGCTATAACCTCAGCAAGAAGGGTCTCGGAGTTGGCTGCCCTTTCTTGTGAGAAACCTATTCTGTTTGTTCATCAGGACAAGGTGGTAATGCGGCCCCGTCTGGAGTTTTTACCCAAAGTGGTTTCCAGTTTTCACTTAAATCAGGATATTGTTTTACCTTCCTTCTTTCCTAACCCTAAATCTAAGGAGGAAAGATTGCTCCATTCACTGGATGTGGTGAGAGCTATTAAGGTTTACTTGGATATGTCAGCCCCTTTTCTGACGTCTGACTCCTTTTTTGTTCTGCCTGAGGGTCCTAAGAAAGGACAGGCAGCAGCTAGTTCTACAATCTCTAGGTGGATTCATCAGGTCATTGTCCAGGCCTATGAGTTGAAACACAAGGTTCCACCTCGATATCTCAAGGCTCACTCTACCAGAGGAATTAGTACGTCATGGGCAGTGCGCCAACAAGTGTCGATGGCTCAGGTTTGCAAAGCGTCCGCTTGGTCTTCGGTTCACACATTCACCAGGTTTTACCGACTGGATGTTAGATCTCAAAAGGAGACTGTTTTTGGCCAGAGCGTGCTGCAAGCAGCTTTATAATTTGGAGCCTAAAATAAAGGGGATTTAGGTATGTTCCCTCCCCTCAAAGGCATTGCTTTGGGACATCCCAGATAGTCATTACTATGGTGCTCTGTGTCCCGTGATGATATTTTTAAAACCGCTTACCTGTAAAATCCTTTTCTTGGAGTACATTACAGGACACAGAGGTCCCTCCCCTCTTTTTTCTGGGATCTTCATTGCTTGCTAAAAAACTAAGGTACTTCCTGTATGGGAGGTTCTTACTATTGGTTGCCAGTGTCCAATCACCTAAAGGTAGCATATAAACCCAGATAGTCAATACTATGGTGCTCTGTGTCCCGTGATGTACTCCAAGAAAAGGATTTTACAGGTAAGCTGTTTTAAAAAATCAATTTTTAAAAAAGACTTTGAGACGTACATCTAAAAGAACACAACATACAGGGATATGGCAAATCATTATATACGCTGATATACATACACCTTCACAGGTTGAACTATTGTCTTTTTTCAGCCTTACCAACTATGTTACTATGTAACTACAGAATCGCAGTATATATAAAATAATATGCAAAGTAGGTGGAGGGAAGCTTCAGAATGGCAAAGATGGTTTTTATTACAAATTATGTGAGCAGACTGCAGTCCCACTTTAAATAATAGAGTCTTTCATGGTTGAGTAGGACTTTTTTACAGGTCAGATTTGTGTGGAGGCAGGGAATAACATCCACTTGATAATCCATAACTGAAAAAAAAAAATACGGACATTGTAATCCTTTTTTGTCCATCTCCTTTGCTGCTTATTATATTATATATTTTAAGATGCCTTTCTTGTTTGTTTGGTATCATGTATACAGATCCATCACCATGGACCTCAGCTTCTGCCAGCAAAACCCGGGCTGCACGTTCATCTAGCACCACTAAGAAGTGAGTTACTATAATGTCTTCACCTTTTTGGTTCTGTCTCTAAACACAGATGTGCTTTGGTATTTATTTATATTTTCATGTTACATCAGGTCAACCCTTGATGATGACTTTTTCAGAGAGATTGCAAAAGAAGCAGCTGAGGTAATTTATAATATTTTGCAGGATTCAAGGATTTTGTGATAACACTGCTTTATTCTTTTTATCTGCGTTTATTGAATTAAAGACCAGATAGGTATGTGACTTGTAGTGCTGAAAAAACTTTACATACTGCTATTTAAACCAAGGATACAAAACCGAAGACCTCTATCCAAACCTGTTACTTTGTTATAGATGAGTGATAAATGTTTGTTAATTATTTAAAGGAGAAGTCCAGCCTGAGCTCGTTTGGCTGGGCTTCTCCTATGGGTCACAGGAGTGCAATTAATTTTGCACTCCTTTGACCTGTTTTCAGCAGAGAGCGGACTGCAGTCCGCTCTTTGTTGACGTCACCAATATCATCCCAGGCACCGTGTCATTCCGACTCGGGGAGTCTTGATCTTCCAAGTGCCTGGACTGATGCCCGTCGCAGCCTCTCAGTGAGCCGCTGAGATGGCTGCTTCCCGCCCCTCCACAGCTCAGCGCTCCAGTGAGCGTGGAGGAGCAGAGCAGGAAAGCTGCTGATTGACAGACAGCAGCTCTCTGCTTGGGGAGCCGAAAGAACAGAGCCATCGGCGGTGTTCGATGGCTCTATTCTCAGTGCAGAGATGCCGGGGGGGACAAATGCAGCATCGGTCCGATGCTGCATCCACCTAGGTAAGTATGAAACTGCAATAACTCCCAAACCCATACTTCTCTTTTAAATACATTTTCTACACAGACAGTGTCAGTACTAGGATCTGACTTGGTATCACCCCTATTGCAGCCCTTGTAAAACAAAGTTCAAACTGGGAGAGAAGGAAGAAGCACATGGTGTGTAACAAGGCGTATGCCTAGTAGGAGATAGCAGAGTGACAGAAAGATGAGCTCAACAGTGGGCTGCTTCTCCTATCACTGTCCAGTCACATAGGCTGGAGGAGGGACATGACCTGTAAGTGTTGCTTAACTATAGCAGAGAAAAATCAGATCTCCTGTGCTGCCTGACAAGGCTCTGTGAGTGGTCAGAAATACAAAACTGTCGGCAGATAAAACCAACTCCCTAATATTTATTTTATCTGTGTGTTTACCAGTGTGCCCAGATTTCAGATGTTCCCTCTGTACATACCTCAAGGGATGCTGAGCTGTCAGTGCTCAAGCTGTCATTCCAGTGGCCTGGGGATTAGAAATCCCCGCTCTTTTCACTCTGCTCTGTGCAGTGCTTCCGGGACGCATCAGGACGATGCTCTTTGACGGTGCTGACCAATCTAACGCGCTCTGGTTCATTCCAAAAGAGTTGCACAGATAAGAGGGAGAAGAGTGGGGATTTCAAATCCCTGGATAGTTGTAGCAGCTGCGTGTGCACCAACAGCTCAATATTAGCCCACCTTTACATTTATATTGTGAAGTAAACATTTTGCTGCCATGAACATAAGGCTTATGTGGGAATAAGACCACTTCCAGCTGGCCAGCTCAGTAAATCTTATGTCCATGGCATTCCCCCCTTTCTGCTACAGTTGCACTCATAAGTTTACATACCCTGGCAGAATTTATGATTTCTTGGCCATTTTTCAGAGAATATGAATGATAAAACAAAAACTTTTCTTTCACTCATGGTTAGTGTTTGGCTGAAGCCATTTATTATCAATCGTGTTTACTCTTTTTTAAATCATAATGGCAACAGAACTACCCAAATGACCCTGATCAAAAGTATACCCCAGTTCTTAATACCGTGTATTGCCCCCTTTAACATCAATGACAACTTGAAGTCTTTTGTGATATTTGTGATTGAGGCTCTTTATTTTCTCAGATGATAAAGCTGCCCATTCCTCTTGGCAAAAAGCCTCCAGTTCCTGTAAATTCTTGGGCTGTCTCGCATGAACTGCATGTTTGAGATCTCCCCAGAGTGACTCAATGATATTGAGGTCAGTAGACTAAGATGGCCACTCCAGAACCTTAATTTTATTCTGCTGTAGCCAATGACAGGTTGACTTGGCCATGTGTTTTGGATCATTGTCATGTTGGAATGTCCAAGTACGTCCCATGCGCAGCTTCCTGGCTGATGAATGCAAATGTTCCTCCAGTATTGTTTAATAACGTACTGCATTTATCTTGCCAACAATTTTGACCAAATTTCCTGTGCCTTGTGTAGCTCACACATCCCCAAAACATCAGCGATCCACCTCCGTACCTTTCATCATAGGCCTTGTTGCTCCTCTCCAAATGTAAAGTTTATAGTTGTGGCCAAAAAGCTCAATTTTGGTCTCATCACTCCAAATGACTTTGTGCTAGAAGGTTTGAGGCTTGTCTCTGTGCTGTTTGGTGTATTGCAGGCGGGATACTTTGTGGCATTTGCGTAGTAATGGCTTTCTTCTGGCAACTCGACCATGCAGCCCATCTTTCTTCAAGTGCCTCCTTATTGTGCATCTTGAAACAGCCACACCACATGTTTTCAGAGAGTCCTGTATTTCACCTGAAGTTATTTGTGGGTTTTTCTTTGTATTCCGAACAATTTTCCTGACAGTTGTGGCTGAAATTTTAGTTGGTCTACCTGACCATGGTTTGGTTTCAACAGAACTCCTCATTTTCCACTTCTTGATTAGAGTTTGAACACTACTGATTGGCATTCTCAATTCCTTGGATATGTTTTTTATATTCCTTTCCTGTTTAATACTGTACAGTTCAACTACCTTTTCCCGCAGATCCTTTGACAATTCTTTTGCTTTCCCCATGACTCAGAATCCAGAAACGTCAGTACAGCACTGGATAAAAGATGCAAGGGTCTGTCAGGAGTCCAGAAACACATTGGCCTTTTATACACACACACACACACACACACACACACACACTAATTACAAGCAAACAGATCACAGGTGAGAATGGTTACCTTTAATAGCCATTCAAACCCCTTTGTATCACTTGGTGTGCATGTTATCAGGGTATGTAAACTTTTGATCAGGGTAGTTCTGTTGCCATTATGATTTAAAAAGAGTAAACACAGTTGATTGATAATAAATGGCTTCAGCCAAACGCTAACCATGAGTGAAAAATGTTTATGTGTTTATCATTCATATTCTCCGAAAAATGGCCAAGAATTCATAAATTCTGCCAGGGTATGTAAACTTATGAGCACAACTGTATAAGTGAGTGCCCCTGCCATCCCCGCTCCCTTTGGGTTTTTTTTTTTTTTTGTAAAAATATTGTTTCGATAAACATTTGCACTACTATCACTGGACTGACAAAATCGGTAGCATCGTCTTTTTATTCTATTGGTCATGTGGTTTGGAGCTTTTACAAACCCTGAAAGCTATAAGTTAAAAAAAAAAATTGCAAAAATGGTCTAGCCATCTGGGTTTAAAAGTGGAGCAAAGGGCCTGGCAGCAGAAGGGTTATATGGGAAGCTCAGTTTGACTTGGTAAGCGGGATTATGTTACGTTATGTTTGTTGAAGGGTTTGCCTGTTTGTTTTTTTTTTTTTTTGTTTTGTTTGTTTTTTTTCACTGTCATATGCTTTTTCAAATGACATCTTCTTCTAATCCTACTACTTTTTTTGTCCAATAATCATTTAGGTAGTCAGACATGCATTGTTATACCATCTTTGTTCCTGTGACATGCTAAACAAAGTCCAAGGAAAAAAAAAAGAATCAATTGCCCCCTCAACTGTCTTTGGATCTCTGTTTTCTGATCTTTTTTTTGATATGTGACGCACTGGTTTCCTGGTTACGTAACCTGTACCCACAGGCATTTCTTAGCAGCCCCTGGGGCCATTTAAGTCCCACAGTGATGAGCGCTGTCATGAAAAAATGTACCCTTTTGGTTGAGAAAAAAAAATGCATCCTCCATGGCCTGCCTTACAAAGTCAAGTACTTTCTGTTCTCATTTAGACGTCATTCAGCATGAACTCTTCTACGTCTCAGAAACATTTATTATCTCTTTTAAAAGAAGCGTGCCTTGGCTCTTCCATAAAAAGCCTAAGAATACAAACTGTTACAATGCCTGCTGGCTTCTAAATTCTACCTTTTTTAGTTTGTCCTCCCTAACAGTAATATAATTCTTCCCAAGGGTGGATTCACACCTATGCATTTTTGGTGCTTTTTGCATTTTGCAGATTTGCACTACAGTCCATTTAACATGGTTTCCTATGGAACACGTTCTGTAGTGCAAATCTGCAAAAAGCACTAAAAATGCCTAGGTGTGAATCCAGCCTAAAGGGCCAGGTCACTCACCGCTTATGCCAAATTTTACATGTTGCTGCAGGTGAGATCTAGCTAAAAACTCCACAGTCACATCTCCGGTTTTGGCTCATCTCCATTGAAGCAATCCATTGTCCCAGCAAAAGGAATGTTGCACACTGAGATGCAAAATAATTTTCTAACTTTTATTAAAATATTATTAAAAATTCTGTTCGGACTTGTTTTGCACTAGACATAGCGCTTTTTACCCACTACTTTCGTTTCAGTTTTTTTGGTAGATGTTAAGGAGTCAAAACCCACTGTCCTTTTCTAATATATTTTACGGAAGCTAGTAGTGGGATTTCTGTGGTTGACTTCCCCTGGGTCTACTCACCTGCTGTGGTCATTTTGAAGGGTTGACCCTCACTCTTGGATTTTCAATGTATTTCATATAATGGAAAACATGGCAGGAGGCATTACACTATGCATATGTGTCTGGAATACTAAACTCCCAGATGAGCAGGAACAGAGTTTGGAAAGTTTGGCAGGGAGGTCTCACTGTTTGAGTGTCCAAAACATGAGAGAAGCGTGATGATGACTCCTATAAATGGGCTTCACCCACAAATTATTACTCACATTCACATGTTCTTGAAACTACAACGATTTGCAGAATATCATCCCGTTTTGAATATATAGTGGTGATTTGTTTTAAAAAATGTTACATAGTTACATAGTGCAACCCCTGGCAAAAATGATAGAATCACCAGTCCCTGAGGATGTTCCTTCAGTTGTTTATTGTTGTAGAAAAAAAGCAGATCACAGACATGGCCAAAAACTAAAGGCATTTCAAATGGCAACTTTCTGGCTTTAAGAAACACTAAAATAAATCAAGAAAAATAATTGTGGTGGCCAGTAACAGTTAGATTTATAGAACAAGCACAGGGAATAAATTATGGAATCACTCAACTCTGAGGAAAAAATTATGGAATCATGAAAAACAAACAAAATAACACTCCAACACATCACTAGTACTTTGTTGCACCACCTCTGGCTTTTATAACTGCTTGCAGTCTCTGAGGCATTGACTTAATGAGTGATAAACAGTACTCTTCATCAATCTGGCTCCAGCCTTCTCTGATTGCTGTTGCCAAATCATCTTTGCAGGTTGGAGCCTTGCCATGGACCATTTTCTTTAACTTCCAACACAGATTTTCAATTGAATTGAGATCCGGACTGTTTGCAGGCCATGACATTGACCTTATGTGTCTGTCTTCAAGGAATTTTTTCACAGTTTTTGCTCTATGGCAAGATGCATTATCATCTTGTTAAATGATTTCATCATCCCCAAACATTGTTTCAATAGATGGGATAAGAAAAGTGTCCAAAATTTCAATGTAAACCTGTGCATTTATTGAAGATTTAATGACAGCCATCTCCCCAGTGCCTTTACCTGACATGCAGCCCCATATCATAATTGACTGTGGAAATTTGCATGTTTTCTTCAGACAGTCGTCTGCATAAATCTCATTGGAACGGCACCAAACAAAAGTTCCAGCATCATCACCTTGCCCAATGCAGATTTGAGATTCATCACTGAATATGACTTTCATCCAATCATCCACAGTCCACGATTGCCTTTCTTTAGCCCATTGTAACCTTGTTTTTTTGTGTTTTAGGTGTTAGAGATGGCTTTCTTTTAGCTTTTCTGTATGTAAATCCCATTTCATTTAGGCGGTTTCTTACAGTTCGGTCACAGATGTTGACTCCAGTTTCCTCCCATTTGTTCCTCATTTGTTTTGTTGTACATTTTCTGTTTTCAAGGCATATTGCTTTAAGTTTTCTGTCTTGACACTTTGATGTCTTCCTTGGTCTACCAGTATGCTTGCCTTTAACCACCTTCCCATGTTGTTTGTATTTGGTCCATGTTTTAGACACAGCCGACTGTGAACAATCAACATCTTGTGCAACACTGCGTGATGATTTACCCTCTTTACCTACATACTAACAAGCAGATTTAATCTGATGCAGGTGTTAGACCCCTTTCACACCGAGGGCGTTTTGCAGGCGCTATAGCGTTAAAAATAGCTCCTGCAATCTGCCGTCAAACAGCTGCAGCATTGTCTCCAGTGTGAAAGCCCGAGGGCTTTCACACCGGAGCGCTGCGCTGGCAGGACGGGAAAGAAAGTCCTGCCAGCAGCTTCTTTGGAGCGGTGAAGGAGCGGTGTGTTTACCGCTCCTCCACCGCTGCTCCCCATTGAAATCAATGGGGCAGCGCTGGGATAGCGCTGGCAAAACGCCGCTATTGCAGTGCATTGCGTGCGGTTTTAACCCTTTCTCGGCTGCTAGCGGGGGGTAAAAGCGCCCCGCTAGTGGCCAAAATGCGCCGCTAATCCGACGGTAAAACGCCGCTAAAAATAGCGGCGTTTTACCTCCGACGCTATGGGCGGCCCGGTGTGAAAGGTCTCTTAGTGTTTGTAATGAAAATTTACAGGGTGATTCCATAATTTATTTCCTGTGCTTGTTCTTTAAATCTAACTGTTACTGGCCACCACCATTATTTTTCTTGATTTCTTTTAGTGTTTCTTAAAGCCAGAAAGTTGCCATTTGAAATGCCTTTAGTTTTTGGCCATGTCTGTGATCTGCTTTTTTTCTACAACAATAAACAACTGAAGGAACATCCTCAGGGACTGGTGATTCCATAATTTTTGCCAGGGGTTGTAGGTGAGGTTGAAAAAAGACACAAGTCCATGAAGTCCAACCTATGTGTGTGATTATATGTCAGTATTACATTGTATATCCCTGTATGTTGTGGTCATTCAGGTGCTTATCTAATAGTTTTTTGAAACTATCAATGCTCCCCGCTGAGACCACCGCCTGTGGAAGGGAATTCCACATCCTTGCCGCTCTTACAGTAAAGAACCCTCTACGTAGTTTAAGGTTAAACCTCCTTCTAATTTTAAAAAGTGGCCACGTGTCTTGTTAAACTCCCTTCTGCAAAAAAGTTATTGTGGGGTCACCAGTATGGTATTTGTAAATTGAAATCATATCCCCTCTCAAGCGTCTCTTCTCCAGAGAGAGAAGTTCAGTGCTCACAACCTTTCCTCATAACTAAGATCCTCCAGACCCTTTTATTAGCTTTATTGCCCTTCTTTTTACTCACTCCATTTCCAGTACATCCTTCCTGAGGACTGGTGCCCAGAACTGGACAGCATACTCTAGGTGCGGCCGGACCAGAGTCTTGCAGAGCGGGAGAATTATCATTTTATCTCCTGAGGTTGATCCCCTTTTTAATGCATGCCAATATTGTGTTTGCTATTTTAGCAGCAGCTTGGCATTGCATGCCATTGCTGAACCTATCATCTACTAGGACCCCCAGGGGTCCTTTTCCATCCTAGATTCCCCCAGAGGTTCTCCCCCCAGTGTATAGATTGCATTCATATTTTGTCACCCAAATTATTTTACATTTTTCTACATTAAACCTCATTTGCCATGTGGTTGTCCACCCCATTTTATTACAAGCCAGAAGCAGTACTTTAACCACTTGCCGACCGCCTCACGCCTATATACATGAGCAGGTCGGCACGGGCAGGCAAAATCACGTACCTAGTACGTGATGCCTTCCCGCGGGCGGGGGGTCCGATCGGACCCCCCCCCCGGTGCCCTGAGTGGTCGGCTCTCGTTCGCGGGCGATTAGGGGTCAGGGGGAGGCCATCCATTGTTGGCCACCCCCTCCCGATCGCTCCCACGAATCGAATGCTTCCTCTCCCTCTGTAATGTAAACAGAGGGAGAGGAAGTGATGTCATCTCTCCTGGAGCCGGTCTTTTTGATCCGACGCCGAGGAGAGAAGACATCCAAGTAAGTGCACCAACACCACACGCTCAGTAGAACACGCCAGGCACACTTTTCACCCCCCTGTCACCCCCCGATCACCCCCCGATCACCCCCCTGTACCCACTGTCACTCTGACACCAATAGCAGTTTTTTTTTTTTTTTTGCATTGGTGTCAGTTTGTCAGTTATAAGTGTTAGGGCTGTTAGGGTAGCCCCCTTTAGGTCTAGGGTACCCCCCCTTAGGTCCAGGGTACCCCCTAACCCCCCCTAATAAAAGTTAACCCCTTGATTACCCCCCGTCACCAGTGTCGCTAAGCGATCGTTTTTCTGATCGCTGTATTAGTGACACAGGTGACGCTAGTTTAGGGAGGTAAGTATATAGGTTCGCTGTCAGTGTTTTATAGCGTCAGGGACCCCCATATACTACCTGCTAAAGGTTTTAACCCCCTGATTGCCCCCTAGTTAACCCTTTCACCAGCGATCACCGTATAAGTGTTACGGGTGACGCTGGTTAGATAGTTTGTTTTTTGTAGTTTATTATAGTTTATTACAGTTTATTACAGTTTATTATAGTTTTAGGGCACCCGCCGTTTATTACCCTATAAAGGTTTAACCCCCTAATTGCCCGGCGGTGATAGAAGTTAAGTTTTTAGGATTAAATAAGGTCTGCGTCGCCCCAGGCAGCGTCAGGTTAGCGCCAGTACCGCTAAAACCCGCGCACGCAGCATACACCTCCCTTAGTGCTATAGTATCTGAACGGATCGATATCTGATCCGGTCAGATCTATACTCCCCAGCAGTTTAGGGTTCCCTGAAACGCAGTGTTAGCGGGATCAGCCCAGATACCTGCTAGCACCTGCGTTTTGCTCCTCGGCCCAGCCCAGCCCAGCCCACCCAAGTGCAGTATCGATCGATTACTGACACTTACAAAACACTAAGCACACATAACTGCAGCGGTCGCAGAGTCAGGCCTGATCCCTGCGATCCCTGACAGTTTTTTGGTAGCGTTTTGAATCAGTCGCTGACAGTCGGGAGCTTTTTTGCCTGTGAGTCTCACTAGTGTACCCCTAAATTTAGAGGCCAAAATGGCAAATCGAAGGTACACTAGTGAAGAGGCCTACAGGATTCTGAGCATGACAGATAGTGAAGAGGAAGTCACTCATCTGTCAAGTTCAGGCTCAGAATACGATCCTGTAGAGGACAGCGGCTCCATGACAGATAGCTCTGACGACGGAGTTGTGGTCCCTGCTAAGGTCAGGCGTACCAGACCCCGAACTTATGCTGTCCTTGAAGTGCATGAACCGCAGGGCTCTCGTAGGGAGCAGAGAGGTACTAGTGCCGCTACTCCTTCTGGTGAACTGGCAAGCACCAGCGGCCTAGTACACCCTGGTCGTACATCCAGCACTGCAGTATCACGTGGTGACGTGGCGAGTCCCATAAGTGCAGTTCAAGCTGGCGAGGTGGCAAGCACTAGTAGTGTCCCGCTGCCACCAAGAAGATGAACACAGGCCCGTCGTGCCCATAGTGCCCTTCCTGCTGCATTGGCCAATCCGAATTGGGTACCCACCACTTCTGCAGCACCCGTACTTCCCCCTTTCACTGGCCAACCCGGAATTCAGGTGGAAACAGTTGACTTTATGCCACTGGATTTTTATTCGCTGTTTTTCACCGAAGATCTCTTTAGATCTATTGTGGACCAAAGCAATTTATACGCTGGTCAATACATCGCCACTATGCCCCAGTCCACCCTTGCCAGAGATTGGAGACCAATTACGGTCTCCGAATTTAAGATCTTTCTGGGCCTTTCCCTCCTCATGGGGTTGAATAAAAAGAGTGAGTTGCGGTCATATTGGTCCACTGACCCAATTTACCATTCACCCTTGTTCTCTGCTTCCATGGCCAGGGCACGATACGAGCAGATTTTGCGGTTCATGCACTTCAACGACAATGAACTCTGTCGTCCTCGTGGAGACCCTGAATACGATCGGCTCTACAAAATTCGGCCCCTCGTAAACCACTTCAACCAACGTTTTGCAGACTTGTTTACCCCCCATCAAGTTGTCTGCGTTGATGAGTCCCTGGTTAAATTTTCTGGCCGCTTGTCATTCAAACAGTACCTTCCCAGCAAGCGTGCCAGATACGGGGTCAAGATGTATAAGCTCTGTGACAGGGCCACAGGCTATACATGTAGATTTATGGTTTACGAGGGCAAAGATAGTCACGTAGAGCCGACAAACTGCCCTGACTACATAGGAAGCGCTGGCAAGATAGTGTGGGACTTGGTGTCACCCTTATTCGGAAAGGGGTACCACTTGTACGTGGACAATTATTATACGAGCGTGCCACTTTTTAGCCACCTTTTTGATCATCAGATTGGAGCATGTGGCACCGTGCGACCTAATCGCCGGGGCTTTCCCCAGCGGCTTGTAGATTCCCGTCTTAGGCTGGGGGAGAGAGCCTGCTTGAAGTATAATAATTTGCTCGCTATGAAGTGGAGGGATAAGAAGAATGTTTTCGTTCTCACCTCCCTTCATGCAGACACGATGGTCCAAATTCCTACGGCGACTGGTGTTGTGGAGAAACCCCTCTGTGTCCACGAATATAACCTTAATATGGGAGGGGTGGACCTCAACGACCAGTTGTTGGCGCCGTACCTAATTGCCCGTAAGGCCAGACGCTGGTACAAAAAAGTGTCTGTTTATTTATTTCAATTGGCTTTGCTGAATGCTTATGTGCTATACAGAGCTTCAGGACGGACTGGATCCTTCCTTAAATTCCAGGAAGAGATCGTCAGAGCCCTTCTGTTTCCAGACGGTGCTCCACCTCACCATCCCCAACCAAATGCAGTAAGCCGGCTGCATGAGAGGCATTTTCTTTATGCCCTCCCGAGTACCCCTACCCAACGAACCCCCCAAAAAAGATGTCGTGTCTGCAGCAAGCGCGGATTTAGGCGTGACACCCGATATTATTGTCCCCTCTGTCCTGGCAATCCTGGTCTTTGCATTGGTGAATGTTTTGAACGCTACCACACACTAGTGGAGTATTAGCGTAGGGTACAGCACTGCACAGACTAGGCACACTTCCACAGGGTCTCCCAAGATGCTGTCGCATTTTGAGAGACCCAAACCTGGTACCAGTTAAAAAAGTTAAAGTTACAAAAAAAAGTGTAAAAAAAACAAAAAAAAGTAAAAAAAAGAAAAAAACACAAAAAAAAATATAAAATAAAAAAACCAAAAATAGTTGTTGTTTTATTGTTCTCTCTCTATTCTCTCTCTATTGTTCTGCATTCTATACTGCAATGTTTTATTGTTATGTTTTTATCATGTTTGCTTTATAGGTATGCAATTTTTTTATACTTTGTTTTTTTTATTGTTAACCACCTTTGTGTTTTCAGGTACGCCATTCAGCTGCAGAGCGGATTTATTTATCTTGACAGCAACAGCGTTTGCTCCCACGATACATAAAGCCGCGACTCCAGCGCTGTCGGAGGTGATTTCACCACCACAGTTACATACTTCAGCATATATGCCGAAGCGTGGGGGCAGCAGTGGGTGGAGGAGCGATTTGCTCCTGCCTTTTGCGGGAGGATGCCCCCATGCTTCGGCATATATAAATGGTGCATGTATGCCCATCATTAGAAGTGGGTGGATGAAGGGAGGTATTCTAATGGTGGGCATACCCACCGATCAATATCTTTTTTTCGTTCAGCCCACAGGCTGCATGAAAAAAAAGTTTACAATGTATGCCCAACAAGGACCAGCAACGTACAGGTATGTTGCTGGACTTTGAGTGGTTATACCAGAATGATGCCTGCAGGTTTAGGTATCATCTTGGTATCATTCTTTTCAGCCAGTGGTCGGCTTTCTTGTAAAAGCAATCCTAGCGGCTAATTAGCCTCTAGACTGCTTTTACAAGCAGTGGGAGGGAATGCCCCCCCCCACACCATCGTCCATGTTTTTCTCTGGCTCTCCTGTCCCAACAGGGAACTTGAGAATGCAGCCGGTGATTCAGCCAGCTGACCATAGAGCTGATCAGAGACCAGAATGGCTCCAAACATCTCTATGGCCTAAGAAACTGGAAGCTACAAGCATTTCATGACTTAGATTTCGCCGGATGTAAACAGCGCCATTGGGTAATTGGGAAAGCATTTTATCACACCGATCTTGGTGTGGTCAGATGCTTTGAGGGCAGAGGAGAGATCTAGGGTCTAATAGACCCCAATTTTTTCTAAAAAGAGTACCTGTCACTACCTATTGCTATCATGGGGGATATTTACATTCCCTGAGATAACAATAAAAATGATAAAAAAAAAAAAAAAAATGAAAGGAACAGTTTAAAAATAAGATAAAAAAGCAAAAAAATAATTAAAAAAAAAAAAAAAAAGCACCCCTGCCCCCCCCCCTGCTCTCGCACAAAGGCGAACGCAAGCGTCGGTCTGGCGTCAAATGTAAACAGCAATTGCACCATGCATGTGAGGTATCACCGCGAAGGTCAGATCGAGGGCAGTAATTTTAGCAGTAGACCTCCTCTGTAAATCTAAAGTGGTAACCTGTAAAGGCTTTTAAAGGCTTTTAAAAATGTATTTAGTTTGTCGCCACTGCACGTTTGTGCGCAATTTTAAAGCATGTCATGTTTGGTATCCATGTACTCGGCCTAAGATCATCTTTTTTATTTCATCAAACATTTTGACAAAATAGTGTGTTTTAGTGTATTAAAATTTAAAAAAGTGTGTTTTTTCCCCAAAAAATGCGTTTGAAAAATCGCTGCGCAAATACTGTGTGAAAAAAAAAAATGAAACACCCACCATTTTAATCTGTAGGGCATTTGCTTTAAAAAAATATATAATGTTTGGGGGTTCAAAGTAATTTTTTTGCAAAAAAAAATAATTTTTTCATGTAAACAATAAGTGTCAGAAAGGGCTTTGTCTTCAAGTGGTTAGAAGAGTGGTCAATGGCACAAAACCCCCCCAAATTACCCCATTTTGGAAAGTAGACACCCCAAGCTATTTGCTGAGAGGTATAGTGAGTATTTTGCAGACCTCACTTTTTTTCACAAAGTTTTGAAAATTGAAAAAAGAAAAAAAAAATACGTTTTTCTTGCCTTTCTTCATTTTCAAAAACAAATGAGAGCTGCAAAATACTCACCATGCCTCTCAGCAAATAGCTTGGGGTGTCTACTTTCCAAAATGGGGTCATTTGGGGGGGTTTGTGCCATCTTGGCATTTTATGGCCTTCAAAAGTGTGATAGGTAGTGAGGAGTAAAATCAAAAATGTATGCCCTTAGAAATCCTGAAGGCGGTGCTTGGTTTTCGGGGCCCCGCACGCGGCTAGGCTCCCAAAAAGTCCCACACATGTGATATCCCCGTACTCAGGAGAAGCAGCAGAATATATTTTGGGGTGTAATTCCACATATGCCCATGGCATGTTTGAACAATATATCATTTAGTGACAACTTTGTGCAAAAAAAAAAAAAAAAAATTGTCACTTTCCCGCAACTTGTGTCAAAATATAAAATATTCCATGGACTCAACATGCCTCTCAGCAAATAGCTTGGGGTGTCTACTTTCCAAAATGGGGTCAATTTGGGGGGTTTGTGCCATCTGGGCATTTTATGGCCTTCAAAAATGTGATAGGTAGTGGGGAGTGAAATTACAACTTTACACCCTTAGAAATCCTGAAGGCGGTGCTGGGTTTTCGGGGCCCCGTACGCAGCTAGGCTCCCAAAAAGTCCCACACATGTGGTATCCCCGTACTCAGGAGAATCAGCAGAATGTATTTTGGGGTGCAATTCCACATATGCCCATGGCCTGTGTGAGCAATATATCATTTAGTGACAACTTTGTGCAAAAAAAAAAAAAATTCTCACATTCCCGCAACTTGTGTCAAAAAATAAAATATTCCATGGACTCAACATGCCTCTCAGCAAATAGCTTGGGGTGTCTACTTTCCAAAATGGGGTCATTTGGGGGGGTTTGTGCCATCTTGGCATTTTATGGCCTTCAAAAGTGTGATAGGTAGTGAGGAGTAAAATCAAAAATGTATGCCCTTAGAAATCCTGAAGGCGGTGCTTGGTTTTCGGGGCCCCGCACGCGGCTAGGCTCCCAAAAAGTCCCACACATGTGATATCCCCGTACTCAGGAGAAGCAGCAGAATATATTTTGGGGTGTAATTCCACATATGCCCATGGCATGTTTGAACAATATATCATTTAGTGACAACTTTGTGCAAAAAAAAAAAAAAAAATTGTCACTTTCCCGCAACTTGTGTCAAAATATAAAATATTCCATGGACTCAACATGCCTCTCAGCAAATAGCTTGGGGTGTCTACTTTCCAAAATGGGGTCAATTGGGGGGGTTTGTGCCATCTGGGCATTTTATGGCCTTCAAAAATGTGATAGGTAGTGGGGAGTGAAATTACAACTTTACACCCTTAGAAATCCTGAAGGCGGTGCTGGGTTTTCGGGGCCCCGTACGCAGCTAGGCTCCCAAAAAGTCCCACACATGTGGAATCCCCGTACTCAGGAGAATCAGCAGAATGTATTTTGGGGTGCAATTCCACATATGCCCATGGCCTGTGTGAGCAATATATCATTTAGTGACAACTTTGTGCAAAAAAAAAAAAAATTCTCACATTCCCGCAACTTGTGTCAAAAAATAAAATATTCCATGGACTCAACATGCCTCTCAGCAAATAGCTTGGGGTGTCTACTTTCCAAAATGGGGTCATTTGGGGGGGTTTTGTGCCATCTTGGCATTTTATGGCCTTCAAAACTGTGATAGGTAGTGAGAAGTGAAATCAAAAATTTATGCCCTTAGAAATCCTGAAGGCGGTGCTTGGTTTTCGGGGCCCCGTACGCGGCTAGGCTCCCAAAAAGTCCCACACATGTGGTATCCCCGTACTCAGGAGAAGCAGCAGAATATATTTTGGGGTGCAATTCCACATATGCCCATGGCATGTTTGAGGAATATATCATTTAGTGACAACTTTGTGCAAAAAAAAAAAAATAAAAAAAAAATTGTCACTTTCCAGCAACTTGTGTCAAAATATAAAATATTCCATGGACTCAACATGCCTCTCAGCAAATAGCTTGGGGTGTCTACTTTCCAAAATGGGGTCATTTGGGGGGGTTTTGTGCCATCTTGGCATTTTATGGCCTTCAAAACTCTGATAGGTAGTGAGGAGTGAAATGAAAAATTTATGCCCTTAGAAATCCTAAAGGCGGTGATTGGTTTTCGGGGCCCCGTACGCGGCTAGGCTCCCAAAAAGTCCCACACATGTGGTATCCCCATACTCAGGAGAAGCAGCTAAATGTATTTTGGGGTACAATTCCACATATGCCCATGGCCTGTGTGAGCAATATATCATTTAGTGACAACTTTGTGCAAAAAAAAAAAAAATTGTCACATTCCCACAACTTGTGTCAAAAAATAAAATATTCCATGGACTCAACATACCTCTCAGCAAATAGCTTGGGGTGTCTACTTTCCAAAATGGGGTCATTTGGGGGTGTTTTGTGCCATCTTGGCATTTTATGGCCTTCAAAACTGTGATAGGTAGTGAGGAGTGTAATCAAAAATCTATGCCCTTAGAAATCCTGAAGGCGGTGCTTGGTTTTCGGGGCCCCATACGCGGCTAGGCTCCCAAAAAGTCCCACACATGTGGTATCCCCGTACTCAGGAGAAGCAGCTGAATGTATTTTGGGGTGCAATTCCACATATGCCCATGGCCTGTGTGAGCAATATATCATTTAGTGACAACTTTTTGTAAATTTTTTTTTTTGTCATTATTCAATCACCTGGGACAAAAAAAATAAATATTCAGTGGGTTCAACATGCCTCTCAGCAATTTCCTTGGGGTGTCTACTTTCCAAAATGGGGTAATTTGGGGGGGTTTTGTACTGCCCTGCCATTTTAGCACCTCAAGAAATGACATAGGCAGTCATAAACTAAAAGCTGTGTAGATTCCAGAAAATGTACCCTAGTTTGTAGGCGCTATAACTTTTGCGCAAACCAATAAATATACGCTTATTGACTTTTTTTTTACCAAAGACATGTGGCCGAATACATTTTGGCCTAAATGTATGACTAAAATTGAGTTTATTGGATTTTTTTTATAACAAAAAGTAGAAAATATCATTTTTTTTCAAAATTTTCGGTCTTTTTCCGTTTATAGCGCAAAAAATAAAAATGGCAGAGGTGATCAAATACCATCAAAAGAAAGCTCTATTTGTGGGAAGAAAAGGACGCAAATTTCGTTTGGGTACACCATTGCATGACCGCGCAATTAGCAGTTAAAGCGACGCAGTGCCAAATTGTAAAAAGTGCTCTGGTCAGGAAGGGGGTAAATCCTTCCGGGGCTGAAGTGGTTAAGTTTGTTTCCTACTTTTATATTTGAGTAAATCGAAAGGCCAGAATAAAGAAACTCTTGATGAAGAATTTAATCGTTTTATTGGCGATAAAACAAGTACAGATAGAGCCAACATGTATCAGGGGAATTGCCTCCTCCTTCAGTGCTAACATGCAAACACAGACATAGACAATGTATAATCAATATTTGTTATATAGATGTTAAGCTAGAGCCCAAAGTAATATACACTTTATTACCAATAGTATTGGGACGCCTGCCTTTACACGCAAATGAACTTTAATGGCATCCCAGTCTTGGTCCGTAGGGTTCAATATTGCGTTGGCTTCAACTCTTCTTGGAGGGCTGTCCACAAGGTTTAGGAGTGTGTCTATGGGAATGTTTGACCATTCTTCCAGAAGCACATTTGTGAGGTTAGGCACTGATGTGGACGAGAAGGACTGGCTCACAGTCTGCACTTATATTCATCCCAAAGGTATTCTATCGGGTTGAGATCAGGACTCTGTGCAGGCCAGTCAAGTTCCTCCACCCTTCATCCATGTCTTCATGAACCTTGCTTTGTGCACTAGTGTGCAGTCATGTTGGAACAGGAAGGGGCCATCTGTTACCACAAACTTGGGAGCATGAAATTATCCATAATGACTTCGTATGCTGACACCTTAAAAGTTCCCTTCACTAGAACTAAGTGGCTAAGCCCAATCCCTGAAAAACATCCCTGCATTATAATCCCACCCCTCCCCCCACCAAATGGTTTGGATAAAGCAAGGTTCATAAAGACATGGATGAGTTTGGGATGGAGGAACTTGACTTCAGGATTCATTCAGGATTTTAACTTGTAAGCAACAAAGATCAGAAAAAGGCTTAGGCATGAAGGGGTTAAGGAACTTCTTAAGGGCAGTGCAGCCAAAATCACAAACAGAAAAATTAGCATAAAGGGCATAATTTACAATCAGTAGGATGCCCCTTGTGCGGATTCCTTTTTTGTTGGTAAACATCTTCCTTCATCGTGCACAAGGGACACATCCTACTGACTATAAACGATGTTCCTTTTTCTGATCTTTCTGATTGTAATTATGGCTGCACTTAGGCTTCAAAGAGAAGTAGTTTTTTTTTTTTCTCTACAGATTCATACTTGCCTAGGTGGATGCAGCATCGGTCCAATGCTGCATCTGTCCCCTGCCTCCTCTACACTGAGAACCGAGCCATCGAACAGCACCGATGGCTCAGGTCTCACAGATCCACGAGAGGAGAGTTTCTACCTGCAGTCAGCGGCTCTCCACTCTGCCCCCCCACCCACGCTCACTGAAGCACTGAGCTGTGCAGGGGCGGGGAGCAGTTGTCTCAGTCTCTCAGTGGCTCACTGAGAGGCTGAGACAGGCATCGGTCCAGGCACCTGGCGGATCCAGACTACTGTAATGCTGCGGTGCCTGGACTAATTTTAGTGACGTAAGTCTGCTGAAAACAGGTCACGAGTGCAAAACGAATTGATCCATAGGAGCAGCCCAGCCAAACGAACTCAGGCTGGACTTCTTTAAATCATAAGTCAATAAAGTAAGGTTTTAAACACCAGAAGGCAAATGCACAAAAGTGAATTTGTTTACTCAGTGGCAGTATTAAGGAAAGAAAACGAAATGTCTCAGGGGTAAAGATAAAATAACAAAACCAGTGTTTGCTGCAATATTCACCTTCAATCCAGAATTTTCCCTGCACTACTTTTTCTGCCACTAGATGTCCAGAGTCCAATGGCTGGCATTATTCAACTACCTACCTCTGAGCACAGGTTGTTCTAGAACCGCCCCAGCCTCTGAATGGACATTGAAAAGAGAAGCAGTGCAGTGATGAGCTAGTTTCTGTCACTTTTTCTTCCTGTCGGTATGCCTGTTGTCAGCACATGAACTGATTGGCTCCTTGTAATGCCTCTTCTGCTCACACTCTAGCTCTGTTGCACAGGGATGCTAAGAGCCTGAGACCAGGTCAAATTCAAGTGCTTACAAGTAAAAAAATAAAAATACATTTAATGATGTGATGATTACAGAGCTTCATTAATTTGTATCTGTTATATCTACCTAGAGTTCAACCATAAATCAGAACTAAAGTTTGTTGGCATACTTTCTCATTATGACAGTGTTATCCACTAGTTTAGCCTCCTCCAGCCATGTAGGTTTCATGCTCTCCCTCACTGCTCCATCTTCTCCTCCTAATTTTCTTCCTCATCTGATTTTTTTTTTTCCTCTTTGGCTATTGAATGGCTACTGATGAGAAAGCTCCTGCACATACACCCTGACTACATCATCTTGTCACCCAGCTCCAAGATATAAGCTTCTGGGAGTGTACACTGCACTGCACATGTGTCACAGGCAGTATGCACAAAGAATACATTCGCTATCAAACAGGTAATGCAGTTTTTTTAGGAGAAGACTTGAAGGAGCAAATTTATATTCTGACAATCACCAAACATTTGCTGCAGGTGGATCTGCCAGATGCATGTGTTCTAAATTATGGTGATTTGATTCACGACCAGTGATTGTTTAATGAAAGTTGCACCAAGAGATCATGTTGAGTATCTGCCCCTATTCTATTCACAGCACACCTTCTATTATGTGAAAAAATAAAATGCTTTTTTGTGACTGGGTGAGGAGAGAGTTGGAGGTGGGGATACGACTGGATCACTTCACTGCCATCGCAACATCTCTCTTCCTTGCAGCACCCAGAAATCCAACCCTGTGTGAAGGAGCCATGTAAAAACAGTTTGCTGCACTTAGGGTTGATCACATTCATGTAAACATGCAGAACAAACAAAAAATGACTAAAGTCCCATTAGGTGATGAAACAAAGTGCTCGTGCTAAAATTGACATCTCCTGTGCAATCGTGTTCAGACTGGGTGCTCCACATAGATGTACAATTAACCTGGATGTTGACCAACTATCGCTAGTATGGTCTTTTAGGCATGTGGGGATACCCCTGGGGAGCCTGTTGAGATGACGTCTCATGCATAAATGCACCCCATAAGTATGGATGGAAATGAGAAGAACCTTCATTGCACAATGTCGTAAAACCGGGTTTATTAAATACACAAATTTACATAATTCATTCGCATTTAAAAGTGCCTTATAGTCCTGGAACCCGGCGTGTGTAGCAGATGATTATTAAAGTGGATGTCATGTTTTCAGAATTTTCACTAATTTTGCACAGGTGATTTGATCAGTTTCACTGCCTTAGTAAATACCACAGCCGTTTCATCATAGCAGATCATAGCAGATGTTCATCAGAAGTTCAGTGTTAGAAATACACAGGAGAAAATGCATATTGACAAGGGGAGTGTAGAGGTGGGCGGGGAGTCTACTGACATCACGACTCCACCCACCGAGCTCCAGACAACAGACCCGCCCACAGAATCTGCAGTTTTTCGGGTCTAATAACAGACAGAGGGGAGACATTTGACAGGTAAAGATACATGCAGGAGGCATGTATATCCTTATAGATAACCCCTATGGCAGTAGTTTAGAAAGGATGACATTGGGTTTACATCCACTTTAAGGGTAATCGGCCCTGAAAGGAAAAGCTGCCGTTTGCGGCGTTCAGCTCCATTCCCAGGTAGTTTCGTATGGGCAGAAGTGACGCGATGAGCCAGCTTGACATGACTTTTATACTATGTAGCTGCTATTCGCACACAGTATACATATATTTTAGGCTACCTTACTTGTCTAGCACAGTATTTTAAAATGTACTTTCCTTGTAGTTCAGCTTTAAATTTAGTTTTGCTTTAGGAGTTATTACATTATAAAGGACAGGGTGTGAATTGGAGGTTTTAAAGGAATTAGATGATGCACATCAGACTGGGAAACAATGAGTTTGGCTGTGTTCTTGTTCAGTGAAGAGTTATTTGCAATACCAGGAGAAACATTTGACAATGGTTCTTTTATATTACATAGAACCAAGCTACTAAAATTGTATATTTTCTAAGTACCATCATGCTTTTAGTTCTGTGCCATGCCATGCCATGCACATGGTAGTTGGTACGTTATGCTTCTGTAATACAAGATGGGAACATCTGTACATTTTCTTGAAAATAATGCACTCTCTTTTTTTTTAAACAGGATTACGATGTTTCAGAGGCTGATCCACAGGATGTTCTGGAAAACTTGAAGGTAACACAGCACATTAATTTACAGTTGTGTTAATTTAAGAAGAAACTGACGGTGAACTGATCTAGAAAGTATAACGTTTTTGCTCAGTTTTTTTTTTTTACATAGTGTTAAACAAATGACTGTAAGTAAACAACTGATTAAAGAGAGAGACCTTATACACTTCTCCAGAGCTCCACCACCACTCCTTCTGTGGCTGCCACAGCTTTTGGGTAGAGGGAAGCATTGGACCACCTCCCATGATGTAGGATTTTGAGCCTGTAGGAAGTTACTGCTTTGCTTTAAAGGTGTTATAAACCCTTAAGGTTTTTCACCTTAATGCATTCTATGCATTAAGGTGAAAAACCTTCTGTAGTGTGACTGAGCAGCCCCTCAGACCCCCCCCCCATTTTACTTACCTGAACCCGATTATTACAGCGAAGGGGACGAGCACAGCAGCTCCAGCCGCTGTCTTGGGTCATCATTGGATAGATTGATAGCAGCAGGAGCCATTGGCTCCCGCTGCTGTTAATCAAATCCAGTGACACGGAAGCTGGGGGGGGGCGAGTCCTGCTGTCTGTGTCAATGGACACAGCAGCAGGACTCAGGAGCGCGCCCGCACGAGTGCCCCCTTGGAAAGCGGCTCTCCGAGGGGGCACTGGAGAAGAGGGGGAGCCAGGCGCGCCATTAATGGACCCCAGAAAATAAGGATCGGGACTGCTCTGTGCCAAACCCTTGCACAGAGGAGGTAAGTATGACATGTTTGTTTTTAAAAAAAAAAAAACTTTTACAACCCCTTGTCTTGATTTTATAGGACTTGGAAGATATGGATGCGGAGATATTTGCATCTAGAAAGCCAAACTCTGCTCCTGCAAAAGATTCTGGGGTGACCCGAAGTACTGCCAGTGACAAAAAAGCTCAAAACAAGACTGGTACTAAAAATGGTAAAATCCACAAACGGAAACATAATTCTTTATAAGTGTATCCACAGCTCTTTCCATGTACACCAATGTTTCTGAAACCTGGCCAAAGCGTCTTCCTTAAGGCTGGATTCACATGGGTGCGAACACAGACATTGCATGTGATTCTCACCGCATTGCTGTGCAGATTGCATGCGATGTCTGTGCGATGCAAATTCAGCCATACAAACTGTCTGTAATCGCATCGTGTTCACACCAACGCAATAACCTTTTTTTGCTCTGCACTGGAATTGGATTGGATGGGTGTTCACACCCATGTGATCAGATTCCTGTACCATTTGACAGTTTGCACTGCGATCTGCAAATCGGTCTGGGGGTGGCATTAACTTTCCATGAAAGAGCAGTGTGAACTGCCTGCGAGTGACATGTAATGCGGGAACCTGCGCAGGAATCACGCTGGCTCCCGCATCGCATATGTGTGAACCCAGTCTAAATATCCTGTATTAACACAAGGTGGGGATATTCATGGTGCATTAAATCGCAACTAAATCCATCGATTTAACTGCTTCCCAAAACCGTTGCATTTAAGACATGCTGTGAATGATGGCTCACATCTGCCAGTGCTTCTCAACCAAACTGTCAAGCCATAAAATGGCTACTGTCACAACTGACCCTGTGCAGCACTATGGTTACTGCAGATAAAACAGAGGGTAGGCCTTGTTCACACCATGTTGCAGAGACGTCCCTTTTTTCTGCAAGGGCACAAAAAAAACAACAGTTCTCAATACCAGAGAATTGAGCATATTCTAGACTACAGAAATAAGATAACGGCATTGGACATATCACTAAATACTTAAACTGTGCGGTTTTGGTTTGAATATGAAGTTCCCCAGCTGTGATTTTACTAGATTTTACTAAATATAACTAAAGAAACGTATTAGTCCAGTTAGATTCATTTACTTTGACAATAACTGGATAGGCAGTAACTGTTGGTCTAGTCCTTGTTTTTACTCATGACAACATTGCTTTAACAGTGTAACACTGTACAAAAGTTGATGTTATGTGAACAGTGCGGAGAAAGACCTTAAAATCTATAAACTCCATACTCTAACCTTTTCTCATATTGCAGGAAACCTTGCTCCTGAGAGTGAGAAGAAGCCACAGTCTGCACCTGCAGGCCAAGCCAGACAGTATAAGAAATTTTTCTGTGATGGTAAGTAAATGTATATGTATACTGTATATGAGTGCACTGAATATATGAATGAGATGACATGATTCTTACCTTCTTCTCTGCTTTTAATGCTTATCAGAGGATGCCCCGGATGTAGATATTTCATTACGTAAGGCATTTCAATTTTTTTCAACTGCAGTTGTTTGCTGCAAAGTGATTGCATTATTTTTATATTAAAAGGCAAGGCTAATCTATTGCCATCAGTATACAGCCTGGGAGCACAGAGATTGTATCCAGTAATACACTAATCCAACCTTCAGGACCCCACAATTTAAGCTACAGAGACCCTAGCTTTGGTTGTGCAGTTCATCTCTATGAAACAAGTCTTCCAGCAGTAAAGAAAAATTGGATTGCTATAAAATGTCTGCTATAGGATAATCTGTTTAATTACATGTATTGGTACATTGATTTACAGGTGTGTCTTGACACAGTCATGTGTCAGGACTTTATACAAGTACATAGGAGGGAGTGAATGGAAACACTCTGTCAAGACCCATTCACATCTCTGCAAAGCGGGAACTTTTTTGGGGGAATTTTGGAACACGTTCGCTCGTTTTGCATAGCACAGCCCATTTGCCTGAATATGCCCAAAGAAGCTCCAGAACTTTTTTTTTTTTTTTGCAGAGTGTGGTGCTTTTTTCACTGTGCATTTGCAGTGCTTTTCTGAAACGCAAAGCTCCCCTTTTTCTGTGGTTTGCCATTGGTTCGGAAATACACAGATGCGAATGGAGCCTCATTGTTCTTGTGTAAACAAACCAATTTCACTTTCAGGCTCCATTCATACCTAGCGCAGTAGGAGTGCACGTTTTTTGACACATTTTTCCCATGACACACATAGAGGGTAGCCCGTTGATTTCACATGGGACATTTTGGCGTTTGCAGGTTACTTGTTTTGTAATGTACCTTTTTGCGGCATTTTTCGCTTGTTTTTTCACATGGAAAAATGGGAGCTTGCTTCTACGTTTGGGTCCCATTAATTAATGGCACTAATAGAGCAACTAGTTCATTTTAGGTGTATAAAGGTGGCCATACACTATACAATCTGAAGCTTTCTAAGGAACACAGCAGGGCATTGGTGGCTGGTGGTATACTTCAGGGTGGGTGGCAAACAATGCACCCAGGGGCACCCCTCCACACCCCCCCTTGGTCGTTCGGGTCAGGTCACCAGCAGCACTTACCTAACCCCAAGGCAGAGCTTCCCTCTAGGCAGCGGTATCATCCCCTGCGTCCTCTACGTCTCCTCGTCGTGGTCCAATTGGATTGCTTGTCATTTTGGCCGGGAGGAGATTCAATGTGAAAATGACGATTATTCACTCGCTATTGTCCCACAACTGGGTAGGCTTGGGGCTCAAGGCTTGCACCCAAGCCCACCCTTTTTTTGAAGCCTATTAGAGCCTCTGCTTCAAAAAAAAAAAATCCATGCATCCAGCTCCCCGAATGTAGATCAGGGGGCCGGACGCATAGATAAGGGGGCGGCGCTCGTAATGGACCTGCTGCAAGGGCTAAGCAAGGACTAACTTAACCTTCAAGCTTTAAGTTAAGCTTAAAGACTGGGGGTAGAGGAAAACGCTGTTTTACTTGCATTATTCCTTGCTTCCGCCGCTCACTTCTTCTTCTTCTTTCCGACTCGGAGTTGTGGGTTGGGGACTAGTTGCATGGTGTGGAGTTCAGCGTTAACTTCTTTATATGCATCGTCGTGAAGAAAAAATGTGGGGCTGCATCAAAAGCAGTTCTGAAATCCTTGTCCCAAAACCAAGAGATTTGCACATTTTATTGTGAGAAAAACTGTTAAACAGTTGATATCTTTTAAATTTATAAGTTTTATAGATGTGATTTTAAAGATCATAGAATTATGAGTCTTAATTATAAAACAATTCCTAACTTGAGATCTTTCTTTCTTTCTTTCTTTCTTTCTTTCTTTCTTTCTTTCTTTCTTTCTTTCTTTCTTTCTTTCTTTCTTTCTTTCTTTCTTTCTTTCTTTCTTTCTTTCTTTCTTTCTTTCTTTCTTTCTTTCTTTCTTTCTTTCTTTCTTTCTTTCTTTCTTTCTTTCTTTCTTTCTTTCTTTCTTTCTTTCTTTCTTTCTTTCTTTCTCCTAGATGACCCACTTGAAGGTCTTCTGCCTGATGAAGATGCTAGTCTTCCTAAGAAGTCAAAAGCTACTAGTGCCAAGTCGGAATCTCCCCCAGTAATATCAGAACCTCTATCAGCAAAGACCAATGGTAAGTAATCTGCAGGAACAAAATTATAGCAGAGGAACCACCAAACCCTATTTAAGAAACCTTTTCTTTCTGTCTGTTGCATGTCATATGCATAGAAACAATTTCCTATTAATCTGCCTCTGTGGTAACCCATGGAAAATGCAAGATGACCGTATAAAAGAATGACTTTTCTTTATATCTAAACTTAGGAAATAAAGCCGTTAATGCTGATACAGTGGAGAAAAATAATTAGATCTCCTGCAGATTTTGTAAGTTTTCCCAATTACAAAGAAATTAGGGGTCTAAAATTTTGGTCTCATCTGACCACAGCACTTTCTCCCAATCCTTCTCTGAATCATTTAGGTGTTTGTTCACAAACTTCAGACGGGCCTGTACATGTGCCTTCTTGAGGAAGAAGACCTTGCGGGCTCTGCAGGATTTCAATCCATGGCAGCGTATTGTGTTACCAATGGTTGGTTTGGTGACTGTGGTTTCAACTGCCTTGAGATCATTCACAAGCTCCTCCTGTAGTCATGATCATTCTTACCCCATGAGGCGATTGATGGCTATTTTTGTACATTATTATTATTTTTGTTCCTCTGGAGAATATTCGCTCCGACAGTTGTCTCCTTCTCACCAAGCTTCTTGCTCATGGTATTGTAGCCTATTCCATCCTTGTGCAGTTCTACAATTTTGTCCCTGACGTCTTTTTACAGTTCTTTCGTCTTACCCATGATGGTGGAGTTTAAATGGGAGAAAGATTCTGTGGACAGGTGTCTTTTACACACGTAATGAGTCGTCGTTGGGAACACCTTCTTAAATTCACAGGACTAATCTGTGTACAAAATGAGCACATGCTGTAGCCAGTCTGTGGGTGACAGAATTATTGTTGGTTGGTAGGGGATCAAATACTTATTTTAGTCACTGAACTGCAACTAAATTTTATCACATTGGTATCATGTGATTTTTCTGGATTTTTGGTTGATATTCTGTCTCTATCATTTAACCACTTGCCCACAGGGCACTTAAAGGATCACTAAAGTTATTTATTTATTTTTTTTTAAATAACAAACATGTTATACTTACCTCCACTGTGCAGCTCGTTTTGCACAGAGTGGCCACGAACCCTGGGGTCCCTCGGCGGCTGTCTCGGCTCCCCCCTGCAAGCACTCAACACTTTTATGTGAGCTCCCTCGCATGGTGTTGAGTGCTTGCTGGTGCGCTCCCGTGATACAGCCCGCGGCCATAAGCACTCACTGTATCACTCGGCCCCGGCGCGCCGCATCATTGGATGTGATTGACAGCAGCGCGAGCCAATGGCTGCGCTGCTATCAATCCATCCTCTCTAGCCAATCAACGACCAGGATGAGCGGCGAAGAGGATTTCGGGAGCGAGCACGGGACATTTTCGAGGGGTCAGGTAAGTGAAACGGGGGGGCTGGGGGGGACGGTGTTGTCGGATGTTCTTTCACCTTAATGCATAGAATGCATTAAGGTGAAAACTTTTACCTTTACAACCCCTTTAAACCCCCTTCCTAACCAGACCAATTTTCAGCTTCGGTGCTCTCACATTTTGAATGACAATTACTCAGTCATGCAACACTGTACCTATATGAAATTTTTGTCCTATTTTTCACACAAAAGGAGCTTCCTTTTGGTGGTAATTAATCACCGCTGGGTTTTTTATTTTTTGCGCTATAATAGAAAAAAAATAAAATTCTGTTTTCTTTGTTTCTGTTATAAAATTTTGCAAATTAGTAATTTTTCTTCATATATTTTGGCCAAAATGTATACTGCTACATATCTTTGGTAAAAATAACCCAAATCTGTGTATATTTGGTCTTTGTGAAAGTTTCCAATCTCTGTAAATTGATCACACCTGATGCACTGACGGCCTATCTCATTTTTTGAGACCCTAACAAGTCAGGAAAGTACAAATACCCCCCAAATGACCCCTTTTTGGAAAGTAGACATTCCAAGGTATTTAGTTAGAGGCATAGTGAATTTTTTGAAGTTGTAGTTTTTTCCCACAGTTCTTTGCAATATCAATATTTTTTTTTTTCCACAAAATTGTTATATTACCAGGTTATTTCTCACACACAGCATATGCATAGCACAAATTACACCCCAAAGCACATTCTACTATTCCTCCTGAGTATGGCGATACCACATGTGTGAGACTTTTACACAGTGTGACCACATACAGAGGCCCAATATGCAGGGAGCGCCATCAGGCATTCTTGGAGCATAAATTGCACATATAATTTCTTGATGACCTCTTGCATTTTTGAAGGCCCTGGAGAACCAGGACAATGGAAATGCTCCAAAAATGACCCCATTTTGGAAAGAAAACACCCCAATGTATAATCTATGAGGCATAATGAGTCTTTTGAACATGTCATTTTTTTTCTACAAGTTTTTGGAAAATGTGTAAAGAAAATGAAAATGCATTTATTTTTACACAGTGTTGTCCATTTACACAATGTTTTATGTTTTATATTTACACAATGTTTCTAACACATAGCATGTACATACCAAAAATTACACCCCAAAATAGATTCTCCTACTCCTCCTGAGTATGGCGATACCACATGTGGGAGACATTTCCACAGTGTGAACACATAGAGAGGCCCAACATGCAGGGAGCACCGTCAGGTGTTCTAGGGGCATAAGTTTCAAATCTAATTTGACTACCTATTACACTTTTGTGAGGCACTGTAGTGGCATGGATAATAACTGATGTGGCATGGATGAGCATGAATGGGGATCGATGAGCCATGGATGGGATAGCTGAGTATGGATGGGATGACTGAGCATGAATGAGTATGGCCGGGTACGGCCTCTCTGGGTCTTCTAGCCCTCTCTGGGTTTTCTAGCCCTCTCCGGTTCTTCTCCCTCTATCCGCTGTCATCTGTCTTTGCTGATGCTTCTCCGCTATCTTCTCGCTCTTTTTCCGGGTCTTCTCCGCTGTCTGCTCACTCTGTTCTTCTTCAGATGTTGACTCGACGCTCTCTGTGTCCCTACTTTATATTGGCATGGGGCAGGGTCACCGGGTCAAGTCATCCGGAGGCCCCGTATGACGCACAGGGTCATGATGGGGCGGTGATGTCCTAAGGAGCGGGCCTCCGGTGACCCTGCCCCATGCCAATATAAGTAGTGGCTCACCACACACCCAGCATTAGAGCTGGAGAGAGCGTTGAGTCAACATCGAAAGAAGAACAGAGGGAGAAGACCCGACAAAAGAGCGAAAAGATGGCGGAAAAGCACCAGCAGAGGAAGAAGACAGCGGACAGAGGGAGAAGACCCGGAGAGTGCTAGAAGAACTGACAGAGGCAGAAGACAACAGCGGAGGAGACAGAAGAGCCAAAGAGGGGAGAAAAGATGCCAGAGCTGCCTTAATAAATTATTTTAAAAATATGTGTTTTATTTTTTTTTTTTTATTTATTTTTTTTTTAGGTGAATGGGTAAGGGTACAATGTACCCCATACTCATTCACATAGGGTGGGGGGCCGGAATCTGGGGGCCCCCTTGTTAACGGGGGCTTGCAGATTCCGATAAGCCCCCCACCCGCAGAGCCCGACAACCAACGGCCAGGGTTGTCGGGAAGAGGCCCTTTTCCCCATCAACATAGGGGCAAGGTGCTTTGGGGTGGGGGGGCCCAGTCCCAAAGCACCCCCCCCCATGTTGAGGGCATGTGGCCTGGTACGGTTCAGGAGGGGGGGGGGCGTTCGCTTGTCCCCACCCCTCTTTCCTGACCTGCCGGGCTCTGTGCTTGGATGAGGGTTTGGTATGGGTTTTGGTGGAGACCCCCACGCAGTTTTTTTCGGTGTGGGGGTTCCCCTTAAAACCAATACCAGACCAAAGGGCCTGGAATGCTCTTGGAGGGGGACCCATGCCAGTTTTTATTTTTTAAATTTGGTGTGGAGTTCCCCTTCAAGATCATCACAAGTCGCATGCCAAAGTCGGATCAGTTAAGACGGCGATCCGACTTTGATACGACTTCAGTGATATTCAATGGGCTAAAGTAGGATCAAAGTCGGACTAAAGTAGTGCAGGGAGCATTTTCAAAGTTGGAGCAACTTGTGTCGGACCAATTGAAATGGCTTTCATAGGGAAACATTAATTTTCACACGTCAAGTGACATGAGCTCCCAGTGTCAGAGCTTTTGTCGTATAAGTGTGAACCCGGCCTTAGGCATACAAGCACATAGGCCGCACTTTGCTCTGCAACAAGCTTTATTGATACCAGATAGGTCAGACAGGTCATCTCTCCCACAACAGACCAAGAGGGAGCAAAAAAAGAGAAGTTCATTTTCAGGCAAGAGTCAGAGTTGATGGGGGAATCGCTCCAGCAGTGCTTTTGTGTTCTGTCGGTGGGGGAGCCTTCCCGGACTAGCAGGACACAATGATTACTTCCAACGACTATAGCCGCTGTCAGTAATCGCATGTAAAAAAGCTGACCGGCTGGTTTTACCCAAGTCGATCAATGGATCGACTTGGGTACTACCAGCCTCCCCATAGTTGGATTGAATCTCAGCCAGACCTTGCTGAACTGGCCGAGATACAATCCATCTATGGCCGGCTTTAAACATACTAAGCCCCATCACCAGCAGCTCCTCTAGCGGAAATCCTCTTTCCCCTGGCATAGCTGAACAGTAGATCCCTATGGACTTCTATGGGAACCATCTCCCAAGCAGTTTTTCTATAATCAGGATAACCTACCTTGAAAGTGAGGAGGTTTAGGGTCCTCTATGCTTGTAAATGTTACTGTAAAAGGGTTGCGTCTGAGACCCCCAGTTCCTACAAAAGACTGACAAGTTTGTTACAATATATAATGCAAATAGATCACGTGGAATGTTTGTTCACATCAGTATATATCCAGTTCTTATGATTGAAGTTTTTGGTGTTTTTTTTTTTCTTTTTGCTATTCTCTTATGTTTTCAATGGACTTTATGCAGACCCATCAGTTGTCAGCCCAACAAGAACCCAATCCAGACCACACCTAGGGACTCGAAGAAGGGATGACCTGAACTTTGAAGAGGATGGAGATGATATCATGGATGCTTTGGGATTTGGCGATGGACCACCAAGTTCTCAGAAAGTAGACAAGTAAGAATAAGGCATAGGGGGTTATTTACAAAAGGCAAATCCACTTTGCACTACAAGTGCAAAGTGCACTTGAAATTGAACTGAAAGTGAACTTGGAAGTGCAGTCGCTGTAAATCTGAGGGGTACATCTTTAATGAGGGGAAGCTTTGCTAATTTTATTATCCAATCATGTGCAAGCTAAAATGCTGTTTTTTATTTTCCTTGCATGCCCCCCTCGGATCTACAGCGACAGCACATCCAAGTGCACTTTTCACTTGTAGTTTGCACTTGTAGTGCAAAGTGGATTTGCCTTTCGTAAATAACCCCCATTGTCTTCTATAAAATGGCCATATATTGAAAATGGGGGACCAAAAAAGGGGACCAAACTTTATAAAAACAGCATTCTCCCGAATTCTCTGCGTTTATTAAATCCAGGAGTTGGCACTAAATGCCAACAGCGCTTTAGTCCAGGAAAGCCAGGCGGTTAGAAGAACACTGCTTGCATCTGAGGTCTTGAACCATATTTTATGAGCAAATTTTTCAGAAAGGCAGTGGGATTGGATTAAAAAGAGAAGAGATGTGTCCGAGGACAAGGATAATTACATTGTAAAACAAAATCTCTTCTTGATTATTGTAGTTCTTTATAACCTAAAACATCGCAGGGGGCTTGTGTTGTCATAGTCATATTGCTATGGGGCACCTGCTTGAATACCAGGTATGCCATCTTTTCTTCCTAGGAAGTTTTGAGGGCATGCTTTTTTAAACTCTGCAGAAAAAATTGGCAGATCAGTAAATACAAAACTGGAACACTTACATACGTGTATTTGTATACGACCCAGAGCAAATTTTTTGATTATTTACTCTATATTGAATATCAAATTGCCTTTCATGGCTGATAATCCTTGTGTATTTCTGTTTTAATATAAGGTTTTTGTTTTTTGTTTTTTTGTTTTTTTGTTTTTTTTTGTTTTTTAAAGCACATCGCATAAATTCTGGTACATATTTCTTAAAGTAGAACTATAGGCATTATTTCGGATAGTGTAAGGAAGGTTAGACCCCAGTCAGTTTATTTTCTTTTTTGCCATCTGTGTTTCATTGGTGAGATTTACCATAACTTCCTGCCCCAAAACAAGAAGTGAGAGGAAATCCCTGCAAACTAAGGGAATCCATTGGGGCCCCCAGATCACCAGAACATGTGTTTCCATCGGGAGATTTCCCCTCTATTACTTTTCTAGGGATAACCCAAATGTTTCTGTTTTCTCATACTTTCATTTTCAGTGATAATGGTAAGTAAGACAACTAGAGAGGGTGAATCTTCCTAACTGGGGCATAGACGGCAGTAAAAACCCGACAGGGGTTCTCTAGTCTTTTTCTTTTTTTTTTTTTTTATCTTTATTTTAAATTTTTTACATACAAAATAATCAAGTATTCTAAAAACAAATCAATATATTATCACATACTTATCCCCCCCTTGAAACAAACCCACCCATCCCCCTCCCTCACCTCGCTTATAACTTACAAACTAAACTAGGCAAAGGTTTCTTCATTTCTAGTTCCTGTTCTTCTCCCTCTTACACTTAACTGGTAATCTCCTTAACATATCTCCACGTTTTTTTAAATGCTTGCCACTTCTCCCAGTTATCCTTGTGTTCACGCTCTTCATCTGGTTCTATACCCCTATCGTCCAAACTCTCCATGTTATATATGTCATTCACACAAAAAATCCAGTCCCGGATTTTGGGACCTTCTTTTTCTTGCCATTTTTTGGTATCTGACTTAGAGCTGCGTTTTAACAAGATCGGGGCAATGGATGTTTTATATTGTTTGATTGATTTGGCTGTCCCATGGAACAAACATGCCCATGGATCATCCGAATTCTCTTTTATTAGTGATTTCTTTTATTAGCTGTATAGTTCCTTTCCAGTATTCCTTAATTATGGGACAATCCCACCATATGTGGGCCATAGTTCCTGGAACCTTGCATCCTCTTCAACAGTCCTCTGACTGGTCCGGTTGGAAGTTACTTATCTTATCCGGAGTCGCATACCACCTCGCTAAACATTTATAATTTATCTCCGTCATCCTAGAATCGACTGAGACACAGTGTATCAGTTTCCAAATTTTTGCTAACATGTGATTGTTACAGTGTATTCCCAGTTCATTTTCCCATTTCTTGATGTAAGGCGGAACATCCAGCCCCTCTCTGTGCAATTGTATTTTGTATAGTCGCGAAATATTGTTTCTTGATTTTTCTCTCATACATAGTTGCTCCAACGGCCTATAGTCTTCTTCTCCTCTAACTGGCTTTGGAAGTTTTCCGATAAATTGAGTGAGCTGGATGTACTGCCATGCATCTATCGTCATTAAATCAGTGTTCATTTTAAGATCTTGATAAGTGATTATTTTGCCCTTCTTAATAATATCTTATTGTGCGTTCCCTTTTTTATCCAATTCCCTCCCACCTCCCTCATCCCTGTTCAAAAAATTCATTGTCCTTCAAATATATCAAGGGTAAATTATAATCCCAACTATTTTGTGCGTGAATCTTGTCCCATATTTTTAGTGTATTTGTGTTAATACCAGTGTATTTGGGCTTATTAGTCTGTGTTGGAGGATCCTCCAACACAGGGGTTCTCTAATCTGGCTAAAGTTTTGCCTTTAGTTATAGATTAAACTCCTTCACTTTCAGTTTTTAAATACTTCCTCTTCCTGTAAAAAAAAAAGACAACTTTTTGCTCAACTCTCTCTATTACAGGTGCCCTCTGCTCCCACCTCAGCAGCTGGCCTCTGGTTCTCTTCTGTATTAAATGAGAGCTAATGTCATTCAACCTACATCCTGTGAGCCCGGGCTGCCCATGATTAACTCCCAGTGGGAGCATCATCATGCAGCCAAGGCTCACAGTACTCCTGGGCCACTTTTATTATCACCCGCAGCCAGAGAGGGAGGGCCTGTGATGTCACCAGTCTGGCCAGAAGCTTGCAGGATAAAGCTGGCCATAGATGGATTGAATTCCATCCTGTTCAGCAGGGACTGGCAGAATTTTGATCCATCTATGCCTGCTTCAATTCTTGAGAAGTCAATCGTTTGAACGAAAATTTTCCAACATTGCCATTCTATCAGTGCTACAGTCAGTTGGCTGCAGCACTGATGGGTGTAATCTGACTGCAGAAGAGTTCCCACTGTCAGTATACAACAGTGCAGCAGGAAGTAATTTGTGTGGATGTGTGAATGGGGTAATGTGTGGATAGGGTAATCCATTTATATTTTTTCGGCTGGCTGATCAAAAAAAGATGATCCATCTATGGCCAGTTTTAAAAGCATGTATAAAGCAATTTTTAAAAATGCAGATGGGGCTTAATAGAAGAGAAATGAGGATGGGGGATCGGGAGGTAAAAAGAGGCCAGAGTTCTGCTTTAATTGTATAATCCTTGCCTTTGTCCCATGTGTTATACAGTGAAATAGGGATTTTTCTTTTTAATTTTTCAGCACTACTGTAAAGCCTGCACGATTAAAAATGGATGAACTATTAGGAAGGGGAACTTCACCTAAACTGTTGGAGAGGCCTGCAACTGGTGGGAAGAAAGAATTCAAACTGGATCCTAAGTACCAGAAAATGGCTGGTAAGCCAAGCCTCTATTTTTTATTTTTTTAGGATGCACTAGATTAAAATGTAATTGGGGCATTATATTTAACAGACAAAGAGGATCCATTGAACGATGAAAACTTTGCTTTTGGTTCCTACCAACCTACAATAGCCATGAGCCCTGAAGGACGCCCATCTCGCCGTTCATCAGTCAGGTACTGGAAATACTGGGCTGCTAAACTGTTTGTTTTCTTTTTATAAACCAAACCTACTCAGTTTGTCTTTCACTCGCTTGTTGTTTCACGTCTCACCACTTAAAGCGGAGTTCCACCCAAAGTAGAACTTCCGCTCATTTGTCACCTCTCTCCCTCCGGTGCCACAATTGGCACCTTTTCGGGGGGAGGGGGGACAGGATACCTGTCTTTGACAAGTATCCTGTTCCCACTTCCGTGAGTCCGCGCCAAGGCCCATGACGTCACAGCGGGGCTCCCTCCTCCTCCCCCTGTCGCCGGGCCAGTAGGAGAAAGGAGCGGGGCCTCGCGCATGAGCAGTAGGGTTGCCTGTGTGAAGCTGTAAGGCCACACTGCTGGGTTCCCTTAGCCACAATGGGGGCAGCAGCACCCGACAGCTGATAGAAACATCGGCTGAAGTGCCGACATTGCTGGACTCCAGGACAGTTAAGTGTTCTATTATTAAAAGCCAGCAGCTGCAGTATGTGTAGCTGCTGGCTTTTATTTATTTATTTATTTTTGGGCGGACCTCGACTTTAAGGTTTAAATGGAACTTTGAGGCTGGGTTCACACTAGTGTGAGTTGGATGCTGGTTTCCCTGCATCCAATTTGCATGACAGGAGACTGTGACTGGCTCTCAATTGAGCCGGTTCACATATCTCGGGGGCGGCTGCGGAGCGGATTGCACAGGGGTGCAGTGCCAAATTCAGGCAAAAATTTTGGCCTGAAATGGAGAACTAGGACGCACCAGACCCCTGCTGTGAGCCACATCGAATTTAAGTGTGAACCCAGCCTAAAGCGGATCTTCACCCTGTTCTCCCTTACCCATTTTTTTTTAAATCCTGCTTACTGGGTTACATAGTTACATAGTAGGTGAGGTTGAAAAAAGACACAAGTCCATCAAGTCCAATGTGTGTGATTATATGTCAGTATTACATTGTATATCCCTGTATGTTGTGGTCGTTCAGGTGCTTATCTAATAGTTTTTTGAAAGTATCGATGCTCCCCGCTGAGACCACCGCCTGTGGAAGGGAATTCCACATCCTTGCCGCTCTTACAGTAAAGAACCCTCTACGTAGTTTAAGGGTAAACTTCTTTTCTTCTTTTAATGAGTGGCCACGTGTCTTGTTCAACTCCCTTCCACGAAAACGTTTTATCGCTATTGTGGGGTCACCAGTACAGTATTTATAAATTGAAATTGTATCCCCTTCTCCAGAGAGAATAAGTTCAGTGCTCGCAACCTTTCCTTATAACTAATATTCTCCAGACCCTTTATTAACTTTGTTGCCCTTCTTTGTACTCGCTACATTTCCAGTACATCCTTCCTGAGGACTGGTGCCCTGAGGTTGCAGGGGTTGTGAAAAATTCAGGTATTCGCCCCCCCAGCAGATCCAGCATTGTCCTGCTGAAATCCTTCTCTCTGCTGCCAGCGCTGGGGTCTCGCATCTCCCATGTTCTTGTGTGATGTCAGCTCTTCTGGGCTCAGCCAGCAAGCCTCCTGATGATGTGCCGCTAGGTCCACCCCCTCTTTTTGTGAATGAAAGGCTATGCCTCCTGGTATACGTGACATGTACAGTATATCCCAGCAGGCACAGGGATCACAGTGCATATCATTCGCCTGGGTGAGTGGCGAGCTTTGGGGAGTGGGACTGAAACATCTAAACATTAAAGCAGTAATGAACTCAAAAGCAAACATATTATGCAGCTTACCAATTCTTACATATGATGGCTGTATTAGTGTAATTGGTAAGCTGCAATATAATACACTTCTGGTATTAGGTTTAATACCGTTTAAAAAAAAAAAAAAGAAAAAGAAAGGTAAGCGAATGAAAAAATAAGAGAGTGATGTTTGTGTAGAGGGTGTTGGCGTGAAGAGCCGCTTTAAATATGGAAGTTGACATGCTTTTAAAGGTAAAAGCTCTGGGACTGATCCTGGGCTCACTGCTTACGTAATCACTGACCTGAAGCAATTGTACAGATGGAAAAGTCTTAAAGCCTGACTCCAGCCAAAATGTAATTTTAGTTTAGAATATTGTAGGAAAACAAGTAAAGTTTTCTTATTGAGTTTCAAATATAAAAACATACAAGATGTAAAATAGTAGAAACAAAGAAATTGGTTGCCATTAGAGCTGATTATAGTGTGAGAACAGTGTAATTCAAAGAAAAAAAACATAACACACTTGGAATGATAACAAAGTACAAAAGGGAGCATCTCTTTGATCTATGTACGAAATACATCAAAAGTTGTGTCGATACCATTCGAGCCATATTGACCAATGCTCGCTAATGGGGATTAGGTGGCCTTCAGAGGGTGCAAACATACATTTGTAAGAGCCGTGATTATGCACCGGGGATTTTACTTGGGTTAGTAGAATCTGGTCGGTAGACTTCCAGTGACATGTAATGGTTAATCTGGCAGCTAGAAGTATTTGTACAGTCACATAGCGTAATTGATAGGGGATATTGTTGATGCCTATGCTTAACAAGGTGAGTTCTGGAGACGGCCCTTTCAAGGTTTTAGTAACTTTACTGATAAATGTGAATGTTTCTGACCAGAAGGTTGAAAGCTTTTCTTTATCGTACATCACGGGACACAGAGCCATAGTTACTATGTGGGTTATATAGACCACCTTTAGGTGATGGACACTAGCACACCCCAAGACAGGAAGTTCACTCCCTATATAACCCCTCCCATTACTGGGAGTACCTCAGTTTTTTCGCCAGTGTCTTAGGTGTTGGTCACGAGTAAAGATGTGCTATGCTGAGCTCCACTGAAATTTTCCTTTGCTGGGGCAAGCTATGCAACCGGATCCATTCAAATTGTCTTTTCAGGCCGAATTGAATGGAACCCAGGCCTCGTGGTAGAAGAAACGAGGTTTAGCCCTTAACGCTTCTCTTTTTAGAGAGCTGGACCCTGGGATCCAGTGCTTTGCTTTTTTCAGCCATAAAGCTTCCTGGCGGGGTGCTATACGGGACCAGGGGAGTGGAACCCCCGATAAAAAGAGGCCCTGGTCCTTAAAGGTTTTTTAACAGAGCCCGCCTTGGGGGGTGAAGAGTGGGTCTGTTGGTTTTACCACAGAATCCCTGCGACAGGATAAGGTAAGTGAAGATTTCTAAGGAATTTTAAATTTTCTTATGGACTGTCTCCTTTAAAGACAAATGTTGTCATGCCTAAAGTCACCACTTGGGGTTGTATAGAGCATGTACCTTGTTCATGCTTTCCATAGACCGCTCTGTGTCAGCAGAAGCTGCAGGCTTCCTCCGGCTAAGCAGTCCCAGGCCTCCGGTAAGATATTGAAGGGGTTTTTTTTTTCTAAAAACACCCCCCCACCTGGGCAGAAGCTCTTCCCCTCTCCCAGATAGGTAGGGGAAAGCCCAGAACGATCGGCGGATGCCGCTCTGTTCTTCCACCGCCTCAGCACGGTGGTTTGTCATCTGCTCGCCTCCTCTCCCCCCCACCCCCCCTTCCCACACACACGCCGATCCCACGAGGCCTGCTCTCGCGCGGGAAACTGTCTTTTTTTTTAAAAAAGAGGGGGGGGGGGCGCGCGGTAGGAGGATGGAGGGGGTGGGGCTTGGCGTGCCGCAACGTCCAGCGCGGGGCTGCATAATAAAAAGCTCCATTTTGCAGACTGCAGCTGACAGAGGGACACGAGCAGAAGGGGGACATATAAGTGGTGACACAGGCATTCCCTAGGCACATTTACTGAGCATCAGGCTGAGCATTAATAGCAGCGGCAGTTGCTGGACTATTTGCTCAAGCAGTGGGTGTATTTTCCTCTGGCAGTACATCTGCGCTTGTACATTGGGCTATGGTCAGCAGGGGAGGTAGAAACAGCGGAAGGACCTCCTTCAGCTTCACAATATAAAAGGTTGCTGGTGCAATCTCCTATTGAAATGGTCCGTTACACATTTATGTTACCCTTAACCACTTCAGCCCTGGAAGGATTTACCCCCTTCCTGACCAGAGCACTTTTTCCAATTTGGCACTGCGTCGCTTTAACTGCTAATTGTGCAGTCATGCAATGCTGTACCCAAACGAAATTTGCGTCCTTTTCTTCCCACAAATGGAGCTTTCTTTTGATGGTATTTGATCACCTCTGCGGTTTTTATTTTTTGCGCTATAAACGGAAAAAGACCAAAATTTAAAAAAAAAAAAATTATATTTTCTACTTTTTGTTATAAAAAAAATCCAATAAACTCAATTTTAGTCATACATTTGGGCCAAATTGTATTCAACCACATGTCTTTGATAAAAAAAAATGTCAATAAGCGTATATTTATTGGTTTGCGCAAAAGTTTTATAGCGTCTTCAAACTAGGGTACATTTTCTGGAATTCACACAGCTTTTAGTTTTTGACTGTCTATGTCATTTTTTGAGGTGCTAAAATGGCAGAGCAGTACAACCCCCATCCCCAAATGACCCCATTTTGGAAAGTAGACACCCCAAGGAAATTGCTAAGAGGCATGTTGAGCCCATTAAATATTTTTTTTTTTTGTCCCAAGTGATTGAATAATGATAAAAAAAAAAATTTACTAAAAGTTGTCACTAAATGATAGCACACACATGCCATGCTTATATGTTAAATTGCGCCCCAAAATACATTTAGCTGCTTCTCCTGACATGACTTAAAGTGGTGTTCCGGCCGAAGTTATACTTTTTAAATAAAAATACCCCTATATTACACAAGCTTAATGTATTCTAGTAAAGTTAGTCTGTAAACTAAGGCCTGTTTTGTTAGTTTATAGCAGTAGTTTTTTACTTTATAAACTTACAGCAGGCCGTAGCCATCTTAAATGTGGGCAACTGAAGCCAGACTGTATTTCTTCCTGGATCTCATCCTTGCAGATCTCGCACGTGCTCAGTGCAGCACAAGCAGTGTAATAGGTTTCAGGTCAGGTTTCCATAGCAACGGCATTGGAAGAGGAAGTTGCCGCCCCTTCCCAGAAGGCATTGCAAACAGGAAATGATACGTTGGCCCACGGCCAGGGAGGAGGAAGTGAAAAATGAATACAGCAGATATACAGTAGGTGCTGAGAAAAAAAATTGAAAAATATCCAATTTGTTTACAGTGCACAGTTTAGTGAGGGATGCTGAAGAGTTGTAAAAGTGGGTGGAACTCCACTTGAAGCATGCCAAATCATGCTGAGGTGTGGAAAAGCCAATCCTTGCAGAGCTGCTGAAGAAAGGAGTGCGGGTGGGAATTAAAAAACAATGCATGTCTTAGGCTAGTGCACAAGATATGTAAATCACCTGTCACTCACAGCAAGGGGGAGGATTTGACAAAGTTTTTCTCCGTTTGTCAAGATTTATCTCACTGAACAAAAAAAGAGGATTGCTCTGAGATGGATTAACTCTGTGTGGCAAAACTGGGCTCAAATGATAGGAAATCGTATATTCTACATTATGACATCTAAAAGAAGAAAATTTTTTTTTCGGGTTTACATCCACTTTAAGGCTCTGTGTCCCATGATGTACTCCAAGAAAAGAATTTTACAGCTGTTATAAAAATCCTATTTTTTATAACAGCTTACCTGTAAAATCCTTTTATTGGAGTACATCAAGGGACACAGAGCCTTAAAGTGGATGTAAACCCGAAAAAAAAATTTTCTTCTTTTAGATGTCATAATGTAGAATATACGATTTCCTATCATTCCCTCCCCTCTTTTGATACATGTATATTGCTTTGCTACAAAAACTGAGGTACTCCCAGTAATGGGAGGGGTTATATAGGGAGTGAACTTCCTGTCTTGGGTGTGCCAATGTCCATCACCTAAAGGTGGCCTATATAACTCACATAGTAACTACTATGGCTTTGTGTCCTGTGATGTACTCCAAGAAAAGGATTTTATAGGTAAGCTGTTATAAAAATCCTATTATTGCAACTCCAAAGTAAATGTATTAAGCTGCCTAGTTCTCCGCAGTTCCTCCAGCAGGAAGGTGATGTTGATGGAGCGAATGTTTGAATTTGGGATGGGGTGATGTACCAGCGGAGGTTGACTTTAAGGGTAAGTTCCCGCAGGTTGGCGCATCGGGTCGCTTTGTAACTAGAGGACAGTGCAGCTGACTATTGAAAGGGGCTGAATGAGCGACCTATATCTTTTTCCCATTTTATCATTGGAGGAAGTTTGACAAAAGTGGTTTTATCTTGTAGAATTGTGTGATACCCTTGAGACAGAATTTGTCAGAGGATAGATATTTCCATGCTTTTCGTATATAGAGATGAAGGTGTGGATTGCACATTATGCAGTAGGTGATCTGCATGAGTTTAAAGTAGTCTGTGGCAGGAATAGAAAATTCTTTTTGCAGGGATGTAGTCTGTTTAGTCAGGTTAGCCCTGGAGCTTCTGTGTTTCGTATTTTGCCACACAAATTTCCCCAGAGTACATTTTACGTCTTTACAAACGGATAAGAGCACAGGTGTATTTACAGATCTGAATATATAAAGCAATTGTGGTAGTTTGAGCATTTTTAATGCAGCAAGTCTGCCTGACCATGTGAGATACAGCTTGGAGATACCATCCAATTCCCTGGGAAGGTTATTCAAGAAGGGGGAATAATTTACTTGAAACAGCGTTGACACTGATTTAGTACGTTTGATACCTAAATATGGAATAGAATCTTTAGCCCATTTATATACGGATATGTTTTACTCAGGTTGGAATGTTGCTCTGGTGATAACCCTAGGTGCAGTATAAAGAACTTGGTGGCATTGCCCTTATAGTAAGATGCAGAACTTGAATCAAGAGCTTTCTTTACTGAAGCCAGGGAAGTGTCAGGATTGGTTAGCATAAGAATGACATCATCGGCAAGCAGATTTATTTTGTGGCTGTAAGAGCTTATTGTAAATCCTTCAATGTCACAGTGAGATCTAATTTTCTCTGCTAATGGCTCCATGACTAAGTTGAAAATTAGAGGTGCAAGGGGACAACCTTGCCTGGTGCCATTAGAAATACTAAAAGATGTAGATAACATTAATGAGCAGTATACTTGTGCAGATGGGCAGGAATATAGGGCCATAATTGCTGATAGGATGTGACCTTGGAATCCAAATTTACGCAGGGTTTTGTCTAAATATAACCAGTGGACTCTGTCAAATGCCTTCTCTGCGTCTAAGGATAACAGCAGAGAAGGCATTTTGTGGCTTATAGCGTGATGAATGATATTCATCATCCTGCGTGTGGCATCTGATGTTTGCCACCCTTTGGTGAACCTTGATTGGTCTGGATGAATAATGCCCTGTACACACGACCGGTTTTGCCGTCGGAATAAACTCTGAAGGTTTTTACGATGGAGTTCCGACGGAATTCCGCTCAAGCTGTCTTGCATACACACGGTCACACCAAATTCCGACCATTCAGAATGCGGTGACGTAGAACATGACTAGGGACTAGAAAACGGAAGTTCAATAGCCAGTAGCCAATAGCTTCCGTCTCGTACTTCAGAGCATGCGTCGTTTTTGGTGTGTCGGAACAGCATACAGACGAGCAGTTTTCCCCTTTCGTCTTTCAGAACAGCCACCATGAGAGATAGTCTCCTCCTCTTCCTTTAGGAAACACTGCACCAGCCCATAAATTCTTACTTCCCCCTGCCGGACCTCACTCAGTATTAGTGTTTCCTCCGGCGGGGAGACACTGTGCATGGAGCCAGGCCGATCATTCAAGGAGACTGTGGCCATTTTGTTTTTTTCAGATCCTGTAAAGGGGAGCAGGGGCTTCCTAGGAGCAAGGTGTGGTACTTACCCACCATTTCAGTTGCCACCCCATCCTTGTCGAGTGCGGCTATAGGATGTGGGGGACCCCTATCGCGTCGAAAGTACCGCAGCAAGCAAGCGTTCGGCTTTCCCTGTACACTGTACAGGCCGCACTTTTTGAACTAGGCGGCCGGACAACGGGTGACGTCATTTCCGGCGGAAGGGCGAGTGCTTGCCTTTGACCCGCGACTTCAGGTTCTGGGTCGCGGAGCTGATAGGGAAGCCAGGCACAGGCTGGAGATGAGTCAGGAACGCACACAGGCAGAGTGAGACTCGGTAGAAGCAACCACCTGCAGTCATGTTGGAAGCGGATGCTCAGCCAACGGACACTACCTCCAGCCTTCCTAAGGTAAGAGCACCCTGGGGAATGGTATTCTCTATCTAGGATGTATAGTTCCTCAGCAGAATCAGTCCGCATGTCGGCCAGATCAGCGGCTCTAGCCAACTCTGCCAGGAGAGCCCTCTGGCTAAAAACTTGGCCAGGCGATAGCGCCTCTAAGGTCAAATTGTGTGGGATACTTTTGACGGGGAACCTTCTCTTCGGCCCAGGTTTAGAGACCGTTTTGGACCGCACAGCAGACAGGAAGAAATCCTTCCCACTTAAGCGGAAGACCCCAATACAAACAAAGAAGGGGTTTCGTCCGCAAAGACGTAAAGAGACTCCAAAGCCAGAGGAGGTCAAAAAGGCAAGGGCAGAGGAGGCGTGATTTTTCGCCCTTCTGAACAGCCCCGTAAAAGCCAATGACTTCCCAACCACAGTGGGGGGAGAGACTGGGGGCCTTCCTTCCACAGTGGGGGACAATATCCCCCAACCAGTTTATCCTAGGGGTTAAAAGAAGGGGGTAGCTCCTGGAGTTCACAAGTCCTCCCCCATGGAGATTCCTTGTCACGCATCTACCCAGATGCATGACAAAGGCCGAGTCTCTGTTGAGAGCATTGAGAGATTTAGAAAATCAGAATGTGGTTCACAGAGTACCAAAGGCAGAAGGAGAGGGATTCTATTCACACATCTTCGTAGTGAAAAAACCCACAGGAAAATTCAGATTAATTATGAATTTAAAACCCCTGAACAGGTCAGTGACATACAATAGATTCCGTATGAAGACAATTTTCACAGTCAGAGCCCTGCTACCCCTCAGCTGCTTTATGGTATCGCTGGACCTAAGGGACGCGTACCTACACGTCCCTATAGCGGAGGCCTCACAGAGGTTTCTTCTTCTAGCAGTAGACTTAGGTGGAACAACAGTACTCCTACAGTTTCAAGCACTACCATTCGGGCTATTCTCCTCTCCCTGCATTTTTACCAAGGTCTTGGCGGAGGCTATGGCCTTTCTCCGACTCCAGGGAATATCAATAATAGCTTACCTGGACGACCTGCTCCTATTTGCAGCGTCCCCAGTACAGTTAGCCAAGGATCTCGAGCTAACAAAGAAGGTCCTCACAGGACTAGGGTGGCTGCTGAACTTGGAGAAGTCCAGCCTGATTCTCTCACAATGCATCACGTACCTAGGGTATCTGCTGGACTCAACACTATTGAGAGTGTTTCTTCCGACAGAAAAGGTACTAAAGCTGGACAGCGCAGTAGCCACTCTCCAGTGCAACAAACAGCTCTCCATAAGATGTCTGATGTCAGCACTAGGTCTGCTAACCTCTTCCCTCCCAGCAGTGCAGTGGGCAGGTCTGCACTTTCATCCCTTGCAGTCCTTCCTCTTAAAGGTGTGGGATCACATTCAGAAAGATCTAGACACCCTAGTGCATGTATCACACCAAGTAAAGCGATCTCTGATGGTGGAGGAAGGTTGCAAACCTGTCTCAGGGTCATCTGTGGTTCATCCCAGTTTCTCGTGTGGTAACCACAGACGCAAGCGGCAAAGGATGGGGGGCACATCTGGGTTCCCTTTTAGCACAGGGCAACTGGGAGGACGACGAACTAAGAAGGTCGTCCAATTGGAAGGAGCTGAGGGCAATTGGGCTAGCACTCAGGTTTTTCAAAAAAGAACTCCAGGGCCAACACGTTCAAGTGCGGTTGGACAACTCGTCTGCCATGGCCTATGTAAACAAACAGGGCGGCATGAGAAGCGGAGTGCTATTGGCCTTCGCATCAGGCATTCTGAACTCGGCCGAGATCACTCTCTCACTCTCAGCAGTCTTCCTGACAGGAGAGAAAAATGTGGCGACTGGAATCCTCAACCAGGAGGTTTTCAATCTCAATCTAGAGAAGTGGGGTCCTCCGGAAGTGGATCTGTTCGCGTCAAGAGACAGCGCGAAAACCTCCTGTTTTTTCTCCCTAAACAGAGGGGAAGGAGCACGGGGGGTAGACGCATTGACCCAAAACTAGAATTTCAAAACATGCTATGCCTTCCCACCTCCGGTATTGTTGCCGGCAGTTCTGAGGAAGTTTCAGATGAAAAGCACGTCCCTGATTCTAGTAGCACCACAATGGCCAAAGAGGGCATGGTTCTCAGTAATCAAGCAGCTGGCAGTCCAACATCCCTTATTTCTACCACTTCGGGAGGATCTCCTCTCACAAGGCCCAGTCCTCTGTCCGCAGGTACACCAATGGAAGTTAGCGGCCTGGCTACTGAGGAGGGTATATTAAGATCTAAAGGATTTTCTGAGAATTTAATCTCTACCCTCCTCAATTAGCAGGAAGAAAGAAACACGCCAGATCTATAAAAGGGTCTGGGTACGCTTCAATGAATGGTGCGTAGAAGGCTCTTAAGTAAACAGTCCCACAGCTGTGTTGGAATTTCTTCAGTGCGGGGCAGACAAGGGTTTATCCATAAGTACCCTTAAAGGTCAGGTGTCAGCACTCAGTGCTTATTTAGAAAAGCATCTGGCCACCAACCCGTGGGTGGTTAGATTCTTTAGGGCTCTGTCTAGAGAGACCGGTTCAAGGCCCTCCTTTTCCCAAGTGGGACGTTTCTCTAGTCTTACAGAGCCTAATGGGAACCCCCTTTGAACCTTTAGAAGGGTGTCTACTAAAGTATCTTACGTTAAAAACAGTTTTTTTAGTAGCAGTGACAACTGCCAGGAGAGTCAGTGAGATTGAGGCCTTATCTGTCAGACCTCCTTTTTGTGTTATTTTCCCAGATGGGATCGTTTTCAAGACTGATCTGACATTTTTGCCTAAAGTAGCTTCTGGTTTCCACAGAAGTCAAGAGGTAGTGTTACCCTCCTTTTGTTCCAACCCCTCAGGGGAAAGGGAATCGAAATTTCATTCTTTGGACGTAAGGAGATGCATCCTACAGTACATAGATCTGACTAAGACATTAAGAAAGTCGGACTCTTTATTTGTTTTATTTTCTGGGGCCAGGAAGGGGTACAGAGCGTCTAGACGCACTATTGCCAGATGGCTCAGAGCAACCATTGGTCAGGCCTATGCATTAGCAGGGAAAGGCATCCCAATGGGTATAAAGGCACACTCTACCAGAGCTATGGCAGCTTCTCAGGCAGAAAGAGCTAGAGCAACGCCAAAACAAATATGCAGGGCAGCAACATGGTCCAGCTATTCCACTTTCGTAAAGCACTACAGAGTGGAACTGGTGTCGGCAGGTGAGCAAGCCTTTGGGTGAAAGGTGTTGCAAGCTGTAATCCCACCCTAACTGGTAGGTGCTCGTTCATTCTCTCATGGTGGCTGTCCTGAAAGACGAAAGGGGTAAATTAAAGTTACGTACCGGTAACATCTTTTCCAGTAGTCTTTCAGGACAGCCCTAGTTACCCACCCGAAAGTTTGGGGTGTCTTATAAAAGACCAGAACGCAGCATTATAATGATATGTGATAGTATGTTATTAATGTGTTCTTGTGTCTCCCCAGCTGGCCAGAGGTGATCTTGGAATTACCTGAGGTCCGGCAGGGGAAAGTAAGAATTTATGGGCTGGCGCAGTGTTTCCTAAAGGAAGAGGAGGAGACTATCTCTCATGGTGGCTGTCCTGAAAGACTACTGGAAAAGACGTTACCGGTATGTAACTTTAATTTTTAAGATAGTATTTTGTTCCATCTGAAAAATATAGAACATGTTCTCTATCTAAGTCTGTCTGAATTTTCGACAGAAAAAGTCAGATGGGGCATACACACGGTTGGAATATACGATGAAAAGCTCCCATCGGACTCTTTCTGTCAGAAATTCCGCTTGTGTGTACGTGGCATTAGGGAGGAAAGTAAGTCAAATAATCTGTTCGCTATAACTTTGGCGTACAGTTTAGTATCGTGGTTAAGCAGAGAAATTGGCATGAAGTTTTGGGGAGAAGTGGGTTCTTTACCTGACTTCGGTAAGGTGATAATTAAGGCATTTAGCATTTCTGCCGGAAAAGTGGCAGAGGAAGCAGCGGCATTGAATACCTGGACTATGTGTTCTACTAGTAAAGGTTTAAATTGTTTGTAGTACTCTCCTTCAAACCTTATGGGGCCAGGAGCTTTATTGTTTGGAAGGATATCGATGACCTTCCCAATTTTAAATACTGTAAATGGAGCATTGAGGGTTATCAGTTGATCATTGGATAGGCTCAGGAGGTGGACAGATTTAGGGAATGCCTGAATAGAGGCGGTATCTGGTCAAGGGTATTATCATTTTTCAGGTTATATAGAGTGCCATAATAAATGCTGAAGGCATCCGCAATAGCCTGCAGGTCAGATAATTTCTGTTTAGTAATTGGGTGGTACAGGAAGGGAATGTGGGTTTTGGCTTGGGCCCCTTTAATTTGCCGGGCTAATAATTTGCCTGCTTTGTTACCGCTCGCATAGGATTGCATTTTGAGGCACTTTTGATATTTATCAAAGTTTCCTAAGAGAATAGAGCGTAGTTCAGTGCGTAGTGTGAGAATTTTGGATTTGAGCTCTGTGGAAGACCGCTTTTTAAGAGAATCTGTTGTCTGGGTATCGGCTAGTAATTTGTCAATGTACTGCTTCCTTTGCTGCTTATCACGTGTCCCATATTGTATGAAGAGGCCTCGCATATAGGCTTTATCTGCAGACCAGACAATGTGAGGGTTAAATATAGAGTCCTTGTTGTGTCTGAGGAATTCCTCTAGGTGTTTCCTTAAGAAGTTCTCGTAAGGGTCAATCTGTAGGATCCTGGTGTTCATTCTCCATAATGGGATGGGAGAGAACTTAGGGCTGTCCTCAATGGTGATGCAAATCAGAGAGTGGTCCGACCAGGTAGCTGTGAGTTTGGAAGAAGAAGAAACTTTTTGCAGGGTCCATTGGTCTAGTAAGAATAGGTCGATGCGTGAGTAATGCCGCGTACACACGAGCGGACTTTTCGTCCGGACTGGTCCGACGGACCATTCGACCATGTGTGGGCTTCATCGGACATGCAGCGGACTTTTTCGGTCGAAGAATCTGATGGACTTTAAATCTTTTCCAACGGACTCTAGTCCGGTCGAAAAGTCCGCTCATCTGTATGCTAGTCCGACGGACAAAAACCGATGCTAGGGCAGCTATTGGCTACTGGCTATCAACTTCCTTATTTTAGTCCGGTCGTACTTCATCATGTACGAATCTGTCGGACTTTGGTGTGATCATGTGTAGGCAAGTCGGTTCGTTGGGAAAGCCCGTCGGAAGTCCGCCGAAAGTCTGTCGGATAGACCGTCAGACCAGTCCGGTCGAAAAGTCCGCCCTGTGTATGCCGCATAAGAGAGCATGGCGATTAGTACGCGTTTCTTCTTGAGCGGGGCGTTGGCAGTGTAGATGCTATTAGTCTTGTTGTTGCAGGGAGGAGGGTAGGTTTCCTTAACACTTAGGATGTCACATTGGGCTTGTGCAGCTAGTTTCCAGATAGATGATCTCTTAGCAGAGTGATTGAGTCCATTAGCATTGAATCTAGACAGAATCTTAATGGTCATGGTGAGGTGGAGTGGGTGGGTAAGGCACTGTTGTATACTCAGGGTAGGTTGGAGGATGCTTGCATGGACGAGGTAGGTAACTTCTTCATGGAGTTTACTAGTATGTAGTTGGGGTGCAAGTGAATGCTGATAACCAATGGTAGAGTCTTTACACGACAACCAGATGAGAACTGTGGTTACAGGTCAAAGGAAGACAACTGGAGCAAACCAAAAGAAAGGAGAACAGCGCTCCTCCGGATGTCAGATGGATATGGGATAATATTCCAGCTTTGCAGGAGACCGAGGCTATCTTGAAGTGAAGCCACTGCGTGTTTGGAGCTGTTGTGGCTGATGGACATTTTCGCTGGAGCAATCCATTGGTATTGGATCTGGTGCTTACGCAGTGCTTTGGTGATTGTGTTGAGTTGCCTGTCGGTTCAGGGTATGTTGGGAGAGATCTGTGAATAGTTGCAGCCGGCCGTAGAGGTCAGGCAGGGTGCCCAGTGCTCCTGTTTTTTGCATGAGCTGCTCTTTAACATGGAAAAAGTGAATCTGGGGAATCACATCTCCAGGCACCGTTTAAGGTAAAAATGGTGGTTTAAGGAGTATGTGAATTTGATCTATGACTAATTCAATATTTTTCAAATCTGATAGAAGAGCTTTAACCACTTCTCGCCCGGCCTATAGCAGATTGATAGCCGGGAAGTGGTTCTGTTATCCTGACTGGGCGTTATGACGTCCAGCAGGATAACATGCCGGCGGGGGGCACGCAGCACGGCGATCGCTGGCAGGGCAGCCATCAGAAATTTTGGGGCCCCTTACACTGCTTTAGTCCTGGGTCCCTCCGGGGTCCAACCCCAACATTGCCCAGGGCCTGCCCACTGGTCGTCCACTTCAGCCATGGAAGATTTTACCCCCTTCCTGACCAGAGCACTTTTTGCGATTCGGCACTGCGTCACTCTAACGGACAATTGCGTTGTCGTGCGACGTTGTACCCAAACAAAATTGACGTCCCCTTTTCTCCACAAATAGAGCTGTCTTTTGATGGTATTTGATCACCTCTGCGGTTTTTATTTTTTGCGCTATAAACAAGAAAAACATTTTAAAAATAAACTAATTTCTTCATCAGTTTAGGTCAATATGTATTCTTATACATATTTTTGGTAAAAAAAAAAAGCAATAAGTGTATATTATTTGGTTTGCGCAAAAGCTATAGCATCCACAAACTTTGGGGAATATTTATGGCATTTTTAAGGGATGGATGGTGCAGGACGTGGATGGGGATGCGTCGTGGAGACTGGAGAGATGGATGGTGCAGGATGGGGATGCGTCGTGGAGGGATGGATGGTGCAGGACGTGGATGGGGATGTGTTGTGGAGGGATGGATGGGGATGCGTCGTGGAGGGATGGATGGTGCAGGACGTGGATGGATGGTGCAGGACCAGGATGGGTATGCATTGTGGAGGGATGGATGGTGCAGGACGTGGATGAGGATGCGTCGTGGAGGGAGGTATGGATGGTGCTGGATGGGGATGAAGATGATTGAGTTGCATTGTGAAAATGGATGAGGATGACTTTGGGTGGGGATGAGAGTTAAACAGTGAAGAGGCTCTCCAAAATGTAAGTCTCTTATGCACCCAGAGTCATCCATTTTAACAATGTAACTCAATTATACCACATTACATATTTGAGACTTACCCTCCATGCTGCACTCTCGGATCTATCTGCATCATGCACCGAGCTGGCCACTCCCCCTGCCCCTGTCCCGACCAATCACAGTTAAAGTAAACCTGTTCTGTGTGTCTGTGTGCAGAAGAATCCTCCATTTACTGGTGAAAGTTAGTGTCTTGGATTCTTCTCTGCAGCTGCACGCATACAAGTTCTTATCAGCTGTTTAACCTTTCCTGTTTGTAGATCTGATATCTGCCGGCAGGGGGTTGCTATCGTGAAGTTTCTGAACCTGTTTGCAAATTGGATGAGCTGCTTAACATCAACTAGCGGGGGAGGGGGAGCGGGAGTTGTGCTGTCGGAAGTGAAAGTGTCACATCTTCTGGATGTTTTATTTACTGCGGTTCTGGATGGGGGGGAGCGGGCCCTGACCGGCCGGGCCCCTAGGGACACTTGGACCCCTTACATGTGTAATGCCTGTACCCCCTGATGGCGGCCCTGATCGCTGGTGCTGTGTGTCAGTATGACAGAGGCTTTTTACCATGTGATCAGCTGTGACCAATCACAGCTGATCATCTCGTGAACCAGGAAGTGCCGCTAAGCAGCTTTCCTTGGTTCGCGCTGGCAGGGAGAGCTGATCAGCATCTCTCCCTGTCAGAGGGGGGGGTCTGTGCTGATAATCCGCACATTGATTATCAGCACAGCCCCATCAGATGTGCCAATCGGCTGCCAATCTGTGCCCAATAGCTGCCAGTCTGTGCCCCATCAAGAACCCCAGTCAGTGCCCATAACAGTGCCAATCAGTGCCCCATCAGTAATGCCTTTCAGTAGCTCCTCATCAGTGCCGCCTATCAGTGCCAGTTATCTGTGCCCATCAGTGCTGCATATCAGTGACGCCTATCAGAGCCCATTTTTTTTTTTTTTTTTAATTCTTTTTACATTTCGGTCTTTTTTAGTTTAGCAAAAAATAAAAACCCCAGCGGTGATCAAATGCCACCAAAAGAAAGCTCTAATTATGGGAAGAAAATGATAAAAATTTGGATTGGTTATAGTGTTGTATGATCGCGCAATTGTCATTCAAAGTGTGACCACGCTGAAAATTGTCCTGGTCAGGAAGGGGCGAAAATGCCTGGTATTGAAGTGGTTAATCATGCCACCTGCATAAGAGGATAGTTCAGAGGGCTGTACTGACTCTGGGATGCCTTGTATCTTAATGTTGTTGCAACAGGATCTATCCTCAATATCTTCTAATTTTATCTTTGATCCATTTGATGTCATGTACCTGGTCTTCTTGTACATCAACGATATTTACAGTAGCTGTAATGTCACCTATGTTAGCTTCAATGTGAGACATTCTGTCTTCCATTACAGAGACACTGTGACCAAATTTGTGCATTATAGAGAACATATCGGATTACAGGGAGCTCCTTAGGGACATTAACATGTCCTTCAGTGTGGTGTCAATTACAGGCTGTCCCTCAGTGGGGAATGAAGCTATGCTGTCTGCCTAGGGTCCCTGCATGGCCAGAGTGGGAGAGCGAGAAAGCAGCTGGCTCACCTCCTGGCTGACATCCCTCGGATCCATCCTCATTTTGGCTTTGGCAGGCCTGCTGGATAAGGGAGATACAGGAGAGGCAGTCAGGGAGCCAGTCCTGGGCTGTGATGGATCACCCAGTGTTTTCTGGTTACCAGAGCGCAACTTTGGGTGAGGAGAGAGCCACGTATGCTGCATCCCGTAAGTCGTCTGCGGCGCCATCTTGGGATCGCCTCGCAGCCGGTTGAAACATATATGCTGTGAGCTTCCTCGGGAGTCTGTCGTCTTTCGGTTTTCCACGACATGATTCCTCGGGTGGTGAGGGCATGCTGGCGAGGCTCGGGTTCAGACAGGGAGCAGACTCTGTGAAACTTGGTCCGGTGATAGGAGCCGGAGCCTTATGCAGCCTTCTTGCCCATGTGTTGGTAATGCCCCCAGGTTTTTTTCTTTTTTAAGTGTTTGTAAAGGCTGAGGGTTTTTTACCTTCATGCATTCTCTCCCCCAGCCCCCCTCCCTAATATTTACCTGAGCTCGATCTTTCTCTGGCAATGTGCACAAGAGCCTTGGCTCTCCCGGGACTTTCCCTCCTCATTGGCTAAGGCAACAGTGGGAGCCACAGGCTCCCGCTGCTGTCAATCACAGCCAATGAGGAGAGGAATGGGGTGAGGCTAAGCCCCAGCTCTGTGTGAATAGACACGCAGAGCCCCTCATTGCAAGCTGCTTGCTCTGGGGGCACTGGCAGGAGAGAGCGGCCAGGAGTGCTGACTGGGGACCCCAGAAGAGGAAGATCAGGGCCGCTTTATGCGAAAACACTGCACAGAGCAGGTAAGTAACTGTATGACATGTTTGTTATAAAAGAAAAAAAAAATACTTTTTAATATCACTTTCAGTCTGAACTTTCACCCTGCATGGTTACTTCCTATATTTTTTGCCTTCCCTGGCTCCTTATCAAAATGCTAATGAAAATTCTAAATAAAACATTTCCTTTTTCATTACATACCTTCTTTTAGGCTCAGTGGTGTCATCAGTGGTTCTATGTGCTTCTCTATGCAGTGCAGAAAGAATATAGCTGGTGGGAGGGGCCTTCAGTGTCCTGTACATGCGTGCTTTATGAAAAAAATCACTGTGCCTTACTTCAGTACTCCACTCAAGAGCCCTCAGCCCTGATGCAGGCAGTGGGTTGTCTCTTAGGAGGAATTATGCAAATCTCAAAATGCCTCCATGGGTGAATGTCAATCTGCCAAGAGCAGGGACATATTGGTTGTAGAGCTTTGAATCATGTTTCTTTATAAACCTCCATAATCTATGAGTCTATTGAAGCTGCATTTTATCTCTTGATTTACAGATTTTCTGAGGATGGTAATGATAACTTGAAATCTGATGCAAGGTCGCTCACTGCCACTCCAGTTGCTCGAAGTCCAGCTCATGGTGCAAAGAGTGGGGCTGATTGGTTGGGACTTAAAGATGATGATGTACCAGATCTGTCTTCTTCTGTTCCTGTAAAAGAACCATCCCCAACATCTGTAGTAATGCCAAATTCTGTTGGACGTCCCCCATCTGGAACAAAACCAGATAACAGAACCACTCCTCAGCCAAGAAACAGCCAGACTATACCCCAGTCAAAGGCCAATCAAGCTACACCACTGCCAAGAACCACTGAGACTATGTTTGTGCCCAGAGCTGGTGAAATTACACCTGTGCCAGGAACTGGTGAGCCTCTACCCCAGCCAAGAGGCACCAGTGCCGAGACCCCTATTGTGCCTCAGGAAGATGAGTGGCTGATTTCTGCCTTGGCTCGTAAGAAAACCCAGAAGCAAGAGAAGGTAGAAGAGCAAATAGGGCAGAATCAAAGTGGACTAAAAGAGGATTCCAGAAGGGGGTTAGTATTCTAACTGGTATGCAAAATGAAAGTATATCTAAAGCCAAAACTTTAAATGTAGAGTTAAAATGCCTTTTAGATTTTATGCCCTCTGTATACCATTGGGGAGATTTCACTTTCTTCCCTGTAGTCAAAATGGAAAGTGGGAGGTAATTAAAAAGTTTTTCAAAGTAATCAAGTTCAGTTCAGGATTCAACTTCAGGTTTTAAAGCTGTCAGATCCTTGCCAGTGTGGGTAGAAAACAGCAGATTGAGAACAAATTGTCCTTCATCTACTGTGGCTGAGACAAAGTAGACATTACAGATCTAATAGACCCCTAATATCTCAATGAAGAGGACCTGTCACCAGAAAATTACTATCACATAAGGGCATTGTCAGCCCCTCGAGAAAGTAATAGTTTTGTTTAAAAAAAAAAAAAAAAAAAAAATGTCAATGCCCCTTTCCTCCACACACATGCATATAAAAATATACACACGTAGGGCAATTATTCAATACATCGTAGGTACACCGCGTAAGAGAAATAATTATTAGCTTAGCTTATTATGCTTAATCCTAACTTGATGATGAGCTATAAAGGTTTTTAAACTGTCACCAATGGATTATTAAGTGCCATAGTTTACAGCCATTTCAAAGGCAAATGTAATTTTAGGTCTTGACATATTTGGTATCTATTACCTTGAGTCTTGATTTTTTTTTTTTTTTAGATTTAATAACATTTGGAAACTTTACTGTGTTTTTGTGTGCACTAAAACACATTTGAGTGCATTTACTAAAGAAAATACACATTTGGATAACAGTTGTGCCAATATCGGAAATATGTTCTGGAAATTTAAATATGTTTTCAAGCAAAAAATGCACACTTTTACCAAGTGTGCAAAAAGAAATGAAAACATGCCTCAGGTAGTGAAAAGCTTGAAGTGCACTTAAACTGTTTTTCTCATTTTTAGGGGTTTTTAGAAAGGTGATAACCTCTGTGTGGTGTTTTTATGCCGTCTGTGTTCACCTTGGGTTGATTTTGTTCCCTCACTTCCTCCCTCTGATGACCAATGCCTTCAGGACCAGAAGTGAGTATAACCGCCCCAGCATGGACACAGACAACAATCCAAACCTAACAAAGGTTCCAGTTTTTCCTACTGGTTATGGCTGAAGGTCCGATCTGAGAGGGGCATACAATCTTTTGAGGATCAAGGGGGGTGACGAATATAAAACTGCGTTTAATTCTAGGACAGGACATTATGAATACCTCCTAATGTCATTTGGTCTTTGCAACGCTCCCTGCAGTTTTTCAGGAATTCATCAACAATGTCCTCCAAGATATGTTGCAGCAATGTGTGGTGGTTTATCTCGACAACCTTCTCATATATTCTAATTCCCAAGAGAGCCACCACACAGATGTCTCCCGTGTGCTACAGGGGCTGAGAGATAATAACCTGTATTGCAAGTTGGAAAAGTGTGAGTTCCATCGTGAACAGGTTAAACTTCTGGGTTATATAATTTCTACTGCTGGTTTTTCGATGGACCTAGAGAAACTATCTGCAGTTCTACAGTGGCCTTGACCCGTAGGTCTACGTCCGCCACAACGTTTTCTTGGCTTTGCCAATTTATTATCAGAAGTTTATTGGTAACTTCTCTTCTCTGGTCAAACCCCTGACTGATATGATCAGAAAGGATGGTAACTCACAGAATTGGTCTCCGGATTCCATTAAAGCTTTGAGTCCCTCAAGGCTTCCTTTTGTTTCATCTCCTTTGTTGGCACATCCTGATCCCACGTTGCCCTTCATTCTTGAGCTTGATGCTTCTGAGACTGGAGTTGGTGCCTTTCTGTCTCACCATCCTACATCAGTTCCTATTCCTGTGTTACCTCCTGATCGTATTCTGGCCAGTGTTCGTACCAGTCTCACTTCACCCTTGGGTGACAGAATTCTTGCTGCTCAGATTCACTCTCCTCTGGAGAAACCTTGTGACTGCTGCTTTGTCCCTGAGTCTCTGCATTGCTTTGTTCCAGACTTACCATTCTCCCAAGGCAGCTGGCCACCCAGGTAGAAACAACTTATTTGGGCCATTTCCCAACAATTCTGGTGGCCTAGTCTCCGTGCGGTTGTAGCCGCCTTCATATCCGCTTGATCTGTGTGTGCTCAGTGTAAGACACCACGACACCTTCCAGTGGTTCTGCTACAACCCATACCCAATGGAGAGAAGCAATGGACCTACCTGTCTATGGATTTTATTGTGGAGTTACCCAACTCCCAGGGCAACACAGTTATTCTTATGGTGGTTGACCGGTTCTGGAAATTGTCACATTGTATTCTACTTAAGAAGTTGCCCACATCCAAAGAACTGGCGTCCATTTTTGCTCTGGAGAGCTTTCGATAACCTGGGCTACCCATGGTTATCAAGGACAGGGGTAGCCAGTTTGTCTCCAGATTTTGGCGAGTCTTTTGTGCACAGTTGGGAATTCAGCTTTTCTTCTCCTATGAGTATCACCCGCAGTCCAGTGGGGCCGCAAAACGAGCCAACCAAGCCTTGGAGCAATTTCTACGCTGCTATATTTCTGACCACCATAACAACTGGTTAGACCTCTTACTTTGAGCATAGTTTGCTCACAATAGCGCCATCAATACCGCTTCTCGATTTTGTCTCAGTTTTTGGCGAATTATGGTTTCCAACCATCCATGTTGCCTGACTCATTTGCTCCTCAAAGAATTCCTGCATTAGAGGAGCATCTCCGTGGTCTTTGTTCCACTTGGGTACAGGTCCAAGAGTCCTTGCAACGTGCCAGTGATAGGTACAGACTCCATGCTGACCACAGATGCCTACCTGCGCCTTACCTACCAGGTTGGGAAGAGGATCTGGCTGTCATCTCGCAACCTCTGATTCTGTGTCCCCTCACTGAAACTGGCATCATGGTTTATTGGGTCTTTCCGTATTCCCTGTAAGATCAACCCAGTGGCTTACGCATTAGACTTTCCTTCTAACATATGTATTTCATGTCTCCCTATTAAACCCTCGGTGTGCAAACGCTTCACCACCTCGGTACTACGTCTTTGCCCGGTTCAGGTTGAGAACCATGAGGAGTATTCGATGCAATCGATCATTTACTCCACAGGTTCCGTGGGCGCATACAGTACCTGGTTCATTGGAAAGAGTACAGTCCGGATGAGCGCTCTTGGGTATCATCCTCGGACGTACATGCTCCTGTCCTCCATGCTTTCCATAGACTTTTTTTCTCTCCAACCTGGTGGCCCCCTGGGGGGGAGGGGTCGTTGGAGGGGGTACTGTCAGGGATGGGCTCAGCCCTCCCTTCTCAGTGCTCAGCTTCGGTTAATTGCCAGCACTCATCGTTCCACAGTGCCTCTCCTGATGATCACTTCTTGCTCGTCAGCCAGCCTCTTCTGGCTATTTAAACTGCCTGGTTCATTTCTTCCATGCCTTCGCCTTGGTCAACATACCTGTAGATTCTCTGCTGTGTTCCTGTTGGACTTGCCTGGCTGACATCCCTTCTGGTTCCTGATCCTGTTTGCTGTCTCTGACTACGCTGATCTCTGGCTTCCTTATTTACTGGCTTGCACTGACTACCTGCTTTGATTATTGAACCCTGGCTATGTTTTGACTACGTTTACTATTTGTACCATTTTTACCACTGCATTAAAAGGTGTTATTTTTTTTTTTTTTACTGCATTTCCTGTCTCTCTGATTCATGGTTCCTGACAGTGTCATTTATACAGTGACAGTACACTGCTCACTGTTTTGGTGTCGCTGGTCCCCAGAAAGTGTCACTTAGTGTCAGATTTGTCTGCCGCAATGTCGCAGTCCCGCTAAAAATCGCTGCCGCCTTTTACTAGTAAAAAATATTTAAAAAATAAAATGTCCATAAATCTATCCCATAGTTTGTAGACGCTATAACTTTTGCACAAACCAATCAATATATATATAACAATACCCTTATTGGGATTTTTTTTTACCACAAATATGTAGCAGAATACATATTGGCCTAAATTTATGAAGAAATTTTAGATTTTTAAACATTTTTTATTGGATATGTTTTATAGCGAAAAGTAAAAAATATAGTTATTTTTTTTCAATATTGTCAATCTTTTTTTGTTTATAGCACAAAAAATAAAAACCGCAGAGGTGATCAAATACCACCAAAAAAAAAAGCACCATTTGTGAGAAAAAAAGAACATCAATTTTATTTGGGTACAGCGCCGCACGACAATTTCCAGTTAAAGCAAAGCAGGGCCGTATTGCAAAAAATACCCTGGTCAGGAAGGGGGTAAAACCTTCTCAAGCTAAAGTGGTTAAAGGAGAATTTTCCAAAAAAAAATTATAAGATCCACAAGTGCTTGTGGGTTGACATGGACTGTAAGTACCCCCCTTGTGCTGATTTTAGGCTTTACATTTTAGGCACTAAATTTAGGCTTTAAGGCAGCCCATTAGTTTTGAGCTGCAACACACCCCAGACGTCCCAAAATCGCACACAACCCTTTTTTTTGTAATACACTACTCTGCATTGTATTGTGCTATAGAGCAGGTGCATTGTCTTAGCACACTGGGGGTGCTATTTAAAATGGCACCACAAAACACCAATACATGTTACTTGCATTGCCGCAATGCAGAAGTGGTAATCTTCCCTTAGAAATACCTAGAAGAAATAGAGAGTTGTTTTATGATGAGCGATTATGTAAAATGTGTTGGAACTTATATTTTCAGAGCCCCAGCTGCATTAGTGAGTACTCAGAAGCCCGGTCTTGGCAGCACAGTTAGTGAGGCTGTACCAGCTGCAGCAGAAGTATCTTGGTGTGTATTGCTGTATTTGTTTTCACAAAGCTTTCAATCTATAACATGTAAACAAACTACTACTTGTTCATCTCTCCTCATAGGACCCCTCTACCTTTGGAAAGTCCTAGAAAAGGAACTCCCTCCATTCATTCTTCCATTAATCCTGCAGCTCCTAGACCTAAGGGAAGCCTTGAGACAGGTACACTTGTCCATCCTAAAGAAGTTAAAGGGACAGAAGATTTAAGTTGTTTTTAGATCTACATCAGATTTATGCTAGTGATTATTTTCATGAGCTTTCCAGAGTAACAAAAAATACTCTTGAGGACATACATTTTTTTGGAGCCAGTTTCCTGTCGGCTATGCAAAATGCACCAAGTGCTTTTTGAAAGCCTCCATTAGACAAAATGGCATATAGCACATTATGAAATAAAATGCAGTGCATTTGCAAATATATACACCTCCTTGTTTTTACATGTTTTAGAGAGTAGGACTGCTGCTTATGTTTGATAGTAGCAATCTGGCTCTCCTAGTGCTGCTGTTTTTAACCTGATACATAACCTACATATAGATCTCATATGTATATGCAACCTGACTGCATTACAGTAATAAATTAAGAGGTTTCAATTGGGCTTTAATTATTTCAGCTTCTTAACAATGTACATTTTTTTCATTGTTATATTTCAGCTGTTTATGGGGGAAAAAATTAAAAGGGAGGCACACTGATCACTGCAGCCACGTGGCTGTGCTGAACAATGAGAAGTGCATCATCTTCTGGTAAGGGGTCCCATAAGAGAGAAGTGCTTCTCATTGATCATACTAACCAGTAAGCGCTTCACATTGTGAGCATTATGATAGATACTCCTGCACTGACCTTTTCTGGTGCAGTCCAGGGCACACTCCGAGCATTGGAGAGGGAGGCCCGAGATCCCCCCGCTGGCAGAAAAGGAGAGCAGCAGGGATCTGCTGAGCACCGCTCCGTGCTTACATGGCCCCCAGAGCTTCCTTCCCTGCTCTGAGCATTGCAGAAGGGGGGCCTGAGATTCCCTGCTGGCAGAAGAGGTGAAGAGGTGAGCAGCGGGGATCAGCTGAGCGCCACTTGGTGCTTACATGGTCTGCTGGAGCTTCCTTCCCTGCTCCGAGCACTGCGGGGGGGGGGGGGGGCAGAGAATCCCCCCTCCCCCGCTTACAGCTGGGAGAAGAGGAGGAGAGCAGTGGAGGATAAGCTGAGTGCCGAGTGGCACAGAAGGCATTAATCAAACATAGATCACAGGAACATATGGTACACAGTTCATACTATGTAACACTGAAATAAAGTGCATTTTAGGATTTTACAGCCCTTTTAAACTAGGGCTTATTTTCGGGGTAGGGCTTATATTGCAGCCCTCCCCGAAAATCACAGTAGGGCTTATTTTCAGGGAAACATGGTATGTGCAGGCGTCCGGAGGGGTAGCCAGGATATTTGGAGTTAGTTCACCTTTTCATTTTTCATTAAAAGCTGAACTTGCCATTTTAAGTTTATAATCTTACTAGCGCTTAATCACATCCACAGTATACTATTCAAAATAAGCCTTTTTTTTAAGCAAATGCTGATGCTAGCAACAGTTCTGTGTTTTTTTTTTTTGTTTTTTGTTTTCTTCTTTTTTATTTTTCTATTTTTTTTGTAGTATTTTTTTTAATATATTTTATCTCAATTTTGATATATATAATATAGTAATTTGTGCATCCTTGTTTTCTAGTTCCTTTAGCTGGACCTTCAGATTCTCACAGAGAACAAATTCAGGTGTGTTTACATTGTACTTCTTTACTGGGTTGGAAGTTTCTTTGTCAGTGAAGCTTACCCAAAATTTCTGTTCTCGCACAAATGTCGGCTTTTAAATGCTAGAAGAGAAATGTGTATAGGAAGAATTATACAAAGCTTTTATCCAGTTGCAAGCAGCATTCTTGAAGCTTGTAGGCTCGGTTCACATTGGTGTGTTGCAGGAAGCCCTGCGAATCCACTGCGGGTTCCCACATCGCACCCGACTAGTAGGCAGTTCAGACTGCCATATGCGAACTGCTGGGAGTGTTGATACAAAGTTAATGACACCCCCAGATCGGTTCGCATATTGCAGTGCGAACTGTCAATTTTGACATGAATCGGATCGCATGGGTGTGAACACCCATGCGATCCAATTCTGGTGTGGACCAAAAAAAGGATCCTGCACGACTTTGGTCCGAATGCGATGCAAATTCAGCCATACAATCAGACATTGCATATCATTTGCATAGCAGTGGGTTGCGAATCACATGCAATGTCGCACAGCACACTAATGTGAGCCCAGCCTCACAACACGTTTTTCGTGCCAAGTTGGGGATGTTGTCTGATGTGAGTGGCTCTCTTGAGGTCATTTCACACTGTCTCTATGGGTTTAAGGTCTAGGCTCTGATGGGGCCATTCCAAAGGGCACTTTTTTTTTTTTTAATATATGAAGCCAGTCTGTGGTGGATTTACTTCAATGCTTAGGGTCATTTTCCCGTTCCAAGACCTAACTTGTACTAACCTTCAGCTGGCTGACAGCCCCTCTGACATTATCCTGTAGGATATTTTGGTAAATTTGGGAAATAATTTTCCCCTCGATGATGGCAAGTGGTCCAGGTCCTGAAACCACAAAGCAAGACCAAAACATTATGTTCCCTCCACCAGTTTTCACCATTAGGATGATGTTTTTATCTTGGTAAGCTGTACATTTTTTTTTTTTTTTTTTATTAAAAGGGCAATTTTAATCTTCTTTTCCCTTGAGGGTCACGTGATCCATAGTATGTAAATCAACTGTTTTTCCCTTTTTACATGTCATCTCTTTTGATTCATGGCAGTCTGAGAGCACTGTAAGTATTATTATTACTAGAAATGGCTCACAGATATTTTCTTGACCCACACTAGTAGATTATAAGTATAAGTAGATTATATTTTCATTCAACATGATGATTTTTTTCTCCCTTCGCCTTTCAGGACAGCACCTTGGAGAGAGCGTGGCTCCACCTCTTCACAGGAAACACTACGTGACAACGCCCCCTTTTAAAACAGCTGCTTCCAATATGCCTTCAGTTTTAGTGTTTCCTCAGCCATGGAAGCACTGCTTGGGGAACCAGTGGGGCTCTCTTTAAGGGGGGTTTTTGAGCAGTACTTTCTTTGCTTAATTCTTTGACCAACCCAGCTTCTACCCGCACGAGAGGGGGGTGCTCCGGTGTCCCTTCCTTCGCTGGCTCACAGGGGTAATAGTCTGCAGGAGGTCGTTCGCCCAGAGTGCTTGGGTGTGCGCATTCTGAGCGTACATGTCTGGTCTCAGCATGTTGGCGCCGAGTCCCGGAGGGCGGACTATGTTAGTTCCGGGGGTGGGGACTTCGGCGAGGCGTAGCAGCGATTGGTTTCGGTTGCTGGAACGCAGGAGGAAGGGGCGGGTCTTCTGGCTAGGAATTCCTTCCGCTTTTCACATGGAATGGAGGAAACTATTTAAAAAGCACACAGGCGGCAGCTGCGGTGGTCGCAATGGAGGAGGCTGATCTTCAGCAGTGATGGAGGATGCAGGCGCCCAGGTAGGAGAGGTGCAGTGGTACCTCTTTCCTTTTCTCACTGGGTGTGTTTATTCTGTGTGTCTATGCTAGGATCTGCAGCTGTCTGCTATAGTGGAAATGTTTTATTAGCAGTTTCAGCATGGATGGAGACTCTGGGGCACTTAGAGGTGTTTGTTCTGGGCTCTGTGTGTTCTCTCTGTTGGCAACTATATGTTGCCCTAATAGAGGGTGGGGTTATGTCTTGCTATCTTTCAGAAAGCCGCCGCCAAGTCAGAGAGAGCAACAGGGAGAAAATGCCCTTCATGCAAGAACCCATTAAGGGACTCCTGGCCTAAAGAGCTGTGCAAATCCTGCATCGCAGGTTTAGTAAGAGAAGAATCCACACAGGAGTGTAAAGAAAAGAACTAGCAGAGATCCTAGGGACAGTATGTTCCCTTCTAAAAAAAACAGGACCAGGGTTCCAGCCAGGAACAGAGCTCCCGATCCAGTCTTCCTCCTACCGCTTCTGGGATTTTGGGAAGTGATTCAGAGGAAGAGGAACAAAGTATTTCTCCCTCAACCATTGATTCTGAGGAGGATGAGGGGGAAGAAGAAAATAGATCTTCTAGATACAAACTAACGCTGGAAGAGGGGGACGATCTACTTAAGGCAGTATATACCACCTTGGAGATTCAAGAAAAGACCTCCTGAGCAGACCCTAAAAAAGCAATGACCATCTCTCAGTAGGCGGGAGGCTACAGGACTTCCTGCCAGCTTGGGAAAGAGCAACAGAAAGTCCCTTTGTTCTGAATTTAATTCATCAGGGATATCAGCTAGAGTTTTTGCAGACACCTCCAAGTCGGTTTTATGTGACAAACCTCCCAAGGGATCAGGAGAAGGCCTTGGCTATGAGATCTCTTTTAAGAGAATTGATGCAACAGGGTGTCATCTCCCAAGTCCTGAACAATCAGGAAGGGAAGGGGTTTTACTTCCTGGTCAAAAAACTTTCAGGAAAATTTCGGCTGATTCTCAACCTGAAAATTCTGAACCAGTCCATAAAATACAAAAAAATCAGGATGGATACAATTTTCTCAGTGAGAAATCTGCTTACCCCCAGATGCTACATGGCGTCTGTCGATCTGAGAGACGCCTATCTCCATATACCAATTGCAGCCTCATCATAGAAGTTCCTGCGATTAGCGGTCAATCTGGGGGGAGGAAGATTTAGCACCTGCAGTTCAGGGCTCTGCCTTTCGTCCTCTCCCCGAGTATTCACGAAAGTGGTGGCAGAAGCTCTAGAGTCCCTGAGACTGAAGGGGATCCCAACAGTACCCTACTTGGACGATTTATTGCTGTTTGCCGACTGAAAAGATCAAGTAGAGATCAACCTGCAGGTAACCCAAGCACATTTAAATGGTTTGGGCTGGCTTCTGAACCTTCAGAAATCAAATCTGGTGCCATCTCAAAGAGTAAGGTTTCTGGGGTACGAAATAGAGTCAATAGAACAAAGAATCTTCCTCCCTCATGAAAAAGTGGAAAAGATGCAGGTGGCTCTAAAGATACTTCAAACCAACACCGAGGTTAAGGCAAGCCATGTCTGTTCTAGGTCTATTGACAGCAGTAATACCCTTAGTACAGTGGGCCAGGTTTCATGCTCGGCCCCTACAGGCGGACATTTTTCTGAACTGGTCACACCAGGAACCTCTGGAGCAGAAGTTCAGGATAGGGGTAAAGGCAAAGAGATCACTTTGGTGGGGGAGAGATCAGGAAAATGCCTCAAAGTCTCCCATGGACTTTTTTTTTACACAAGTCTTCAGAAAACTTGGAAAGAAATTTAAAATCTTTTTTTTTTTTTTTTTTTTACACAAAGTTGTCAATTTATAAGATATTTCTAACACACAGTCTGTATATACCAAAAATTACACCCCAAAACACATTCTGCTACTCCTCCTGAGTATGGCGATACCACATGAGACTTTTACACAGCCTGGCCACATACAGAGGCCCAACATTGAAGTAATACCTTCAGACGTTCTAGGAGCATAAATTATACATCTCCTTTCATTCCTACCTATCACACTTTTGAAGGTCCTTGAGCGCCAGGACAGTGGAATTACCCACAAAATGACCCCATTTTGGAAAGCAAACACCCCAACGTATAGCATGAGCTGCAGATAGGTACTCGGTTACTCTGATGGGCTGGTGACAGGTACTTGGGTACTCTGATGGCCTGGTGACAGGTACTCGGGTACTCTGATGGCCTGGTGACGGGTACTCGGGTACTTTGATGGCCTGGTGACAGGTACTCGGGTACTCTGATGGCATGGTGACAGGTACTCGGGTACTCTGATGGCATGGTGACAGGTACTCGGGTACTCTGATGGCATGGTGACAGGTACTCGGTTACTCTGATGGCCTGGTGACAGGTACTCGGTTACTCTGATGGCCTGGTGACAGGTACTCGGTTACTCTGATGGCCTGGTGTCAGGTACTCGGTTACTCTGATGGCCTGGCGACAGGTACTCTGGTACTCTTATAAGCTACAGATAGGTACTCAGGTACTCGGGTACTCTGATGGGCTGGTGACTGGTACTCGGGTACTCTGATGGGTGGTGACAGGTACTCAGATGGGCAGTGACAGGCACTCAGATGGGCTGTGACAGGTACTCTGGTACTCAGATGGACTGTGACAATTACTTGGGTACTAAGATGAACTGCGACAGGTACTCGGGTACTCAGATGGGCTGTGACAGGTACTCAGGCACTCGGGTACTCAGATGAACTGCGACAGGTACTTTGATGGCTGGTGACAGGTCCTCTTTATGGGGGGGGGGGGGATCAGTGTGATTGGTGTGTACTGTAAGCGGTAACAGCTCGTTACCGCTTACAGTACACACCAATCACACTGACCCCCCCCCGCAATAAAGAGGACCTGTCACCAGCCATCAAAGTACCTGTCACCACCCATCAATCAGTACTGTAAGCGGTAACGAGCTGTCACGGCAATCTCCTTCTCACACCCGATCGGTGTGTGAGGAGGAGAACCCGGTAACATCTTGTTACTGCAGTTTGTTGACATTCTGTGACCGGCTGTGATTGGAGCCAATTTCATTGGCTCTTTACTGCGATCTGGGTTGGGCTGTGTCAGGGTGACAAGCCTCGTCCCCGATTGCCACTCTGTGCGCCCGTGCACGTGGGCAGTACATGTGACCGGCTGTGATTGGTCACAGCCGGTCAAGTGGTAATGAGCCATTCTTTATTGGCTCTTTACACGGATCTGGGATGGGCTGTGTCCGAGGGACAGATCTCATCCCCAAACGCACGTTGTGGGGGCCCGCAGGAGCGGCGAGATGCTGAGGACGTCGTATGACGCCCGTCCAGGATGGGAGATCCCATCTGCGGACATCATATGACTATAGCCCGGTATTGAAGTGGTTAAAGGCTATCCACCTAAGCCTTTGTTTCCAGCAGTTTCTAAAAGGTCAACATGTCCTGGTACTCTCGAACAACATGACGGCAGTTTTATACCTAACAAAACAAGGGGGCACAAGGAGCAAGACTCTAATGGAACTAGCTAGTCAGATCCTGAGCTGGGCATTGAAAAATTGAAAAATTTGGCCTCATTGTCTGCAGTCCATTTGATAGGCACGGAAAACACCCTGGTGGATCTCCTCAGCAGGAGAGAAACAGGAGAAGCAGAGTGGTCTCTAAACCAGGAGCTATTTGTGATGATCTCCGAGAGGTGGGATTTTCCTCAAGTGGACCTCTTTGCAAATCAAAGAAATTCAAAAACACCGGCAGGATCAAGCCCTCAGAGTGGATACGTTAGCCCACAAATGGGACTTCCCTTTGTCTTACACTTTTCCTCTATTTCAACTAATACCGTGTGTGTTAGCAAAATTAAGAGCGGAGTCCACAAGTCTGATACTAATCGCCCCTTATTGGCTGAAGAGGCCCTGGTTTTCCACCCTAGTAACGCTAAAGACTATAATTCTCGTCGCAGTGACATCAGCTCCTGGAGAATTTGTGAAATACAGGCATTATCAACCCAAGAGCCTTTTATGAGGTGTCTGCACAATAGGATAGTCCTAAGAATGGACCCAGGCTTCCTGCCTAAAGTTTCCTCCGTCTTTTACTGGACACAGGAGATCATTCTCCCTACCTTTTGCCCCTTGCCTTCTGGGCCAGGTGAAGAGGCCTTCCACACCCTGGATGTTAGAAGGTGCCTCCTAAGGTATTTAGAGATAACAAGGAGTATTAGGAAATCATCTTCACTCTTCGTCTTGATGGAAGGGAGTCACAAAGGGAGTAGAGCCTCCAAAAGTACCCTAGGAAGATGGCTGAAACAAGCCATTAAAGAAGCTTACCTTTCCTTAGACCTGGAATCTTGCCTCGTTCTATGCAGGCAGTGGCGGCTTCTTGGGCAGAGAAGGCCGGGGCATATCCTGAACAAATATGTAAAGCTGCCACATGGTCCAGTTTTTCGACCTCTATAAGGCATTACCGTTTGGATCTACTGTTAGCTTCAGACCAATCCTTTTTGGTAGGAAGGTTTTACAGGCAGTGGTCCCACTCTGAAGTAAGTGCTCGTTTATCATCTCCAAGGTGCTGTCCTAAAAGGGCGAAGGGAGAAAAACTTAGTTAGACTTACCGGTGACGGTATTTGAACGAGCCTTTCAGGACAGCAGCCTACTTCCCTCCCTAGGTTATCATATGTAAAGTATAATTATGGGGTTGGTAATTGTCTGCTTTTATCTTCAAGCATGTCAGAGGTCTTCTCGGTAATAACTGAAGGCATGGTGGAAGCAGCTATTTTTAAAAGGGGCATTGTCGCGCAGTGTTTCCTGTGAAGAGGTGGAGCTACGCTCTCTCCAATGTGTTGTCCTGAAAGGCTCGTAGAAATACCGTCACTGGTAAGTCTAACGAAGTTTTTTTTTTTTTTTTTTTTTAAATAGTTTGCAAGGTTACATTCAAAAAGCCCATAGTCTGGATCACCTTGATCCCATATATCACATCATTGATGAAGCTTGAGAAGGACAATCTTTTCTAATATATCGAAGATCAATATAAATATATCTTATCGCCTGTTCAACAGAAACAACTATACTTGGGTAACCATTATTTCACTTGGGTAAGAATCTACCCAAAGGTAAAACAAAAGACAATAAAAAGAAAAATAGGAAAGGAAAAACAGAGAAAAAAAGGGGGGAGAATTTCACAAGCAAATCAATCTATTTCTCTGACAAGCTATCTGCGGAGCCGCTATTTTAAGTCAGTCGCGTCATGAAGTAAAAACTTTTTATAGGAAAGATCCTAGAATATCGAACCCCAAAAACTCAATCCAAAGAGACCATATCGCCATATACTTAGGGTAACATGCATGTATGTTTGCCGTTAATTCTTCCATTCTCCTTAAATGACTCAGCTCAGCTATCCACTCTTTAATAGTAGGAGCAACAGCGGTATTCCAGTGTCTAGGTATGAGTAGTCGCGCTGCAGAGAGGAGAAAGCGGAGCAGCCGCTTTTTATTCTCTCCCTTAGAGCCCGGATAGATAGACAATAGGGCCATTTCTGGAGATTTCAATGTATGTATGGCATACCAGTAGCAATAGCGCAAATTTGAAATGCAGACTCCCAAAAAGTTGTAATCCGGGGGTCAAGTCCACCATATGTGGATCATTGCGCCTTTATCCCCCCCACAGCGCCAACACTTTTCAGGATAGATTGAAGATATTCTATGAAGCCTCACGGGACATCTATATCATCTGGTTAATATTTTATAGTTCTTTTCTTGTGTATATACAGTGGGGCGAAAAAGGATTTAGTCAGCCATCAATTGTGCAAGTTCTCCCACTTAAAAAGATGAGAGAGGCCTGTAATTGTCATCATAGGTATACCTCAACTATAAGAGACAAAATGTGGAAACAAATCCAGACAATCACATTGTCTGATTTTTGAAAGAATTTATTTGCAAATTATGGTGGAAAATAAGTACCGTATTTATCGGCGTATAACACGCACCCCAAGTTTAGGAGGGAATTTTAAGAAAAAAAAGTTTTAGGAGGGAAGTTTAGGGAAAAAAAACTTACATTTAAATGCCCATCAATGCAGCCTTGTCAGTGTCCATCTGTAGCTATGTCCATCATTGCATCCTTGTCAGTGTCCATCTATAGTCAGTGTAGCCAGTGTCAGTGTCCATCTGTAGCCTGTGTCCATCTGTAGACTGTGTCAGTGTAGTCAGTGTCCATCTGTAGCCTTGTCCCTGTGTCATTTTCAAACTTGTCATTTAAAAATGGTGCCGCCGTTCTCGGCCGCTCTCGGCCGCTCTCGGCGGCTTTCGGACGCACTCGGCCATTCTCGGCGTCTTTCAGTCGCACTCAGCGCCTTTCGGCTGTTCTCGACGCCCTTTGGCTGCTCTTGGCAGCTTTCGAACGCAGATGGACGAAAGCCGCAGAGAATGGCCGAAAGCGGCCGAGAGCCGCCGAGAATGGCCGAAAGCGACCGAGAGTTGCCGAGAATGACCAAAAGCCGCTGAGAACGACCAAAAGGGTCACAATCGGCGGGGGATCGGCGTATAACACGCACCCACGATTTTCCCCTGATTTTAAGGGGAAAAAAGTGTGTGTTATACGCCGATAAATACGGTATTTTGTCAATATCAAAAGTTCATCTCAATACTTTGTTATATATCCTTTGTTGGCAATGACAGAGGTCAAACGTTTTCTGTAAGTCTTCACAAGGTTGTCATACACTGTTTCTGGTTTGTTGGCCCATTCCTCCATGCAGATCTCCTCTAGAGCAGTGATGTTTTAGGGCTGTCGCTGGGCAACATGGACTTTCAACTCCCTCCAAAGGTTTTCTATGGGGTTGAGATCTGGAGACTGGCTAGGCCACTCCAGGACCTTGAAATGCTTCTTACAAAGCCACTCCTTCGTTGCCCGGGCAGTGTGTTTGGGATCATTGTCATGCTGAAAGACCCAGCCACGATTCATCTTCAATGCCCTTGCTGATGGGAGGAGGTTTACACCCAAAATCTCACGATACATGGCCCCATTCATTCTTTCATGTACACGGATCAGTCGTCCTGTTCCCTTTGCAGAGAAACAGCCCCAAAGCATGATGTTGCCACCCCCATGCTTCACAGTAGGTATGGTGTTCTTTGGTTGCAAGTCAGCATTCTCTCTCCTCCAAACACAACGAGTTGTGTTTCTACCAAACAGTTCTACTTTGGTTTCATCTGACCATATGACATTCTCCCAATCCTCTTCTGGATCATCCAAATGCTCTCTAGCAAACTTCAGACGTGCCCGGACATGTACTGGCTAAAGCAGGGGGACACGTCTGGCACTGCAGGATCTGAGTCCCTGGCGGCGTAGTATGTTACTGATGGTAGCCTTTGTTACATTGGTCCCAGCTCTCTGCAGGTCATTCACTAGGTCCCCCTGTGTGGTTCTGGGATTTTTGCTCACCTTACTTGTGATCATTTTGACCCCACGGGGTGAGATTTTGCGTGGAGCCCCAGATCGAGGGAGATTATCAGTGGTCTTGTATGTGTTCCATTTTCTAATTATTGCTCCCACAGTTGATTTCTTCACACCAAGCTGCTTCAGTCTTCCCAGCCTTGTGCAGGTCTACAATTTTGTTTCTGGTGTCCTTCGACAGCTCTTTGGTCTTCACCATAGTGGAGTTTGGAGTATGACTGTTTGAGGTTGTGGACAGGTGGTGTCTTTTATACTGATAGCAAGTTCAAACAGGTGCCATTAATACAGGTAATGAGTGGAGGACAGAGGAGCCTCTTAAAGAAGAAGATACAGGTCTGTGAGAGCCAGAAATCTTGCTTGTTTGTAGGTGACCAAATACTTATTTTCCACCATAATTTGCAAATAAATTCTTTCAAAAATCAGACAATGTGATTGTCTGGATTTGTTTCCACATTTTGTCTCATAGTTGAGGTATACCTATGATGACAATTACAGGCCTCTCATCTTTTTAAGTGGGAGAACTTGCACAATTGTTGGCTGACTAAATACTTTTTTTGCCCCACTGTATGTTGAGAGACTAGATTTAAAGGTTAGGAGGAATTACTTTTTCCTATCTTTTGTGGCCCAATTCCCTCCCCCAATCTTTGATGTAATATGAATAATTGGGGAATGCATGGGATAACAATATATTCTATATTTTAGAAATGGTGTGAGAACACTCTGAGAGCCCAGTGCAAAGATATTTAAATGGAGTTTATTCCCTATGAAGTGACCCCTTGTTCGATAATTGTATATAAAAATGCTGAAGCTGAAAATAGTGTAGCCAACGACCTGGGTAGTTACATTCTGCAGTTGCTATTGTATTAAACAATTGCAGTCCCTTAGTTTTTAGCGCTTGTTTAATCAGTGAAGGGGTCAGTATTGTCCATCGTAGGAACCTGGTTGACAATAAACCTGGCTGAAATTCTGTATTACCCATAATTGGAGTAAGTGGGCCAGTGGTTGAAGAGATGCCTAGCTTTCGGATATCGCAGACTTTTAATAATGATGTCAAAGGTGAAATTTAGGCGTAATCCATGGAAGAGAGGTCATAGGGAGCAATGTTATTTGTTGCTCAATAGTTGCCCACTGTTTAGATTTATGTGATAAAACCAGTCCACTATTCTAGTCAATATGGATGCTATATGGTAGAGTTCCATATGCAGTAAACCCGCTCCCCCCCTCTGTTTTCCACTTTACTAACATGTCATAACGGAGCCTAGCTGTAGAGTTCGGCCAGAGATACCTTTAGTAGTGTAGATCGTAGCGACCGGAAGAAAGCCCTCGGATGTGTTATAGGTAGCGTTTTTGATATAAACATTAAAAGCGAGGTAAGCTGTACATAGTGCTGAGTATTCTTCCCAAACAGTTAAACTTTTGTTTCCTCGGTTCACAAAACATTTTTCCAGTAGAGTTGCAGTTTGCTAAGGTGCCCTATGGCAATCTTCAGGCGTGCAGCAATGGTTTTTTTTTGGATAGCAGCAGCTTCCTCCATGGTGTTCTGTCATGGACACCCTGCCTGTTCAAAGACTTGCGTATGTAGACTCATGAACAGGGATTTGTGCCGGTTTCATTGATGTTTTTAAGCCTTTTACTGGTTACTCACGGGTTCTTCTTTACTTCATTGAGGATTCTACCGGAGCGCCCACTTCTAGGAAAATAAATTAGAATTGTATGTGTGTAGGTTTAGATCACATTTTATGGCAAATTACTGCAGCAAACCAGTTCATTCCAATGGGTTCACATACTTTTTCTTGTCATTGTATATGTCCCAAGTTGGCAGTTTAGTTAACTAAACTAGTATTTAAGGATCACACTTGTGCCCTGACTTGGCACTATGTTCATATGTATTTGCCTGCTACAAAAAAAACTTTTAACCATTTCCCGACCGCCACATGTAGATATACGTCGACAGAATGGCACGGCTGTGCAAATGGGCATACCTGTACGTCCCCTTGAATTTGCTGCCATGCCATCGCGTACGCGCCGCCAGCAGCACGCGCCGCCGACAGCACGTGCACCCGCCGCAAGCTCCGTGAGTAGGATCGCGGGTCCCGTGGACTCTATGTCCGCGGGGATACCCGTGATCGTCTCACGGAGAGGAAGAACGGGGAAATGCTAATGTAAACAAGCATTTCCCTGTTCGGCCTAGTGACACTGTCACTGATCACAGCTCCCTGTAATCGGGAGCGGTGATCAGTGATGTGTCACACGTAGCCTTTCCCCTCCAGAGTTAGAATCACTCCCTAGAACACACTTAACCTCTACAGCGCTACCTAGTGTTAACCCCTTTACTGCCAGTCACATTTACACAGTAATCAATGCATTTTTAATCGCACTGATCGCTGTAGAAATGTGAATGGTCCCAAAAATGTGTCAAAATTGTCCGATGTGTCTGCATAATGTCGCAGTCACAATAAAAATTGCTGATCGCTGCCATTACTAGTAAAAAAAAAAAATATTAATCAAAAAGGCCATAAAACTATCCGCTATTTTGTAGACGCTATAACTTTTGCGCAAACCAATCAATAAACGCTTATTGCGATTTTGTTTACCAAAAATATGTAGAAGAATATGTATTGGCCTAAACTGAGGAAAAAAAATGTTTTTTTTATATATATTTTTGGGGGATATTTATTATAGCAAAAAGTAAAAAATAATGCGTTTTTTTTTCAAAATTGTCGCTCTTTTTTTGTTTATAGCGCAAAAAATAAAAACCGCAGAGGTGATCAAATACCACCAAAAGAAAGCTCTATTTGTGGCAAAAAAGGGCATCAGCTTTGTTTGGGAGCCACGTCGCAGGACCGAGCAATTGTCAGTTAAAGCGGCGCAGTCCTGAATCGCAAAAAGTGCTCTGGTCTTTGGCCAGCCAAATGGTCCAGGGCTGAAGCGGTTAACCTAAAATGTGGAAACAGTTCAATTACATTAGGTTCATGTTGATTTGCTGGAGAGTGTGCTTGGGAAATTCTTTAAAAACGGTTATTGAACTTCAGCAGTCTAAGCATCAGCACTACTTGATGTTTTTTTAAAAAAACAGCTAGCATTATATTTAAAGTAACTACCTGACCTCCCTATTAACATGTTAACATTTCCAAATTAGAGCTGAAGGGTTCTTTATAGGCCCAGATGACCTTGTTTTACCAAAGAACCCAGCAATAATGCTTAGACTAATGATTTTTTTTCTCTTTTTGCAGCTTGCTCCTGCTATGTTCAGGGCACTAGAAAATGACAAGGACTCCCAAAGGGAGATGCTACAGTTAGAGGGCAGGATATTGGACCTGGAGGCCCAGGTATTTCAGGTGTATCAAAATTTACATTTTTGTATATCTCTAGAAGGAAGGCGCTAACATTTTTTTTTTTTTTTTTTCTATTTTTATCATAGATCAGAAAGCTTCAGCTAGAAAAGGAACAGCAAAATATGTTATTAGAAACACTGCAACAAAGACACAAAGAACATCTGGAGCTCATAGAAAACGCACAAAGGTATGGCACGAGAAACAAATAAAACCAAGAAATGCACAGCTGGAAAAAAGACAAATGTAAACATCTTATTAAGATGTGTACATCAATTTATTATTATATACTGTATTAAAGTGATTGTAAATGATCACTTTGTAAAACAACATTATAAATACTTTTTTTTTTTTTTTTTAATAACTGATCAAATCCCCTCTGTTCTCAGCTGCATAAGAGCTTGGGGGGGGGGGGAGCAACCGCACACTGATCTGCTCATTGAATGGCTGTGCAGCGGGGGCGTATCAGCACAAGTCTGATAATTGGAGGAGAGCAAACTGAGTTCCCAGCATAGCTAGAGAACTGACCAAGGTGTGCTCTCCTGCTGAGCGTGGTCAGTTTTTAATAGAAAAGCAAGGGGACCTGCAGGAACACCAGAGATTTCACACAAAGGAAGCAATATAAGGAGAACAGGATACTTTATCATACAAGTACATGGTACAGCAGGCACATATCAGGAATATGAAGTGTTGGGGTAACAAATGCTTTAAGGTGTGTGATAAGATGTGTACATCAATATACTCCTAAATAGTGCTGATATTACAGGGAAGAAAAATTAACACAGAAAATAAGAGTCCAAAGAAGTGCAGAAAAAATGTGTGATCCACATTGATATCAGCTCATTACCATGGATATCAGTATATCCATGATGCTCTGCCATCACCAACAGATAAAATGCACACTCACCAGACCTTGTTGCTGTCTAGATTATAGGACAGCATCATGCGTATACAAATGTCACCACTCTGCCAGGAGATGGCTGCTCCTCCATATGTATGTTCCACCAGGAATAAAGAATATTCACTTGTTCAGAGCATAAATAAATCAATCCAGCCTGACAATAAAAGTTGGATACTGACCATAGTGTAGAATATTAGTTTATTAGAACATGCAAAGTAAAAACAGAAAGAACTGATATGTCCTCAGACATAACAATAGACAGAAGCCACTGTATCACAGTCACCACAGGAAAAATGGCAGCCGGATCTCAGACTAGTACCCTCATCTGGATAAAAATAGAAAAGTGCCACTGAATATGACTTGCATAACCTGCCACCACAATGGAGCAGTGGGACCTCAGGCAGTTATCCACACTTGCTCAACAGCTGTTTTCACAGGATCTTCAGGAGCCTCCTTATACATTTCCCCTAATATTTGACTACACAGTGAAAGAAACAGCACACCAATTGGCTCATCTTTCTGCCAGTCTGCTTGCTACACCTATCAGCATGTGCCTTTCACTGTAGCACACTTGATTCATTTTGCTGCTTCCCCCTCCCCCTCTCTGAGCACTGTTGTGCAAGAACTGCAAGATGCATCTGATGCAAAGTCAGATTCAGGTACTTGTACTGCTTGCATTTGAAAATATACAATTGATGATATATTAACCACTTGCCGAGTTGCCGTCCACCCTATAGCAGTTTTACTGCTACAGGGCGGCAGCCAAATCATGTATGTATATATGTGATTCCAGACTTACGCCGATCTGTAGGTGCAGGACACTCAATGATCTCTGGCACCCGCCGATTATCGGCAATACATAGAGAACTGAGAACAAACAAGGCATATCTAAGTTCTGACAGGGGGGAAGAAATGGATTCTGTGTTCGTGCAAAGCAGGGATTAGAATCCATTAAATCCCTTAGTAAAAGCAGCACACAGTTAACACACAAACACTGGCTGGGAATACAGTTAACCACTTGATTGCCCTAGATAACCCCTTCCCAGCCAATGTCATTAGTACAGTGACAGTGCATATTTTTAGCACTGATCACTGTATTGGTGTCACTGGTTCCAGGTAAAGTGTCAGAATATCTGCACAATATCGCAGTCCCGCTATAAGTCACTGATTTGCCACCATTACTAGTATTGTAAAGAAATAAATATATATATCCCATAGTTTGTAGCCGCTATAACATTCACGTAAACTGATCAATATATGCTTGTGACCAAAAACATGTAGCAGAACACATATTGGATTCAATTTATGAAGAAATGAGATTTTTTTTTTTTTTTTTATTGGATATGTTTTATAACAAAGTAAAAAATAGTGGGTTTTTTTCAAAATTGTCGGCATTTTTTAGTTCTATAGCGCACAAAATAAAAAATGCGGTGATGCTTAAATACCACCAAAAGAAAGCTCTATTTGTGGGAAAAAAATTCCATACATTTTATTTGAGTACAGTCTCCCACAACCGCACAATTTTCAGTTAAAATAACAGTGACGTATCGCAAAAAAAATGGCCTGGTCATGAAGGATAGGGTAAATCTTCCATAGGTCATGTGGTTAAAGAGTTTGTAAACCTCATTTTCTTTATTGTACATCACGGGACACAGAGCAGCCATAGTAATTACTATCTGGGTTATACGCCACCTATAGGTGAATGGACACTGGCACACCTAAAAGACAGGAAGTCCCCCTCTATATTACCTCTCCCATACAGGAAGTACCTCAGTTTTTTTGCCAGTGTCTTCAAGGTGATTGTCACGATGGAGTAGTGCTCTATACTATGATTAACCAAACTCTGGTGAAAGGTCCTGCTGGGATCAAGGGACTATGCATTCGGAGCCATTTAAGGTGGCAAAAGAAGGCCAAGGTGGATGGTACCCAGCCCTCAATGAAGAAGAAGTAAAAGAGGTTTTGCCTGTAATGTGCCTCTTTTGGGGCGCTGGACCCTGGGAGCCAGACCCTTGGACAGCCAAAGGCGGTCCTGGCAGGGTGCTGTACAGGTCCAAGGGTGTGGACACCAAGGTGAAGGGGGACCCGGTCCTTGAAGGTCCGCAAGAGACCTGACCCACCGTGATGGGTGAAAATTGGATCTAACTGTGTATTCCAGCAGTATCCTGTGGCGGGAATGGTAAGTTTTTTTTTTCTTAAAAGAACCCCCAAAAAAGGAACACATATGGTTCACTTTAAGGGTTCTTTTTTGGCAGTAGCCGCGCGTCTTGCCTGTGTATCACCACTAGAGGGTGGTGATGTGTTATGTGTATACCTTGTATTTTCTGTCATTTCAGGAATGCTTGTTTGTCAGACTTGCTTTCGCAAGAGGCTCCACTACATGTCCCCATTGTCAATGATGGCAAAACCATTAGGCAGGCAGCAGCCGCAGTGTCCATCCCAGCGCGCTCCTCTACTGCCCCGTACCGCCAGCATTTCCTTCTAGGAACCGCTGCCTCATCCACGCGTGCACGGAAGTAAGCCCCAGATAAGGGTTACTGAGGACATGGGGGCGTGGCCTAAAACGCGGCTGGCGTGCACGTGGAGAACAAGCGTGCACGTAGCACATGGTGCAGGTGCAGGCGCAGCCCGATGGCTATAAAGTTCTACTCGACTAAGGGTCTGGTGGCTGATGGACAGACACAGAGCAGGCTGCTGCTGCTGCTGGTGGGGCACATAAGCACTGTGGGGTTTGGATACAGGCATTTAAAAGGCACGACTACTGGTCATTAAGCTGAGCGGTGATAGCGGCATTATAGCTGGACTACAGCTCAGCAGTAGGTTGGGCACACAGGTTGCAAGTGCCTCTGGTTTGTTTGCCTAAGGCAATGTCTTCCTGAAAGAAGAGTGGGGGTAATACAGCAGGAAGGGGTGCAAGGGTGCCGCGGTCAGGGTCTGAGAAACCTAGTCACGCCTCCACAGTGCTGTCCTCTCCTGAGAGGCCAGAGGCCACTGGCCAATCCGAGTCATTATGGCTGTCGGGCATAGTGGTTACTTCCAATGCTTCAGTCTCTACATACGTCACTAAAGACGATTTGGCATCTGCATTAGCTGCTATGATCGCGTCTGTCTCCCAAACTGGGACTGACCTACCAGCAGTGGAACAAGAATGGGCAGAGGATATAGAGGCCTCTCAGTCCCAAAGATTGTTCGTGCAATCCCTTAGAGACTTGGTCCATTCTGCATTTAAATTGCCCCCAGTAGAGCTGGCTAGAGCCTCCTTTTCCTTTTTAGGGTCTTTGCGACCTCCGCAGAGTTCATATGCTTTCCCTCTGCACCCACTACTGGAACAGTTAGTATGTGCAGATTGGGATCATCCGGATAGAGTTTCTATCCCTCCTAGAAGATTTTCACTTTCGTACCCCATGAATGAGAAACTTAAAAAAATGGAGTTTGCCAGCAGTGGATGCTGCTATTTTTTCTGCGAATAGGAGCTTAACCTGTCCGGTAGACAATGCCCAGGTTTTTATGGATCCAGCTAATAAAAAGCTAGAATCTTTACTTAGAGCCTCCTTTTCCATAGCTGGTTCAGCAGCACAACCTGCAATAGCAGCTATAGGAATCTGTCAGTCCTTGTAGGACCAGTTTAAGTGAGTCATTAAGTGTTCCTGCTCAAGGGGAAGCTGCTTGTGAGTTGGCGGACCTACCAAGGGCCTTATGCTTCGCGATCGATGCACTTAAAGATTCTATTCAGCAAGTGTCACGCTTTGCTCTCTTTTCTGGGCATATGCGCAGAATTCTTTGGTTAAAGAATTGGTTAACGGAATTGCCTTGCAAGAAGCTATTTGGCAGGTTTTCCCTTTTTTGGGTAACGCTTTTTCGGAGACGATTTGGATAATGATATCCAAAAAATTTCAGGTGGTAAGAGTGCGCTTTTACCTGTTAGAAGAAGGAGTAGGCGTCCTTCATTTAAACGTTCCAGTTCCCCGGGGGCCTCAGCCTCCAGGCAGTTTCGACGCCTCCTCCGTCTGGTTCAAGACGTAAGCCTCAAAGGTAAGGACAGGGCCAGAAAAAAACCCTGGGTTCAGAGGCCTGCCAAACAGAGTCCTAAGGCCTTCTCATGAAGGAGCGCCCCCACTCATTTGAGAGGGGGGAAGGCTTCTGCAGTTTTCAGAAGCCTAGGGAAAGAGGATTTAGGACAGATGGGTCAGTTCCACAGTATCCCTAGGCTACAAACTAGAGTTTCAGGAATTTCCACCATCTCAATTTCTAAGGTCAAATGTTCCCAAGGACCTGCTAAAGAGAAGATCCTTATTCCAGGCATGGACAGAATGAGGTCACAAAGTGTAATTATAGAAGTACCGACAGAAGAGCAGTTCATGGGTTCCTATTTAAGTCTTTTCACGGTGCCAAAACCGAATGGAGATGTGAGAGCCGTTCTGGATCTCAAAAGTCTGAATCAATTCCTAAACATACGCTCTTTTCAGATGGACTCAATCCGGTCAGTCGTATCCACTCTGAAGGGATGAGAATTTCTAGCATCAATAGACATCAAGGATGCATATCTGCATGTGTCAATTTACCTCTCTCACCAGAAGTTTCTACAATTCAAGGTAGAGGGGCGTAATTTTCAGTTCGTAGCCTTGCCCTTCGGGTTGGCTACCGCCCCTCCGGTTGTTCACAAAAATTCTGGCTCTGATATTAGTAAGACTAATGCCCCGTACACGCGGTCGGATTTTCCAATGGAAAATGTCCGATCGGAGCGTGTTGTCGGAAATTCCGACCGTGTGTGGGCTCCATCGGACATTTTCCATCGGATTTTCCGACACACAAAGTTGGAGAGCAGGAGATAAAATTTTCCGACAACAATTCCGATCGTGTGTACACAAATCCGACGGACAAAGTGCCACGCATGCTCAGAATAAATAAAGAGATGAAAGCTATTGGCCACTGCCCCGTTTATAGTCCCGACGTACGTGTTTTACGTCACCGCGTTCAGAACGATTGGATTTTCCGACAACTTTGTGTGACCATGTGTATGCAAGACAAGTTTGAGCCAACATCCGTCGGAAAAAATCCTAGGATTTTGTTGTCGGAATGTCCGAACAAAGTCCGACCGTGTGTACGGGGCATAAGAGTCCAGGGTATATCAGTAATGGCATACCTAGACGATCTATTAGTAGATCAGTCGGCTAGAACAGGACTAGAACAAAATGTGTCCAGCACGGTTCAGTATTTGGAACACCTGGATTGGGTTCTCAACTTGGAGAAGTCAGCTTTACAGCCAGTACAGAGACTGGAATACTTGGGTCTGATTAAAAACACAATCCAAGAAAAGGTGTTTTTGCTTTGGATGAAATTCCGTGCCATAAGGGATCTTGTCTGGGTGGTCAAGGGAAAGAAGGAACCTTCAATTCGCCTTTGTATGAGGTTACTATGAAAGATGGTAGCTTCCTTCAAAGCAATTCCCAACGCCCAATTCCACTTAAGACCATTGCAAAACAGCAGTCTGTTCGCTTGGAACAAAAAGGTCCAAGCTTTAGATTATCAGATGTATCTGTCCCCAAGGGTGCAGCAGAGTCTCAAATGGTGGTTGGTACCCAGAAATTTGCAGAAGGGCAAATCCTTCCTGCCAGTGACTTGGAAGGTGCTGACAAGGGATGCCAGCATCTCGGGTTAGGGAGTGGTTCTGGAGGAATCCACTGTCCAGGGCAGGTGGTCAGGAATCAAGAAAACGTTGCTTATCAATATCCTAGAGATTTGGGCAGCTCGTCTGGCTCTAGTGTCGTGAACCATCAGGTTGCAGGGTAGTCCCGTCAGGATCCAATCCGACAATGCCACAGCTGTGGCTTACATCAACCACCAAAGGGGTACCAGAAGTCAGGCAACCCAGAAAGAGGCGGACCATATCCTAACATGGGCAGAGAAACACGTACCGTTTCTGTCAGCAGTCTTCATTCCAAGAGTGGAGAATTGGCAAGCAGACTTCTTGAGCCGCCAGCAGTTATTCAAGGGAGAATGGTCCTTGAATCCCAAGGTTTTTTTCAACCATTTGCCAAACATTGGGGACCCCGAACATAGATCTGTTGGCGTCCACGTTCAACAAGAAGTTGGAAAGGTTTGTGTCAAGGGCAAGGGATCCGCTCACATTCGGAAGAGATGCGTTAGTGATTCCGTGGGACCAATTTTCATTGATTTATGCATTCCCTCCAGTTCAGCTTCTACTGCGACTTTTGCGCAGGATCAGGGAGGAAGGGAAGCCAGTCATTTTGGTAGTCCCAGCGTGGCCCAGAAGGTCCTGGTACGCAGAAATTGTAAAATTAGCAGTGGGAAAACCATGGTCCCTTCCACTCCGTCCAGACTTGCCCAAGGACCAGTATTCCATCCTGCTTTACAGTGGCTAAATTTAATGGTTTGGCTATTGAGGCCCAAATTTTAAAGGATCGAGGGCTTTCTGGTTCAGTTCTGACTACATTGATAGATGCGAGGAAACCAGCTTCCAAGGCCATTTATTATAGAATTTGGAAGTCCTATATTTCTTGGTGTGAAGCCATCAAAGAATGGCATCCCTGAAAGTATGTCATAGGTAGAATTCTTGCTTACTTACAGTTGGGGGTAGAAATTAAGCTGGCCTTGAGCACAATCAAGGGTCAGATCTCGTCCTTATTGGTATTTTTTCAAAGACCAATTGCTTTGCATTCCTTGGTTCGGGCCTTTATACAAGGGGTAGTTTGTATAACGCCATCAGTTAGGCCACCCTTGTGTCCCTGGGATTTAAATCTAGTCTTGACGGTTTCGCAAAGACGGACCTTTGAGCCTATTCGGCATATTCCTCTAATCCTTTTGACAAGGAAATAGTTTTTTCTGGTTGCAGTGACCTCGGCAAGGAGAGTGTCAGAGTTGGCAGCCTTTTCTTGTAAGGAGCCATATTTAATTATTCATCAGGACAAGGTGGTGTTGCGTCCTTATCCGGCTTTTCTGCCTAAGGTGGTGTCCAGCTTTCACCTGAACCAAGATGTCACTCTGCCTCCCTTTTTCCCAGAACCTCGTTCTGTCGAGGAGAAATTTTTGCATTCTCCCGATGTGGTGAGAGCTGTCAGAGTCTATCTGAAAATGACAGCCCAGATGCGGAAGACTGACTCTTTGTGCTGCCAGAAGGGCCCAGGAAAGGGCAGGCAGCATCAAAATCTACTATTTCACAGTGGATTTGCCAGGTTATAATTCAGGCTTATGGGATGAAAAGGAGAGTTCCACCCTTTCGGGTAAGAGCGCACTCTACCATAGGAGTAAGTGCCTCATGGGCAGTGCATCATCAAGCCTCTATGGCTCAGATTTTCAAGGCCACAACTTGGTCATCAGTACATACATTTACTAAATTTCATTTGATGGATGTAAGGTGGCAGGAGGATGCTGCGTTTGGGCGCAGTGTGCTGCAGGCAGCAGTCTAGATCCTCACGCCTAATGGCGGCCTGCTTTTGTATGTGTCTCCCTCCCCTCAGGGGCATTGCTTTTGGACGTCTCAAATAGTAATTACTATGGCTGTTCTATGTCCCGTGATGTACGATAAAGAAAATAGGATTTTTTTTCTACAGCTTACCTGTAAAATCCTTTTCTTGGAGTACATCACAGGACACAGAGGTCCCTCCCCTCTTTACTGGGATATTCATTGCTTTGTTACAAAAATGAGGTACTTCCTGTATGGAAGGGGTTATATAGAGGGGGACTTCCTGTCTTTTAGGTGTGCCAGTGTCCATTCACCTATAGGTGGCGTATAACCCAGATAGTAATTACTATGGCTGCTCTGTGTCCCGTGATGGACTCCAAGAAAAAGATTTTACAGGTAAGCTGTAGAAAAAAATCTAATTTATGTTCTCCCTGCAAGTGATTTAACCCAGCTGGCTGAACGAAAAAATAATTAGATCGCCGTACATACACATCTGACGTTAGTGCAGCTATTGTGTTCTTACAGTGGGACTCTCCCCCCCCCCTTTCCCCACCAGAACACACGAGGAGCTGTACACACAGACCGAAAATTGTCTGGTTCCTGCCAAACTGACCGTTTTCGGCCTGTGTGCACCTAGCTTTAGTATCCTAGTCTGGCAATTGTTTTAGATTGACAGCAGCTCCTGTTTGGCATGCCACTGTCAATGAATTTGCTAAGCACAATTTTGAGACCCTGCCTCAGAACTAGGGAGAGAAGAGAGGTCTTAGCAGTCATGATCGCCACTAAACTTTTAGGGGGAAAAAAAGTTTTTACACTGCTTTTTTTTTTAATGATCATCTACAGGCATTTTTAGAGGATATATAAGATTTGCAATGATCAATAACTTTACAGAAAATTTTAAGAATACAGAGCTGCGTTCATTTGTGTCTTTTAAAACTACCTGGAGTTCAGCGTAACCTAACTAGTTTAAAAATGTATGTTTTTTAATTTTTATGTATCCTAGCCATAATTTAAAAAAAGCTCACCCCCTCCCTTTCCAGACCTGCTGGGCTGCATGCAGGGATAAGGGTCTGGTATGGATTTTGGGGGTGAACCTCATGCCATTTTTTTTTTTGTTTGTTTTATGCCACCTCTTTTGATTACAAAATAAGCAGGCATGACAGCAGGGATGAGTCACTGGTTGTTAGAATGCTTAGGCTGAGTTCACACTGGTGCGATGTGGGAAACCGTACGATTCAGTGCCAGTTCCCGCATCGCACCTTTATCGTACACTGGTTCACACAGCTCTGTGTGAACCGCTGGTCGTGTCATTGTAAAGTTAATGACATCCCCAGATCAGATCGCAGTACTAACTGTCAAATGGTGCAGGAATCGCATCTGATTCCAGTGTGGACCAAAAAAAGGGTCCTGCATCATTTTGGTGCGAATGCGATGCAATTTCAGTCATACAGTTTGTATGGCTGAATTCGCATCACACAGACATCGCATGTGATCTGCACAGCAATGCGGTGTGAATCACATGCGATGTCTGTCATCGCACAAGTGTGAACCTAGGCTGACGGGTGCCCGCACCTAACAATGCAAAAATTAACTTATTTAGGTCCGCTTCCATTTTTTTTTAAACAAAACAAAAATAGAGACTTGTTCTATTCAAATGGAAAACAAAAAAAAGAAGAAAAGACTTGAACAGACGTGTATGTAAACAGATGATCATCTGTTTATATTAATTTGCCCAGAGGAATGCATTGCTGTCCGTTTTTTCACCTGTCAACAGACGAATGAAAAACAGGCAGACGGAACGCCCGTGTGAAAGGGGCCAAACTGTGCAAAATGTCTTTGCTTTTATTGGGGTTTGAATTTTCTGTCTACAGTGCGGTTCAGAATGACATCTGTTTATAAATGTTTACCAAAAGGAATAAAGACATTAAATTATAACAAAGGATTGAGTCTTAGTACTACTTTTTTTTGTGTCAAATAATTTTTTATTGACTATTTTTTTTAAACGGTACAGAAACTTCTACATCTACAGAAAAACCAGTGTTAAAGACCATGTCAGTCATATTGGAAAACAATAGTTTAATACATAATATCTGTATATTGCACATATACTGAAACATACATTTGAACCTGAATACTTTTAAAGGCAAACTCAATGGTAGATTCAATCATATATAGTTGTCTGACATTTTTTGCAGATTTAAATTGTTTATCAGATATTCCCACGAAACTGGCTGATAAATTATCTCTAATGTGGAATGATTAAGTGAAGACTACAAATAAGAATACCAAATTTCTTATATCATTATTAATACGGGGAAGACACCGACAGCTTGGGGAAATATAAGTAATGGATCCTGACAGGAACTCAACTAACTTGTTGAATTTTTGTAAAACCCATTTATAAAGCAGCTGTTTGGCCTTACCACATCCATACTGCTGCTAAAAAAGCACTGTTATAAAGCACAGGAGTCTGATTCAAGAGCATTCCCATTCATTTTAAAGAATGCAATACAAAATGGAGGTGGAAACCTGTCAATGTCATGTAACCAGGGGCGGACTGACCATTGAGCCACTCGGGCACTGCCCGAGGGCCCTGGGCCACTAGGGGGCCCCATCAGGGTTGCCAGCCTCAGTAAAACCAGGGACAGTATGTATAAATCTGTTTTTTTTTTTACATCTGTCTGTGTATACTGTGTGATTGTATACTGTGTGGCCCCATAATCTCTGATTGCCTAGGGGCCCCATAATCTCCTATTGCCCAGGGGCCCCATGGGTTATCAGTCCGCCCCTGCATGTAACCATCCTCTCCTTCTATTGCATAGTATTATCTGTCCCAAAACATTAGCCTGTGATGCCTGTTACTTTATCTGAATAAAGGGCAAGTCTATCACTATACCAAGGCGTGCTGGTAAAGATCCTTATTTTCTTATGATTGTATGGTGGTGCCATCCACCAATTCACTACAGTGTCCTACACAAAGTGTGGATGAGCCTGTAAGGAGTGCGATGGATACTTTAACTCACGGCATAGTGTGAAGTAAACTCAGCAGTACCATTGGAGCACAGATGGTGATATCGCCATTGTTAATAGCCCCCTCAATGACTGGGTAGAGTTGACCATTAATATTTCTGTGTTTAGATAATTTTCTTACATTGCTGCTTTTTTGCACCATAAATTCACAGAAATCGCTTGAAGCTGGTGGAGGATTCTGCCAGCCAAAGGGAGGAACGCCTGCAGAAAGAGAACCAGGAGCTTTCCTCACAATACCTTGCCCGCTGCCAGAGTGCAGAAAATGATAAAGCGGAACTCTTAGCCCAATATCAGCGTAAGCTGACAGAGTTCCAGCAGGAAAAGGACAAGGAGATAGAACGTATTAGGGAACTGCAGAGGTGAGTAGCCAGGCTTGGGATTATCTTTTATCCTAGCTACTATGATAATTATCAGCATTATTTTATGTGTCCACCTTCCTGCAGGTTGTCTGTCCAGGAAATGTGCCGAGACCACGAGGAGCAGCTGCAGCGACTAAAGCGGCTAAAAGATCAGGAAATTGATGCAGTGACCAGTGCTTCATCACAGACAAGGTTATCTAGTTTTATTGCTTAATAACTCATGTGCAGAAATGCATTTTCACTTATGATGTTAGTTGTGTTCTTCAGATAAGGGATGTAGCCAGTCTTTTCTGAATCCTAATGTGAAATGACTGGTTAGGCTCTATAACAAGGCCAACATCTACTGCACACAAACCTGCCTCTCAGTGTGAATAATATGTCAGTGTGAAAATGTTTTAAAGTGAAAAAACCTGACCATTCTGCTTTCGCTGGTGCAATAATGTAAATGAGACAAATTTTTTTTTTCTTTTTCATACATCATGGGGCACAGGCTAATAATCATTACCTGCTGGGTTATACTCCATCTCCAGGTGAATGGACACTGGTAGACCAAAGGACTTTAGACAGGAAGTGATCCCCCTGTTTAACCTCTCCCACACAGGAAGCACTTCAGTTTTTTACCATTGTCTGCAAGGTGGATGACACGGTTTGTTTGACATCTCTGAGCTCCAGGTCTCTAGTCCCACAAACGGTTCTTAAATGAATCAAGGATTGACCGATCGGATCCATTTGACACTGGCTTTATATGCTTAGATAAATGATACCCGAGCCTTACAAAGAAAACTCAAAATCCTTGAGCCGGACCCTGCAAAGTGGAATCCTGGACACTACAGCGCTAAGGCATTCCTGCAGGGTGCTGTACAGGTCCAAGGGAGTGGACCCTAAACATGAAAAGGGTACCTAGTCCTTGAAGGTTCTCAAGTGACAGGAACCTGCCGTGATGGGTGAAGTTTGGGCTCTTAGTTTCTAAGCTGCCCTGTGCCTGGACGGGTAAGTGAAACCCCTTACTCATTATTGTGGGGTGTCCTAGTGATTGTAACAATCAGTCAAGCTAGCTAGTTACAGGAACCTGCCGTGATGGGTGAAGTTTGGGCTTTTAGTTTCTAAGCTGCCCTGCGTCTGGACGGGTAAGTGAAACCCCTTTACTTACTATTGTAGGGTGTCCCAGTGATTGTAACAATCAGTCAAGCTAGCTAGAGGCTGGACACCTGTGTGCGGTGACCATACAGGGGGAGTTTTGGGCTAGCTGTGGGTGTTTGCAAAGTGTACCTTTTTTATTGCTTGTGTCTGGCTGTTTTTTACCTGTATGATGGTGCACAACGGTACGTCATTTCGCCTTGGTTTACCAGGGCGCACGTGCGTTCGCTAGAGTGCCGCTGTGCTCAGCAGTTGTTTGACATGGTGCGCGTGCATGCGCAGAAGCGCTGCTGGACTTAGCAGTTTGTTTGGCGGCCATGGCGCACGTGCATTCGCAAAAGGGCCGCTGGACTTAGCAGTTTTTTTTTGTTTGGCGGCCATGGTGCACATGCATTCGCAAAAGCGCAGCTGGACTTAGCAGTCTGTTTGGCGGCCATGGCACACGCGGCTTCGCCGCACATGAGCAGTAGCCTTTATCAGGGCGTACAAAGTGTCATACGTGAATACAGCCACGCCTGTTCGCCTGGACCATGCATGTACATGCTCTCGCATGCACAGAACGTTCCAGCGCACAGCCAGCTTATTTAAGCTGTATATGCCAAGCATGCGGTACTTCCAGAAGGCAGCTGTGGGACACAGAGCAGACTCTGAACAGGCACTTGCAGCAGTTCATTTCTCCTTGCCTGGGTCACGTGAGTCACCAAGTGTTGCTTGGCAGGCTAAGGTGCTTAGGAGGATTGTTGCATAGGGGCTTGGTAAACCCTATTAAAGGGTCTCCTTTCTGAGGTGCTTTAATACTACACCCAAGTAGTCTCTTTTTGTGGCTAGTAAATGTCTTCAAAAAAGAGGAGTGGGACTAACACTACAGGGAAGGGCACACCTATGTCCTCAGTAGTTCCTGATGAACCTAGTCGTATCCCTAGTGTTGTATCCCCTGAGGGACCAGAGGCTTCCAGGCAATCTGAGCCGCTGCGCCTATCTGGTATTGTGCCTATAGTCAACGCTGTTGCCTCACCCTTTATAACAAAAGATGAACTGTCCTCGGCCCTAGCTGGGTTAGAGCACGGGATTGCTGACAGGATTGCCTCCATCCCGCACGGTGGCAAGAAGCGTGACAGATCCCGCTCCCTGGAGCCTCCTAGTTTGGAGCAGGAATGGGTTGCGAATGGGGAAGAGCTAAAAGCTCAGAATTCTGTGAAGGGCCTGGCGGATGAGTCTGCTTCCGAGAAACCTGGACAAAAAGATATCCAGTTGATGTCTGCCTCTCGGTCGCAGAGGCTTTTCATCCTGACTCTGACCGAAATGGTTCGTTCTGCCTTTAAGTTGCCTCTTGCAGAGGTGACTGAGCCCCTAGTGCTCTTGGGATCCCTGAGGCCTCTTCAGGCCGCACAGGCTTTTCCCCTACACCCCCCACTGGAACAAGCGCTGTATGCTGATTGGGAACATCCTGACAGGATTTTGTTCCTCTTAAGAGGTTTTCCCTTTTACATCCTATGGATAAAAAGTTTGTTTAAAAAAATGGAGCATGCCAGCCTTAGATGCAGCAGTCTCTTCCTTAAACAAGAACTTAACTTGTCCGGTAGATAACGCACAGGGCTTGAAAGACCCTGTTAACAAGAAATTGGAGTCATTATTAAAGGCTTCCTTTTCTTTGGCCAGTTAAGCTATTCAGCCAGTTGTTGCAGCAATTGGTATCTGCCAGTCCGTAAAGGATCAGGTCAAACGGCCTAAAAGGCCGAACCAGGAGGATGATCTGCCTGAAAATGAGACAGATATTCCTCGAGCACTGTATTTTGCTGTTGACACCTTAAAAGGATTCAATACAGCAGGTTTCTCGTTTGGCTCTCTTGTCTGTACAAATGCACAGACTTTTTTTTTGTTTAAAGTGATTGTAAGGGTTCGTTTTTTTTTTGTTAACAAACATATCATACTTGCCTCCACTGTGCAGCCTGTTTTACACAGAGTGGCCCCGAACCTCGTCTTCTGGGGTCCCCCGGCGGCTCTTGCGGCTCTTCCCTACATCAGATAACCCCCTAGGAGAAGCGCTTTCCCCAAGGGGTTACCTTGCAGGTGCGCTCCAGAGTCCAGCATTCAGCATCCATAGCGGCCGAATGTATGACTCGGCCCCACCCCCAGTCAAGAGCCGAGAACTCCGGGCAGAGAGACAGCGCATTCCCGCCGGGTCAAGTTCCAGGGCTCAGGTAAGTAAAACGGGGGGGCTGAGGGGCCGGTCACTGCCAGGTGTTTTTTCACCTTAATGCATAGGATGCATTAAGGTGATAACACGAAAGTTTACAACCCCTTTAAGAACTGGTCAGCCGAGCTTCCTTGTGAAAAGTTATTGTCAGGTTTCCCTTTTCATAGGGAACGTTTATTTGGGGATCATTTTGGACAAATATATCCAAAAGATTTCTGGAGGGAAGAGTTCTCTACTTCCTGTGAAGAAAAGCACCAGGCGTCCCTCGTTTAAAACTTCATGAACTGCTTCCTCAAATGTCTCAGGACCAAGGCAGTTCTGCCGCCAACAGGGCACAAGGCCAGGGGCAAGCCCAAGGCCAGGGCCAGAAAAAGCCCTGGGTCCAACATTCTTCTATACTCAGCACCAAGCTCTCCCTATGAGGGGTCACCCCCACTCCATCGGGTGGGGGGAAGGCTGCTGCACTTTGCGGATATTTGGAGAAAGATAATTCAGGACGAGTGGGTCACCTCAATTCTATCCTGTGGTTACAAGCTGGAGTTGTGGGGGTTCCCCCTCAGGTTTTTAAGATCCAGTGTTCCCTCCGATCCTCCAAAAAGAGACTTATTGCTTCAGGCACTACAACAAGGAGTGATTGTACAGGCTCCTGTATCCGAAAGAGTGAACCTGTTATACGGTTTATAAACCAAACGGGTCACAAGGCCCATTTTTGGACCCAAGATCCCTGTACCAGTATCTACTAATCCAGTCCTTTCGGATGGAGTCTGTTGGCTCAGTTGTAGCCACTCTCCAGATGGAAGACTTTTTAGCCTCCATCGATATAAAAGACACGTATTTACACATACCTATCTTTCAGCCTCATCAGAGGTTCCTGCGTTTGCAGTAGAGGAACGTCATTTTCTGTTTGTGGCTTTACCCTTTGGGCTTGCTACAGCTCCCCAGGTGTTCACAAAGGTCCTAACACCAGTACTGGGTCTTTTAAGGGCCCAAGGGATTCTGGTGCTTGGGTATCTGGAAGACCTGCTCAGAGATGACTCATTACAGGTTCTAGAACAGAGCATAACATGCACAGTGCGGTATTTGAAAAGCTTAGGCTGGATCAGAAATACTGAAAAGTCAGCCTTGAAACCAGCTCAAGGTCTAAAGTCTTTAGGTCTGATCCTAGATACAGTCCAAGCAAGAGTATTCTTGCCACCCGCAAAGATCTGTGCCCTGAAGAATCAGGTGTGTCAGAAAAGGGGCACCAGACAACCCTCCATTCGGCTCTGTATGAGACAAGCCCTGGATCATCCAATGTTCTTATCTCCTCGGGCACGCTTTAACCTAAACTGGTGGTTCCAGGATCAGAACCTGAAAAAGGGAAGATCCTTCCTCCTGGTAACTTGAAGAGTATTGACTACAGATGCCAGTCTCTCAGGCTGGGGAGCGACCCTAGAGGGGCTCAAACCTCAAGGGAAAAAGTCAAGGACACAACAGATCCTGCCCATCAACGTCCCAGAATTACGGTCAGTATGACTGGCTCTACAGTCATGGACGGTGGAGCTTCAGGACTGCCCAATCAGAGTTCAGTCCGACAATGCCACCTGCAGTGGCCTATATAAACCACCAAGACGTACCAGAAGTCATTCAGCTCTGAAGGAGGCCTGAGCAGACGGTCATGTGCCGATTCTATCGCCAGACCATATCCCGGGAGTAGAGAACTGGAAGGCAGATTATCTCAGCCACCAGCAGATCTGCCTGGGGGAATGGTCCCTACACCCAGGGGTGTTCCAGGAAATTTGCCAACGTTGGGGATGGCCAGAGGTTGACCTACTGGCATCCAGGTTCAACAACAAGCTAATGCAGTTTGTGTCCCGAACAAGACATCCTCTGGCAATCGGAGCAGATGCTCTGGTAGTTCCATGGAGCCAGTACTCCCTGGTTTATGCTTTCTCTCAGATCCCTCTCCTTTCACATTTGTTGCGTAGGATTCGGAGAGAGGGGGTTCCAGTCATTCTGGTGGCACCAACCTAGCCCAGAAGGCCCTGGTTCCCAGAGATTGTGAAACTGGCAATAGACGGATGCTTCTACGTTGCCCCGATCCACTGTCTCAAGGTCCTATATTCCACCCCAATTTACAGTCTCTAAATTTGATGGCAGGGCTATTGAAGCCAGGGTGTTAAAGGACCATGGCATCTCGGGACCAGTGGTATATCTACCCTAGTGAATACTAGAAAAGCTGTCACTAGGAAGATCTATCATGAGGTCTGGAAGACTTTAATCGTAAATCATGGGACACAGAGCCATAGTAATTACTATGCAAGTTATAGTCCACCTTCAGGTGCTGGACACTGGCACACCCTAAACAGGAAGTTGCCTCCCTATATAATGGAGTGTCTCAGTTTTTTAAATGAGCTCAGGCGTGTTCGCAAACAGCACGTGCAGAGCCCGCCAGGAAGTTGGCACTGCACAGCGCTAATCACAGGCAGTGATACATTTCCCGATCCCTGCAGCCACGCATCGGGAAATGTCTCACTGCTTGTGATTAGTGCTCCTCAGTGCCGACTTCCTGGTGGGCTCTGCACGAGCTGTTTGCGAACACGCCTGAGCTCATCCTTAGTCACGAGTGAAGATGTGCTGTTTTATCTCCACTGGAGCAATCCTTGCTGCTCCAGTCTTTTTTGGGCCAAATTAAATGGTACCCGGGCCTCGTGTCCGAAGAAATTAGGTCTTTGCTTGTAAACGCTCTGCTTTGTGCATCAGGCTAACTTCAGAAGGGGGGGTTGAAACACCCCCAAAAAAGAGCTAAAAGGGTCTCCCTTAAGCTCTGGAAAGCCTACTCATCTCTACAAATGGCATCCTCCCCTGAGATGTGGTGGCTGGTCGGAGTAAGCATCGGGGCCATGAAATGTTTGCAATTGTCATCAGCCTCCAGGCAGTCATGATGGCTTCCGCCATCAGGTTCAAAAGGTAATCCTCAAAGTTAACCCCAGGGACAAAAGAGGTCTTGGGGAGGAAACCTACAAGATACTGAAGCCTCCTTATTAGAAGGCGCCCCCGCTCACTCGAATAGGGGGAATTCTTCTGCTGTTCTCAAGGATCTGGCAGGAAGAGTGTCGAGGCGAATGGGGAACTTCCTTAATAGCCCCAAGGTACAAACTCGAGTTCTAAGAGTTCCCGTATCCTCGTTTTCTCAGATCAAACGTTCCCAAGGATCCAGAGAAAAAGAGTCTTTCTCTCAAGCATTGGACCATCTTTTTGGCAAAAAGTGATCATGGTGGTCCCCATGTAAGAATAGAGGTTGGGGTTTGGTTCAAACCTTTTTTTCACGGTGCCAAATCCAAATGGACATTCTGGATCTCAAAAATCTAAATTCAATAGATTTATAATAGAAATGAACCACTCTTTTTTTCGCATGGAGTCTATCCAATCAGTTATCTCCATCCTACAAGGAGGAGAACTTCTGGCGTCAATCGACATCAAAGATGCATACCTCCATAGGCCTATTTCCTCGCTCACTAGTAATATCTACTTTTCGAGGTGGAAAATCTTCATTTTCAGTGTGGAGCTCTGCTTTTCGGTCTAGCTACTGCACCTTGAGTGTTTGCAAAGGTTCTGGCCCCTCTTCTAGCCAGATTAAGGGCCCAAGGTATAACGATTATGGTTTACCTAGACGATCTGTTCTTCATAGACCAGTCGGTAGCCCGCTTAGACCAAAGTATGGTCACCACATTCAACTACCTGGAATATCTAGGTCAGATTCTCAACCTAGAAGAAATCTTTAAAACCATGAAGAAGGCTAAAATACTTGGGTCTGATCATAGATACACCCAGAAAAGGGTATTCTTGCCCCAGGCAAAGATCAGCGCCATAAAGGAACTAATTTAGGTGGTCGAAGCAAGATGAATTCTTCTATTCAGCTTTGCATGAAGTTGTGGCGAAAGATGGTGGCTTCATTCAAGGCCGTTCCTTATGCTCAGTTTCATTCGAAACTGCTGCAAAACAGTATCCTATCGGCTTGGAGCAAAGGGTTCAAGCTCTAGATTCCCAATGTGTCTGATTCCAAAGCCTACGGCCACATCACCCTGAAAGCGCCCGATCTCGTCGGATCTTGGAGGCTAAGCAGGGCCAGGCCTGGTTAGTGCCTGGATGGGTGACCGCCTGGAAATACCAGGTGCTGTAGGCTGGGTGCGCTGGAGCCTCAGTTTATGGTTGATAACCAAAAATCTGCAAAGGGGAAAATCCTTCCTTCAGTTACCTTAAAAATGGTAACAACATATGCCAATCTTTTTTTTTCTTCCAGGAGCAGTCCTGGAAGAGGCAACTGTCCAAGAGAAGTGGCCCAGATCAGAAAGGGCCTTGCCCATTAACATTCTAGAAATTCAGGCAGAGCACTTGTTCCTGAGGGCCTGAACATTCAGTTTACAGAATTGTCCTGCCAGGATTCAATCCGACAATGCCACAGCAATGGCCTCTATTAATCACCAAGGGGGCACAAGAAGTTGTGCGGCCCTGAGAAAGGTGAATCATATCCTATCTTGGGCAGAAAATAATGTACCTTGCCTATCAGCAGTCTTCATTTTAGGAATAAAAAATTGGCAGGCGGACTACTTAAGTCGCCAGCAGTTGTTCCCGGTAGAATGGTTCCTTTACCCCGATATCTTCCTGTCAATATGTCAAAGATGGGGGATCCCAGACGTAGATCTGTTTGTGTCCAGGTGGAACAGATGCCTTGCTATTCCTGTGGAATCGGTTCTCACTGATTTATGCATTCCCTCCTATTCTGCCTGCATCCACGACTTTTTCGCAGGATCAAGCAGGAAGGGAAGTCGGTGATTCTTGTGGCCCAGGAAATTTTGTTATGCAGAGATCGTAAAGATGGCAGTAGGGGACTAATGGACCCTACCGCCATGGCCAGACCTTCTCTTGAAAGGTCCGGTATTCCATCCTACTTTACAAACGCTAAATTTAACGGTTTGGCTATTGAGACCCACTCTCTGAAAAAGCATGGGCTGTCAGGTTCAGTGGTTTCTACCTTGGTTAATGCAAGGGAGCCAGCCACCATAATTATATATTATGGAGTCTGGGAAGCGTATGGCTCCTGGTGTGAAACCAGGGGTTGCACCCCAGGAAAAAGGTCAAAGGTAGAATCCTTGACTTTCTGCAGATGGGGTGAGAAATAAGGCTGGCCTTGAGTGCTTTCTAAGGACAGGTCTCGGCCTTATCGGTATTATTTCAAAGACCACTTGCTTCGCATTCTTTGGTTCATAACTTTATTCAGGGGCTAACACGGCTTAATCTCCGGTTAGGTCACCCCTGAACCATTGGGACTTGAATTTAGTTTTGTCGGCATTACAAAACAGCCTTTTTTTGAGCGGATACAACATATTCCCTTGGTCCTTTTTGACAAGGAAACAATTTTTTCTGGTAACCATATCTGCTGCAAGAAGGGTATCAGAATTGGATGCTCTTTCTTGTAAAGAGCCATATTTTTGTTTTCAAGGATGAGGTAGTATTGCATCCTCATCCTAACTTTTTACCGAAGGTAGTATCAGGTTTTTATCTAAACCAGGATTGCTCTACCTTAATTTTTTTCCAGATCCCTGTTCTATGGAAGAAAAATCAGTACATTGTCCTGATGTGGTGAGAGCAGTCAAAGTCTACTTAAAAGGCGACTGCTCAGATTCAGAAAACTGATGTTTTGTTCGTGTTGCCTGAAGGTCCTTAAAGAGGACTGGCAGCATCGAAATCTACTATTTCTAAATAGATTTGACAAGTAATCATTCAAGCTTATGGTTTAAAGAGGTAGTTTCTACCCTCTCAAATCAAAGCGCACTCCTCTAGGGCTGTTGGTGCTTTATGGGCAGTGCATCACCAAGCCTCCATGGCTCAAATCTGCATGGCTGCAACTTGGTCTTCAATCCATACATTTACCAGATTCTATCAGGTAGATGTAAAAAGACATAAGGATGTAGCCTTTGGACGCAGTGTACTGCAGGCAGCAGTATAGGTTCTCTGATCTTATTGTGCCCTACTTTTGTTGTGTCTCCCTCCCCTCAGTTGGCATTGCTCTGGGACATCAAACATAGTAATTACTATGGCTCTGTGTCCCGTGATGTCCGATTAAAGAAAATAGGATTTTTATAACGGCTTACCTGTAAAATCCTTTTCTTTTGAAGTACATCATGGGACACAGAGGTCCTGCCCCTCTTTCTAGTATACACGTGTATTGCTTTGCTACAAAACTGAGATACTACTGGTATGGGAGGGGTTATATAGGGAGGCAACTTCCTGTTTAGGGTGTGCCAATGTTCAGCATCTGAAGGTGGACTATAACCCACATAGTAATTACTATGGCTCTGTGTCCCGTGATGTACTTTAAAAGAAAAGGGTTTTACAGGTAAGCTGTTATAAAAATCCTATTTTTATATTTCTTTGTGTGAAGCCAAAAAATGGCATCCTCGGAAATATGTGATTGGGAGAATTCTCTTTTCTACAGTCAGCTGTGGAAATCAAATTGGCTTTTGAGTACAATCAGAGGTCAAGTTTCGGCCCTATCAATATTCTTCCAAAGGCCTTTAGCCTCCCATTCACTGGTCCAAACCTTTATGCAGAGGGCAACTCGCTTGCTTCCCCCCATCACCTATGTGTCCTTGGGACTTGAACTTGGTGCTGTCTGTGTTACAGAAACAACCATTTGATCCTGTCAAGGAAATTCCTTTAGACTTGCTTTCACGCAAGCTAGCCTTCCTGATGGCTATCACCTCGGCTAGAAGAGTGTCTGAGTTGGCGACCCTTTCAACTGTACTTGATACATCCTTTTTTGCCAAAAGTGGTGTTGGCCTTTCATTTAAATCAGGACATTATTTTGCCTTCTTTTTTCTCTCAGCCTCGCTCGACGGGAGACAACTGCATTTATTGGACATTGTCCGGGCAGTCAAGGTTTATTTGTCTAGATCTGCGGAGATCCGAAGATCAGACTCCATTTTTGTTTTACCAAAAGGACTCAAGAAGGGGCAAGCAGTTTCCAAGGCTTCCATTGCCAGTTGGGTCCGTCAATTGATCATTCAGGCCTACTGTCTGAAACCTAAAGCTCCTCCCTTTAGAGCTCATTCTACCAGGGGTGTAGGAACCTCCTGGGCTTTTCACCATCAGGTATCTTTGGCTCATATTTGTAAGGCTGCTACCTGGTCTTCAGTACATACCTTCACAAAATTTTATCAAGCGGATGTTCGAGCAGCCGAGGAATCGGCTTTCAGCCGCAGTGTACTGCAGGCTGCCGTATAAGTTCTGATGGCTATTGTTTGGCAGGGTGTCTCCCTCCCCTCAAGGCTATTGCTCTGGGGCATCCCAGCAGGTAATGAATATTAGCCTGACTCTGTGTCCCATTAAGTATGAAAAAGAAAATAGGATTTTTTCGTCATACTTACCTGTAAAATCCTTTTACTTTGAGTACCATCATGAGACACAGAGATCCCTCCCCTCTTTTTTGAGGATTTAGTGCTTGCTACAAAACTGAAGTGCTTCCTGTGTAAGAGGGGTTATATAGGGGATCACTTCCTGTCTAAAGAGCTTTGGTCTACCAGTGTTCATTCACCTGGAGATGAAGTATAACCCAGCAGGTAATGAATATTAGCCTGACTCATGATATACTCAAAGAAAAGGATTTTACATGTAAGTATGACGAAAAAATTCTATTTTTTTTTAATCCACATCAGAGCAAACAATTTGTTTTCAGTGCGGAAATCTTGGCATTTTAAAATTTAGGTTTTGGTGCCGATAAGGTAAGTACACAATTTAAAGGGTTAATAAGGAGTAATCTACTTGCAAACTTGTTACAGAAAAAAAAAAGAAGAATAAAGAAAGGAAAGAACCCACGCTATGGAAATAAGAATTTAATATATATATATACACAGTGGGGACGGAAAGTTTTCAGACCCCCCTTAAATTTTTCACTCTTTGTTATATTGCAGCCATTTTCTAAAATCATTTAAGTTCATTTTTTTCCTCATTAATGTACACACAGCACCCCATATTGACACAGAAAAACACAGAATTGTTGACATTTTTGCAGATGTATTAAAAAAGAAAAACTGAAATATCACATGGTCCTAAGTATTCAGACCCTTTGCTCAGTATTTAGTAGAAGCACCCTTTTGATCTAATACAGCCATGAGTCTTTTTGGGAAAGATTCAACAAGTTTTTCACACCTGGATTTGGGTATCTTCTGCCATTCCTCCTGGCAGATCCTCTCCAGTTCTGTCAAGTTGGATGGTAAACATTGGTGGACAGCCATTTTTAGGTCTCTCCAGAGATGCTCAATTGGGTTTAAGTCAGGGCTCTGGCTGGGCCATTCAAGAACAGTCGCAGAGTTTTTGTGAAGCCACTCCTTTGTTATTTTAGCTGTGTGCTTAGGGTCATTGTCTTGTTGGAAGGTAAACCTTCGGCCCAGTCTGAGGTCCTGAGCACTCTGGAGAAGGTTTTCGTCCAGGATATCCCTGTACTTGGCCGCATTCATCTTTCCCTCGATTGCAACCAGTCGTCCTGTCCCTGCAGCTGAAAAACACCCCCACAGCATGATGCTGCCACCACCATGCTTCACTGTTGGGACTGTATTGGACAGGTGATGAGCAGTGCCTGGTTTTCTCCACACATACCGCTTAGAATTAAGGCCAAAAAGTTCTATTCTGGTCTCATCAGACCAGAGAATCTTATTTCTCACCATCTTGGAGTCCTTCAGGTGTTTTTTTAGCAAACTCCATGCGGGCTTTCATGTGTCTTGCACTGAAGAGAGGCTTCTGTCGGGCCACTCTGCCGTAAAGCCCCGACTGGTGGAGGGCTGCAGTGATGGTTGACTTTCTACAACTTTCTCCCAACTGCATCTCTGGAGCTCAGCCACAGTGATCTTTGGGTTCTTCTTTACCTCTCTCACCAAGGCTCTTCTTCCCCGATAGCTCAGTTTGGCTGGACGGCCAGCTCTAGGAAGGGTTCTGGTCGTCCCAAACGTCTTCCATTTAAGGATTATGGAGGCAACTGTGCTCTTAGGAACCTTAAGTGCAGCAGAATTTTTTTGTAACCTTGGCCAGATCTGTGCCTTCCCACAATTTTGTCTCTGAGCTCTTCAGGCAGTTCATTTGACCTCATGATTCTCATCTGCTCTGACATGCACTGTGAGCTGTAAGGTCTTATATAGACAGGTGTGTGGCTTTCCGAATCAAGTCCAATCAGTATGATCAAACACAGCTGCAATCAAATGAAGGTGTAGAACCATCTCAAAGATTAACAGAAGAAATGGACAGCACCACCTGAGTTAAATATATGAGTGTCACAGCAAAGGGTATGAATACTTAGGACCATGTGATATTTCAGTTTTTCTTTTTTAATAAATCTGCAAAAATGTCAACAATTCTGTGTCAATATTGGGTGCTGTGTGTACATTAACCACTTGCCGACCGCCTCACGCCTATATACGTGAGCAGAGCGGCACGGGCAGGCAAAATCACGTACCTAGTACGTGATTGCCTTCCCGCGGGTGGGGGGTCCGATCGGACCCCCCCCCTGTGCCAGCTGCGGTCGGCATTTGGTTGGGAGCGATTACAGACGAGGGGGAGACCATCCGATCGTGGCCCCCCCCTCGCGATCGCTCCCAGCCACTGACAGACATCCCCTGCCTCTGTATAGTACACAGAGGCAGAGGATGTGATGTCATCTCTCCTCGGCTGTCAGTTTCCGTTCCAGCGCCGAGGAGAGATGACATGTAAGTAAGTGCACAACACTACACAACACAGTAGAACATGCCAGGCATACATTACACCCCCGATCCCCCCCCGATCGCCCCCCGATCCCCCCCCAATCACCCCCCCCCCCCCTGTCACAAACTGACACCAAGCAGGTTTTTTTTTTTTTTTTTTTTTTTTTTCCTGATTACTGCATAGTGTCAGTTTGTGACAGTTAGCAGTGTTAGGACAGTTACTGTAACCCCCCTGTAGGTCTAGGGTACCCCCCTTACCCCCCCTAATAAAGTTTTAACCCCTTGATCACCCCCCCTCACCAGTGTCGCTAAGCGATCATTTTTCTGATCGCTGTATTAGTGTCGCTGGTGACGGTAGTTAGGGACGTAAATATTTAGGTTCGCCGTCAGTGTTTTATAGCGACAGGGACCCCCATATACTATCTAATAAATGTTTTAACCCCTTGATTGCCCCCTAGTTAACCCTTTCACCACTGATCACCGTATAACCGTTACGGGTGACGCTGGTTAGTTAGTTTATTTTTTATAGTGTCAGGGCACCCGCCGTTTATTACCGAATAAAGGTTTAGCCCCCCGATCGCCCGGCGGTGATATGCGTCGCCCCAGGCAGCGTCAGATTAGCGCCAGTACCCCCCCTAATAAAGTTTTAACCCCTTGATCACCCCCTGTCGCCAGTGTCGCTAAGCGATCATTTTTCTGATCGCTGTATTAGTGTCACTGGTGACGCTAGTTAGGAACGTAAATATTTAGGTTCGCCGTCAGTGTTTTATAGCGACAGGGACCCCCATATACTATCTAATAAATGTTTTAACCCCTTGATTGCCCCCTAGTTAACCCTTTCACCACTGATCACCGTATAACTGTTACGGGTGACGCTGGTTAGTTAGTTTATTTTTTATAGTGTCAGGGCACCCGCCGTTTATTACCGAATAAAGGTTTAGCCCCCTGATCGCCCGGCGGTGATATGCGTTGCCCCAGGCAGCGTCAGATTAGCGCCAGTACCGCGAACACCTACGCACGCACCGTACACGCACCATACACCTCCCTTAGTGGTATAGTATCTGATCGGATCAATATCTGATCCGATCAGATCTATACTAGCGTCCCCAGCAGTTTAGGGTTCCCAAAAACGCAGTGTTAGCGGGATCAGCCCAGATACCTGCTAGCACCTGCGTTTTGCCCCTCCGCCCGGCCCAGCCCAGCCCACCCAAGTGCAGTATCGATCGATCACTGTCACTTACAAAACACTAAACGCATAACTGCAGCGTTCGCAGAGTCAGGCCTGATCCCTACGATCGCTAACAGTTTTTTTGGTAGCATTTTGGTGAACTGGCAAGCACCAGCCCCAGGCAGCGTCAGGTTAGCGCCAGTACCGCTAACACCCACGCACGCAGCGTACACCTCCCTTAGTGGTATAGTATCTGAACAGATCAATATCTGATCCGATCAGATCTATACTAGCGTCCCCAGCAGTTTAGGGTTCCCAAAAACGCAGTGTTAGCGGGATCAGCCCAGATACCTGCTAGCACCTGCGTTTTGCCCCTCCGCCCGGCCCGGCCCAGCCCACCCAAGTGCAGTATCGATCGATCACTGTCACTTACAAAACTCTAAACGCATAACTGCAGCGTTCGCAGAGTCAGGCCTGATCCCTGCGATCGCTAACAGTTTTTTTTGTAGCGTCTTGGTGAACTGGCAAGCACCAGAGGCCTAGTACACCCCGGTCGTAGTCAAACCAGCACTGCAGTAACACTTGGTGACGTGGCGAGTCCCATAAGTGCAGTTCAAGCTGGTGAGGTGGCAAGCACAAGTAGTGTCCCGCTGCCACCAAAAAGACAAACACAGGCCCGTCATGCCCATAGTGCCCTTCCTGCTGCATTCGCCAATCCTAATTGGGAACCCACCGCTTCTGCAGCGCCCGTACTTCCCCCATTCACATCCCCAACCAAATGCAGTCGGCTGCATGAGAGGCATTTTCTTTATGTCCTCCCGAGTACCCCTACCCAGCGAACCCCCCCAAAAAAGATGTTGTGTCTGCAGCAAGCGCGGATATAGGCGTGACACCCGCTATTATTGTCCCTCCTGTCCTGACAATCCTGGTCTTTGCATTGGTGAATGTTTTGAACGCTACCATGCACTAGTTGAGTATTAGCGTAGGGTACAGCATTGCACAGACTAGGCACACTTTCACAGGGTCTCCCGAGATGCCATCGCATTTTGAGAGACCCGAACCTGGAACCGGTTACAGTTATTATAGTTAGTTACAAAAAAAAGTGTAAAAAAAAAAAAAACACAAACAAAAATATAAAATAAAAATAGTTGTCGTTTTATTGTTCTCTCTCTCTCTATTCTCTCTCTATTGTTCTGCTCTTTTTTACTGTATTCTATTCTGCAATGTTTTATTGTTATTATGTTTTATCATGTTTGCTTTTCAGGTATGCAATTTTTTATACCTTACCGTTTACTGTGCTTTATTGTTAACCATTTTTTTGTCTTCAGGTATGCCATTCACGACTTTGAGTGGTTATACCAGAATGATGCCTGCAGGTTTAGGTATCATCTTGGTATCATTCTTTTCAGCCAGCGGTCGGCTTTCATGTAAAAGCAATCCTAGTGGCTAATTAGCCTCTAGACTGCTTTTACAAGCAGTGGGAGGGAATGCCCCCCCCCCCAACATCTTCCGTGTTTTTCTCTGGCTCTCCTGTCTCAACAGGGAACCTGAAAATGCAGCCGGTGATTCAGCCAGCTGACCATAGAGCTGATCAGAGACCAGAGTGGCTCCAAACATCTCTATGACCTAAGAAACCGGAAGCTACGAGCATTTTATGACGTAGATTTCGCCGGATGTAAACAGCGCCATTGGGAAATTGGGAAAGCATTTTATCACACCGATCTTGGTGTGATCAGATGCTTTGAGGGCAGAGGAGAAATCTAGGGTCTAATAGACCCCAATTTTTGCAAAAAAGAGTACCTGTCACTACCTATTGCTATCATAGGGGATATTTACATTCCCTGAGATAACAATAAAAATGATTTAAAAAAAAAAAAAATGAAAGGAACAGTTTAAAAATAAGATAAAAAAATAATAATAATAAAGAAAAAAAAAAAAAAAAAAAAAAAAAGCACCCCTGTCCCCCCTGCTCTCGCGCTAAGGTGAACGCAAGCGTTGGTCTGGCGTCAAATGTAAACAGCAATTGCACCATGCATGTGAGGTATCGCCGCGAAGGTCAGATCGAGGGCAGTAATTTTAGCAGTAGACCTCCTCTGTAAATCTAAAGTGGTAACCTGTAAAGGCTTTTAAAGGCTTTTAAAAATGTATTTAGTTTGTCGCCACTGCACGTTTGTGCGCAATTTTAAAGCATGTCATGTTTGGTATCTATGTACTCGGCCTAAGATCATCTTTTTTATCTCATCAAACATTTGGGCAATATAGTGTGTTTTAGTGCATTAAAATGTAAAAAAGTGTGTTTTTTCCCCAAAAAATGCGTTTGAAAAATCGCTGCGCAAATACTGTGTGAAAAAAAAAAATGAAACACCCACCATTTTAATCTGTAGGGCATTTGCTTTAAAAAAAATATATAATGTTTGGGGGTTCAAAGTAATTTTCTTGCAAAAAAAAATTATTTTTTTATGTAAACAATAAGTGTCAGAAAGGGCTTTGTCTTCAAGTGGTTAGAAGAGTGGGTGATGTGTGACATAAGCTTCTAGATGTTGTGCATAAAATGCCAGGACAGTTCAAACCCCCCCCAAATGACCCCATTTTGGAAAGTAGACACCCCAAGCTATTTGCTGAGAGTCATGTTGAGTCCATGGAATATTTTATATTGTGACACAAGTTGCGGGAAAGAGACAATTTTTTATTTTTTTTATTTTTTTTTGCGCAAAGTTGTCACTAAATGATATATTGCTCAAACATGCCATGGGAATATGTGAAATTACACCCCAAAATACATTCTGCTGCTTCTCCTGAGTACGGGGATACCACATGTGTGAGACTTTTTGGGAGCCTAGCCGCGTACGGGACCCCGAAAACCAAGCACCGCCTTCAGGCTTTCTAAGGCCGTAAATTTTTGATTTCACTCTTCACCGCCTTTCACAGTTTCGGGGGCCATGGAATGCCCAGGTGGCAAAAAAAAACCCCAAATGACCCCATTTTGGAAAGTAGACACCCCAAGCTATTTGATGAGAGGTATAGTGAGTATTTTGCAGACCTCACTTTTTGTCACAAAGTTTTGAAAATTGAAAAAAGAAAAAAAAAATTTTTTTTTCTCGTCTTTCTTTATTTTCAAAAACAAATGAGAGCTGCAAAATACTCACCATGCCTCTCAGCAAATAGCTTGGGGTGTCTACTTTCCAAAATGGGGTCATTTGGGGGGGGTTTGTGCCACCTGGGCATTCCATGGCCTCCGAAACTGTGATAGGCAGTGAGGAGTAAAATCAAAAATGTACGCCCTTAGAAATCCTGAAGGCGGTGCTTGGTTTTCGGGGTCCCGTACGCGGCTAGGCTCCTAAAAAGTCCCACACATGTGGTATCCCCGTACTCAGGAGAAGCAGCTAAATGTATTTTGGGGTGCAATTCCACATATGCCCATGGCCTGTGTGAGCAATATATCATTTAGTGACAACTTTGTGCAAAGAAAAAAAAAAAAAAAAAAAATTGTCACTTTCCCGCAACTTGTGTCAAAATATAAAACATTCCATGGACTCAACATGCCTCAAAGCAAATAGCTTGGGGTGTCTACTTTCCAAAATGGGGTCATTTGGGGGGGGTTTATGTCATCTGGGCATTTTATGGCCTTCAAAACCGTGATAGGTAGTGAGGAGTAAAATCAAAAATGTACGCCCTTAGAAATCCTGAAGGCGGTGCTTGGTTTTCGGGGCCCCGTACGCGGCTAGGCTCCCAAAAAGTCCCACACATGTGGTATCCCCGTACTCAGGAGAAGCAGCTAAATGTATTTTGGGGTGCAATTCCACATATGCCCATGGCCTGTGTGAGCAATATATCATTTAGTGACAACTTTTTGTAATTTTTTTTTTATTTTTTTTTTTTTGTCATTATTCAATCACTTGGGACAAAAAAAATGAATATTCAATGGGCTCAACATGCCTCTCAGCAAATTCCTTGGGGTGTCTACTTTCCAAAATGGGGTCATTTGTGGGGGTTTTGTACTGCCCTGCCATTTTAGCACCTCAAGAATCGACATAGGCAGTCATAAATTAAAGGCTGTGTAAATTCCAGAAAATGTACCCTAGTTTGTAGACGCTATAACTTTTGCGCAAACCAATAAATATACACTTATTGACATTTTTTTTACCAAAGACATGTGGCCGAATACATTTTGGCCTAAATGTATGACTAAAATTGAGTTTATTGGATTTTTTTTAGAACAAAAAGTAGAAAATATCATTTTTTTTCAAAATTTTCGGTCTTTTTCCGTGTATAGCGCAAAAAATAAAAACGGCAGAGGTGATCAAATACCATCAAAAGAAAGCTCTATTTGTGGGAAGAAAAGGACGCAAATTTCGTTTGGGTACAGCATTGCATGACCGCGCAATTAGCAGTTAAAGCGACGCAGTGCCGAATTGTAAAAAGTGCTCTGGTCAGGAAGGGGGTAAATCCTTCCGGGGCTGAAGTGGTTAATGAGGAAAAAAAATGAACTTAAAGTGGGGTTCCACCCAAAAAAAAGAACATACCTAAAAAATTCTAAAAAAAAAAACAAAAAAACATTTGGATATTTTTTTTTTTTTTACTTACCTCTAAATGCCTGTTGCTAGGTGGTCCCTCGTAATCTGCCCCTTCGTCTGCCTGGGCTGGTGACATCACTTCCCCCTGGCACAGGAAGGGCTCGGCTCTTCTCCCTCCCTCCTGTCAATCATCTGGGACCCATTGCAGGTCCCAGGTGATTGAGCGGCCAATCACGGCGCTCGGCGCCGCTCGCGCATGCGCAGTGGGTGCCAGGCTGTGAAGCCACAGCCCGGCGCCCACAGTTGAAATGCCGGCGCCGACGAGCGGAGGGGGGGGACGAGCGGGGCTTCGATCCCCCGCACCGCTGGACCCAGGGACAGGTGAGTGTCCAATTAAAAGTCAGCAGCTGCAGTATTTGTAGCTGCTGACTTTTAATTTTTTTTTTTTTTAATGGCCCCCCTGGGTGGAACTCCTCTTTAAATGATTTTAGCAAATGGCTGCAATATAACAGAGTGAAAAATTTAAGGGGGGTGTGAATACTTTCCGTCCCCACTGTATATGTGCTAATATGATGGGGATGCTGCTAAAGTGAAAGGTGAAAGACCCCAATAAATGCAAAAAAGTGAAATTAAACTCAGCGCCGCTCCTTAAACTCAAACCAATACAATATTGAATAAACCTATATCAACATATACAGTATCATGATATAACTTAACGGCACAATATAAAGTGCAATCATATAAAGTCCATCCAATGTGGTATGCTCAACTTGTAAACAGTTGTGATGGTTTTCAAGGTACTATTCGTGCTCCCCTCCTGGGTCCCCACTCACCAAGAAAAAGGCAGTAAATGCGCCTGTTAGTATCTCCAGATCAGCATCTCCTGTCAGTGATTAGCTGGATTGTATGGACATAGGGATAACTCCTATCTTCCACCAGGTCACCAGGTCTCCTTAGGTTGACGTGTTTTGCCCCTCCCACTGGGCGTCAGAAGATTCTGGAGCCCGTGACTGGCTGTCTTTTATATATATTAAGTCCCTCCCACAACACCCAATGACACCTGCGCCAACAAGGGGAGTAGTGGGTGTCATTGGGTGTAGTGGGAGGGACTTAATATATATAAGACAGCCAGTCATGGGCTCCAGAAGCTTCTGATGACGCCCAGTGGGAGGGGTGAAACGTGTCAACCTAAGGAGACCTGGTGACCATTGTTTGCATGCCAAGGCGGCGTTTCTCTGCACGTTTTAAAGTTTTTTGATGCAAGTGTAATATCTTTAGATTTTATGAATAAACCTCGCAGTATTACACTATATACATCCTTTTTTCCTTCATTGCTATACATCTTTATGGGTGCCTGATCACTGAGTAAGATGGGAAGGATCATACCAGTGGAAGATAGGAGTTATCCCTTTGAGGTGTTCATACAATTCAGCTATCACTGATGGGAGATGCTGATTTGGAGATACTAACAGGCGCATTTACTGCCTTCTTCTGGTGAATGGGGACCCAGGAGGGGAGCACGAATAGTGACTTGAAAACCATTACCACAACTGTTTACAAGTTCAGCATACCACATTGGATAAACTTGTTACAAACCTAGGAAACTTACTTAAAAGAGGTATGGGATTTTGTATATTTTTTTATTTTTTTTTTAAAGAATCGTACTTGCCTAGGTAGATGCAGCATCGGTCTGAGCTTTGGCTGTATTTCTCCTTTAATCACTTACCCACTGGGCACCTAAACCCCCTTCCTAACCAGACCAATTTTCAGCTTTCGGTGCTCTCACATTTTGAATGACAATTATTCAGTCATGCAACACGGTACCTATATGAAATTTTTGTCCTTTTTTTCACACAAATAGAGCTCTCTTTTGGTTTTATTTAATCACCGCTGGGTTTTTTATTTTCTATTCTATAAAAGAAAAAATAATTCTGTAAAAAAAAAAAAAAATGCATTTTTCTTAGTTTCTGCTATAAAATTTTGCAAATTTTGTAATTTTTCTTCATAAATTTTGGCCAAAATTTATACTGTAGGATGGGAGATCAATTGCGCATAACAGCGCTACTCACAGAACGGACATGCAAAGCAGGCATTCAGAGTTCATCAGTGACCGCCGCTAGACAGCGTGCGTTCCACTGACTCCAGGTTTACAGACGTGAGCCGGATGTTGCGTCGATGCATTTCGCCCCTCCTCCAGGGCGTCATCAAAGACATAACGTCCAGCCCACAAAAGATCGAATTTATATACAGCATATACAGCTGTCACTCACCTGATTCTGTATATAAATTCGATCTTTTGTGGGCTGGACGTTATGTCTTTGACGCCCTAAAGGAGGGGTGAAACGCGCGACGCAACATCCGGCTCACGTCTGTAAACCAGTGACGCTATTTCCTGCAGTCAGTGGAACGCACGCTGTCTAGCGGCGGTCACTGACCAACTCTGAATGCCTGCTCTGCATGTCCGTTCTGTGAGTAGCGCTGTTATGCGCAATTGATCTCCCATCCTACAGTAATAGACTATATTTATCTCTTCTTGTTTTTTGGGTGGAACATGAGGTCCGCGGCTCCCAAGGTTATATTGTAGTGTCAGCAGTGCAAGCCTTATCCCATCTCTCTATATCCATCACAGTATTTCAGGTGACTGTAATCAACCTTCTGGACTAGAAGATGGAAGTCTGCTGCCTTTGTTGATTTTGTTGGTTTGAAGGAATATTTATATCCATCTTGGAACTCACAATTTTTCATTTTATTAAGGTGAACATCACCAACACAATTTGGATTGTTTACAGCCATACATATTATATATTTGGTAGAGGGTTTATGGTCGCAAGCAGTAAACTCAATTTTTTTCTTCACATTTTTATTTAAGCAATTAGTTGCATTTATTTAGCGACATTTATCACTGTATACCTTATTTATATTCCATCCTTTATTTTCTATTGTGATAGTTGTCAGCGCGGTTTCTTGTTTATTTATTTGTTTTAAGTCACAGTACTTGTATCCAGCAGCTGCAACGAGGTTCTTTGGTATATTTTATTTTGTGAGCGCTGCTTCTTTCATATATTTATTCAAAATTTATACTGCTACATATCTTTGGTAACAATAACCCAAACTGGTGTATATTATTTGTCTTTGTGAAAGTTATAGAGTCCACAAGCTATGATGCCAATCTCTGAAAATTGATCACACCTGATGTACTGATGGCCTATCTCAGTTCTTGAGACCCTATAATGGCAGAAAAGTACAAATATACACATTCTACTACTCCTCCTAAGTATGGCGATACCACATATGTGAGACTTTTACACAGCATAGGACAGGGCTCGACAAACCCCGGGCGCCAGGTCGCATTTGCGACTAGAATTAGCGACCTGGCGCCTGGGGCAGCACAGCTGGGGTATCCTGTGTCCGTTCGACACCCCCCCTCCCGCCGCGACCGCGCTGGTAATTGAGGCCCCGGCTTTGCGGCCTCCTGCAGTCCTATGGTTCCTGGTTCCTTCTGCAATCGGGCGCCCTCTGGTGGTGGACGTTGGTATGACAAGACATCCACCAATGCTAATGGAGCTTTCCCTACCTGTTTTCACTGCCTGCTCATCTCCTTCCCTTTACTTAGAACCCCCAAACATTTCATATATTTTTTATTCTAACACCCTAGAGAATAAAATGGCGGTCATTGCAATACTTTCTCTCACACCGTATTTGCGCAGCGGACTTACAAGCGCACTTTTTTGGGCTAAAATACTTTTTTTAATTAAAAAATAAGAAAACAGTAAAGTTAGCCCAATTTTTTTTATATTGTGAAAGATAATGTTTCGCCGAGTAAATTAATTCCCAACATGTCACGCTTCAAAATTTCATCCGCTCGTGGAATGGCGACAAACTTTTACCCTTTAAAATCTCCATAGGCGTCGTTTAAAAAATTCTTCATGTTGCATGTTTTGAGTTACAGAGGAGGTCTAGGACTAGAATTATTGCTCTCGCTCTAACGATCGTGGCGATACCTCACGTGTGGTTTGAACACCGCTTTCATATGCGGGTGCTACTCACATATGCGTTCGCTTCTGCAAGCGAGCTCGGCGGGACGGGGCGCATTTAAAAAAATTATTATTTTTTCTTATATATTTTACTTTTTATTTTTTATTTTTACACTGTTTTAAAAAAAAAATAAAAATTGTGTCACTTTTATTTCTATTACAAGGGATGGGGCACATTTAATTTTTTTTTCTTATTTATTTTAACTTTTATTTCACTGTTCTTTTAAAAAAAAAAAAAACACTAAAATGCATTAAAAAAAAAAAATAGTCATTTGAAAAAAAAAAAAAAAAAATGTCCCTTCAAGAGCTATGGGTGGAAGTGACGATTTGACGTCGCTTCTGCCCTGCAATGACTTGGAGATGGGCGGGGGGGCCATCTTCCTCTCACTTGTCTCCATGTCAGGCCAGGGACAGATCCAGATCGCCTTAGCCGTTACCGACGGCCACGGTAAGCGGTGAAGGGCACCGGAGAGCGGCGGTAGGGGGGGCCCTCTCCTGCCACCGATAAAAGTGATCTCGCTGCTAATCTGCTGCAGAGACCACTTTTATCTGAAAGAGAACCGCCGGATCTTGAAGAAGATACCAGGGTTATGGTAGCTAGCTGCTACCATAACAACGGTATTTCTCTTCAAAGACAGGACGTATATAGTCGTCCTGCGGGAAGAAAGTGGTTAATTAAAATGAATTTATTATTTGTCATCTCCCTGCTTGGCCTCTTTCACATGGGCTGTCTGATCAGGTTCGCCTGTCAGTTTTTCAGGCGGACCTGATTGGATCCTTAGCGAGAATATGGTGGTCTTATGTCCCTGCATGGCAGGAAATAAACGCAGTCACATTAGTTCTAGTCGTCTCTGTGTAAATTTAAGATTGGTTAATTTTTATATTGAAAATAAAGCTTTGTCGGTCGTTTAAAAAAAAAAAAAAAACCTGGCTCCTAACTTTTTTAGCTGGCTCCTAGATTCCAAGCAAATTTGTCAAGCCCTGGCATAGGAGCATAAATTACACACATAATTTCTTGACTACCTCTTGCAGTTTTGAAGGCCCTGGAGCACCAGGACAATGGAAATGCCCCAGAAATGACCCAATTTTGGAAAGAAAACACCCCAACCTATAACATATGAGGCATAATGAGTCTTTTGAACATGTCCTTTTTTTTTTTTTTTTCTACAAGTTTTTGGAAAATGTGGAAAGAAATTGAAAAACATTTTTTTACACAAAGTTGTCCATTTTATACAATATTTCTAACACATAGCATGTACATACCAAAAACTACACCCCAAAATAGATTCTCCTACTCCTCCCGAGTATAAAGATATCATGTGTGAGACTTTTCCACAGCCTGGCCACATAGAGAGGCCTAACTTACAGGGAGCACCGTCAGGTGTTCTAGGGGCATAAATTTCAAATGTAATTTGACTACCTATTACACTTTTGTGAGGCACAGTAATGGCATGGATGAGAACTGATTTGGCATGGATGAGCCGTGGCTGGGTATTGCTGCGTGTGGCTGGGTATTGCTGCGTGTGGCTGGGTATTGCTGCGTGTGGCTGAGCATGGATGGATGGCTGAGGATGGAGGGATGAGTATTGCTGAGCATGGATTTATGGCTGAGCATGGATGGATGGCTGAGCATGGATGGATGGCTGAGCATGGATGGATGAGTATTGCTATGGATGGATGGATGGCTGAGCATGGATGGATGGATGAGGCTGGAATCGGATGGAGTCACAGCAGCGCCGTGGGCACTACAGATCCAGTCCACAGCGCTGCTGCACCCAATCTCTCCCCTCTCCGTTCACACTGTACAGATCGGTACAGAGAGGGGAGAGAGGAATCGGACATGACGCCGGTTTGTTTACAAGTGATCACTCCATCGTTTGACGGAGCGATCATGTGGTAGACGGCCGCTGTTAGCGGCCATTTACCACGATCCGTAATGCGGACCCGGCGGTCACATATGCTCCCGTGTGTGGGCCCCAGGATGTCAATGTATGCCCTCCCAGAGTTATCGAACCGCGCTGTAGCCGTCATTCGGTTATGGCACGGTCGTTAAGTGGTTAACTCAAAAGTATAATCTGTGTTTTTCCTTTTGTGAACGCAGCATACCAAAATAGTAGATCCGGGTGCTGATGTAAAATGATAAATTGATCTTGACTTCCGTAGTACTTGGTTGGTACATGCTTGGTTCTGCCCCTGCCACACTGTTGGATAGATGCCTAAGTAACTGATAAGGAGGCTTGCATGGTTCAGAAACAGATAATATTGATCATGTGTTAATTCTTTCTGACGCCTTTTTGAAGGAAGTGCCTTCCATTTGCATGATCATGTTTTCTTCTCTCCTTTCTTGATGTTTGAAAAAAAGAATTCCTTTGGCCAGTGTTAGCTTATTGTGGGGCAGTAGTACGTAGTACTTCCTAGTGCTGGTGGATATTAAAAATGTATATTTGCAATATGAAGCCTCTGTATTTTATTACTGTAATACTTCTTCTCCTCCTCCTCCTTCTCTTCCCCCCCCCCACCTCCTCCTCCTCCTTCTTCTCCCCCTTAGGATATCTGACTTGTGTGGTCAGATATGCAATCGTTTCACATAGTTTCTTTTGTTAAAGGAAATCCTGGTGTGAAGGTCTTTCATGTAGCCCTCTATACATCATCTTTCTTCCTAATGTGTTAGGAGGCAGGGTCTATATGTACAGTATCTCACAAAAGCGAGTACACCCCTCACATTTTATAAATATATCTTTTCATGTGACAACACTGAAGAAATGACACTTTGCTACAATGTAAAGTAGTGAGTGTACAGCTTGTACAACAGTGTAAATTTGCTGTGCCCTCAAAATAACTCAACACACAGCCATTAATGTCTAAACCGATGGCAAACGAAGTGAAAATGTCCAAATTGGGCCCAATTAGCCATTTTCCCTTCCCGGTGTCGTAACTCGGTGGTGTTACAAGTGTCAGGTGTGAATAGGGAACAGGTGTGTTAAATTTTGGTGTTATCGCTCTCACTCTCTCATACTGGTCACTGGGAGTTCAACATGGAACCTCATGGCAAAGAACTCTCTGAGGATCTGAAAAAAATAATTATTGTTCTACATAAAGATGCCTAGGCTATAAGAAGATTACCAAGACCCTGAAACTGAGCAGCAGCATGGTGGCCAAGACCATACAGGAAAAGTTCCACTCAGAACAGGCCTCGCCATGGTCGACCAAAGAAGTTGAGTGCATCTTTGACTCAGGAATGACAATGAATGCACAAATAGGATCAGTAGTTAGCGGATCCCACCATCTCCTCCGCCTGCTACGTAGACTCATCCCCTTCATCCCAGAAGAGGACAAAGCGGCAGTTGTGGGAACAATCATCAATTCCCGACTCGACTACGCAAATTCGCTCTACGTAGGACTACCCCAATATCAGCTTGCATGCTTGCAACTCATCCAAAACACGGCGGCAAGACTGTTAACAGGAAAAAAACCCTGGGAATCTATTTCCCCATCCCTAAAGTGCCTACACTGGCTAACCGTAAAGAATCGGATCACATTCAAGACCCTCTGCCTCACCCACAAATGCATACAAGGAAACGCTCCGCTATATCTCCGGGAGAAAATAAAACACTACACACCTAATCGCAGTCTTCGATCAGCTAACCAAAACCTCCTCATTATTCCCAAATACCGCTACAAAGCAAAGGGAGAACGAAGATTCGCAGTCCAAGGACCTCGACTATGGAACTCTCTTCTGACCCACATCCGCATGGAAGAAAACGATCAGGCCTTCAGGAAAAAACTAAAGACCTTCCTTTTCTAAGAAGCTGACAACAGAGAACGCATCTAGCGTCTTGAGGCGATTCAGTTCGCATTTGCAGCGCTCTACAAATCATTCATTCATTCAAGAAGTTGAGTGCATGTGCTCAGCGTCGTATCCAGAGGTTATCTTTGGGAAATGGACGTATGAGTGCTGCCAGCATTGCTGCGGAGGTTGAAGGGGTGGGGGTGGGGGTCAGCCTGTCAGTGCTCAGACCATATGCCGCACATTGCATCAAATTGGTCTGCATGACTGTCGTCCCAGAAGGAAGCTTCTTCTAAAGATGATGCACAAGAAAACCTGGAAGTAGTTTGCTGAAGACAAGCAGACTAAGGACGTAGATTACTGGAACCCCGTGGTCTGATGAGACCAAGAAAAACGTATTTGGTTCAGATGGTGTCAAGCGTGTGTTGCGGCAACCAGGTGAGGAGTACAAAGACAAGTGTGTCTTGCCTACAGTCAAGCATGGTGGTGGGAGTGTCATGGTCTGGGGCTGCATGAGTGCAGTTCATTGAGGGAACCATGAATGCCAACATGTACTGTGACATACTGAAACAGAGCATGATCCCCTCTCTTCTGAGACTGGGCCGCAGGGCAGTATTCCAACATAACGACCCCAAACACACCTCCAAGATGACCACTGCCTTGCTAAAGAAGCTGAGGGTAAAGGTGATGGACTGGCCAAGCATGCCTCCAGACCTAAACCCTATTAAGCATCTGTGGGGCATCCTCAAATGGAAGGTGAAGGAGCACAAGGTCTCTAACATCCACCAACTCTGTGATGTCGTCATGGAGGAGTGGAAGAGGACTCCAGTGGCAAACTGTGAAGCTCTGGTGAACTCCATGCCCACGAGGGTTAAGGCAGTGCTGGAAAATAATGGTGACCACATAAAATATTGACACTTTGTGCCCAATTTGGACATTTTCACTTGGGGTGTAATCACTTTTGTTGCCAGCGGTTTAGACATTAATGGCTGTGTGTTGAGTTATTTTGAGGGGACAGCAAATTTACACTGTTATACAAGCTGTACACTCACTACTTTACATTGTGGCAAAGTGTAATTTCTTCAGTGTTGTCACATAAAAAGATATAATAAAATATTTACAAAAATGTGGGCTCACTTTTGTGAGATGCTATATGTGCAGTATGACAACCCTGTGAGATCTTGCAAGATCTCCTTGAAAGATATTAATGATCTGAATGATCATCAGTGCAGCCATCTTGGATGTGTTGTCAGCAGTCCCAGCATTCTTACTTAGAGTTGCCACTCAAGTGAAACTTTATATTTAAGGCTATGTAGAGAGGTAATGGGAGGGGTGGAGATGCTGGGCCAGTAGAGAGTAGGGACGGGCTATCTGTTCGAGTCGAACATGGGCTGTTTGCCCGTTCGCCGAACAGCGAACAATTTGGGGTGTTCACGGCAAATTCGAAAAGCCGCGGAACACCCTTTAAAAGTCTATGGGAGAAATCTAAAGTGCTAATTTTAAAGGTTAATATGCAAGTTATTGTCATAAAGTGTTTGGGGATCCGGGTCCTGCCCCAGGGGACATGTATCAATGCAAAAAATTAAAGTTTTAAAAATGGCCGTTTTTTCAGGAGCAGTGATTTTAATAATGTTTAAAGTGAAACAATAAAAGTGAAATATTCCTTTAAATTTCGTGCCTGGGGGGTGTCTATAGTATGCCTGTAAAGTAGCGCGTGTTTCCCGTGTTTATAACAGTCCGAGAGCAAAATGACATTTCTAAAGGAAAAAAAAAAGTCATTTAAAAGTACTAGCGCTAGTGCCGGCTATTATTGAATAGTCGGTCCCAACAATACACATAAAAGTCATTAAAAAAAATAAAAAGCTTGGGGGTCCCCCAAAATTCCATTACCAGACCCTTCAGGGAACCCCCATTTGGGGGAACCCCACAACATTTTTTTTTTTTTTAAATTTTGGTGCGGAGCTCCCAAAGAGCCTAGTAATGGAATTTTGGGGGACCCCCACGCTTTTTTTTTCAATTTATTTTTATGTGTATTGTCGGGACCGACAATTCATTAATAGCAGGCACTAGCGCAAGTACTTTTTAAATGACTTTTTTTTCCTTTTAGAAATGTAATTTTGCTCTCGGACTGTTATAAACATGGGAAACATGCACTATTTTACAGGCATACTATAGACACCCAACAGGTATGAAATTTAAAGGAATATTTCACTTTTATTGTTTCACTTTAAGCATTATTAAAATCACTGTACTGTTTTTTTGCATTGATACATGTCCCCTGGGGCAGGACCCAGGTCCCCAAATACTTTTTATGACAATAACTTGCATATTAACCTTTAAAATTAGCACTTTTGATTTTTCATGTTCTTGTCCCATAGACTTTAACAGTGTTCGCGTGTTCGAACAAATTTTTTGCCTGTTCGCTTGTTTTAGATGTGAACCGAACAGGGGGATGTTTGGCCCATCCCTAACAGAGTAACAAGACACTCCCATAAGAGGATATAATAAAATATTTACAAAAATGTGAGGGGTATATTCACTTTTGTGAGATTATAAGACTATATATAATAAGGATCTTGCTTTGTCTTAGTTTTTTGTTTTTCCTAATATGACTTTTTCCATTATTCTTCCATGTTGAACCTTCATGATAGTTACTATTGTGTGGTCTTTTTCAGATCATTAAATGGAGTCATTGAACAGATGGAAGCTTTTTCCCATAAGCTGAGTGATCTGTCTGTGCGAGTGGAGAACACTCAGATGAACACTTCTCAGGAGATAGAAATTGGAGCACGACAGAGAGAGGGACAGCTTCGAGGTATTGTACAATTCATACATCTTCTAACCAATATTTGCAATACATAATAATGCACAATTATCTGGAAACGTAAAAGCAACTGTCCTGAAATATTTCTTTCACCCCTGCTGACACAAATGCAATTTATCACTGCTTTTTGATTCAGCACTGCAGGAACGTTTGACAAGGCAGCAAAAAGATATGGAGGAGGAACGGAGCAGTTTGCGCATGATCATCACCAACATGGAGACTCGACTGAGTGAACAGAGCCGCCTGCTGGAACAGGTATAAATGGGATTCTGACGTCTGAGCACTGTTCTCTGTATAGCTTGTGCTATATGTGGGCTTAGCGACATTTTATTTCAACAGGAACGTTGGAGGGTGTCTGCAGAACAGGCCAAAATGGACTCGCTACAGCGCTCTCTAGAGGAACAAAAAAGAATAATGACCCAACAAATATGCCAGGAGAGAGAAGAGCTGGAGAGGGCAAAGGTCAGAATCGTTTGTCATCTGTATTCAGAAACTATTGTGTCATCTGGATGATTTAAATAACAGTCAACTTACAGTTAGATACCCTGTTGTCAGACCATCTCCTTTATAGCCTGGCTGTGCCTCTGCTCCCGCACTACCATTTTGGAAATACGTGTCCAAGGTTAGCTTGCAGTATAGTAGTAGTACTGTTTATGTGAGATGGAGCATTGCACCATACAACATTAAATTTGTTTATAAAAAAAACCAACAAAAAATTATTGTTTCGTATGGCACATGCATGAGGTGAGGCACATGACATCATGCACTTCCTCTTGCTTACAGTATCTCACAAAAGTGAGTACACCCCACACATTTTTGTGAATATATTTTTATATATCTTTTCATGTGACAACACTGAAGCAATGACACTTTGCTACAATGTAAAGTAGTGGGTGTACAGCTTGTATAACAGGGTAAATTTGCTGTCCCCTCAAAATAACTCAACACACAGCCATTAATGTCTAAACCGCTGGCAACAAAAGTAAGTACACCCCTGTTAGGATTATTCTTCTCCTTTGATCAGTCAAACTCCAGGTGTATTGAAAAGCAGACAATTTATTTCAGATGTGTCACACAAAAGGATGATGCTTACAAGTCGAAAGATGCAGTAAGAATCATACAAAGAGATGTACAGCCCCCCTCCTAATACTTACAATATAGCTATAACGCTTCTATTGGCTGAGGAAACACAGATAACGTGCCTGGTACAAAATGGTACTTTATTGGCCAATTAGCGTTTCCTGTACAATCTTGTTCTACCATGTATGGTTAAGCCTAATCGTCCTACAACTTACTATGGAGTTAGTTAAAGCAAACGATACAGCAAGTTAATACAACAACGTGCTCAGAAGTCAGTTTAAAAATCAGTCTCAGGATTTTTTTTTTTTCTCTCTAATAGTCGCACAATAAACATTTCAAACTTTTCTAACATTCCCTCCTCTTGTGTGACTGTTTTATCTGAACACGATGATAGTCCCAGTGTTATACACTTTTGGACTGTATGTCATTAAGTTGAGCTTCAATGTCCACATAGGTCTCAGAGGTAGGAAGGGCTTGATACATTGTTCCTGAAACTGCGGTTTCAATCAGTTTTTGTGAAAGTCCTCGAATACAGGGAATGCTGCAGCATCCGTAAGTGACCAAAACGGCCAAAGCCACAGCAATTGAGATCAAACATGATGTGATAAGTCCAGTCCATTTACCAAACCATCCTTCAAGCCAGTTTGTGAATGGATTATTAATACCTGAGTTTTCCGCTAATTCATTCGGTAGAGCAGTCAGCCCTTCCAAGGCTCTGGTCACGGTCCCTCCAGGAGCTGTATCGTTAGGGATAAAGGTGCAACACATCCTACCAAACATTTTGCATACTCCTCCTCTTTCAGCTAGGACCATATCTAAGGCCATTCGGTTCTGCCATGCTATTAGAGATGTGGGGGCCAACTGTTCTGCTAGGCCCTTCACAGCGTCCCTAGTATAGTTTACAAATCGTTGTTGGTTATAGTATATATATTTAATCCAGTCAACATTTTTATTTATAGTCACCCACCAGAGAAGAGACTCAATCCCAGCTGTCACCTGATTCCTGGCCTTAAACTTATTCGACACCCCGTGAGGAACCCCAATCTCATCTATGTAGATCTTAGAGTCAAATGACCCCATGGGAGAGGTGTCCCTCCGATACCGTTGGTGACTCTTAGTCCATGGGTGTTCTGACAGGATCCTCAGGGGCATAGCCAGCTGGACCATAGCGCAATTCCCTCGGGCATTGGTCGGTATCCTAGCTCGCAGTTTCTTATCCCCACACATCCACCAGACATCAGCTCTCTTTGGTAGTAGGGGTATTCTATATGACCTTCCATGTATCATTTCAAATGGGCTCAAACCTTCTTTTTGGGTGTAATATGCATACTAGTTACAGCTAATGGTAAGCAGTACATCCAATTTTTACCTGTTTCTTCCATAGCTTTTCTCAGCTTATTTTTTAGGATTCCATTGTGTCTCTCCACCAATCCAGCTGATTGGGGGTGGTAGGCACAATGGTATTTTACTTGGATACCCATCACTTCTGTCTGTATTGTATAGTTTTATTTACAAAATTGGGTCCATTATCGCTGTAGATCTTTTCAGGGAATATAAATCTAGGAATTAGTAATGCTTTGGCCACAGTCTGTGCGTCTGCACTTCCTGTCGGGAATACCTCCACCCTTTTGGTCAGGGCGTCTATGATTACCAAACAATATTTCTTCCTTTCACATTTGTCTAATTCAATAAAATTCATGCAAATGTGTTGGAATGGATATTGCGGTGTGGGGAACTTCCCTTTCCGTGGTCTTGTACCTCCCTGAGCATTGTGTCTTTCACATATAATACATTGAGAGCAAAAAGTTTTTGAGTAGTTTGTGAAGTCATAGGCTGTACATACCTTATTTATATTTTATATCTGCCATCCCCCTGTTTGACATATGAGTTACTCCATGTGTCAATACTGCTGCATACCTAAATAAGGATTTTGGCAATGCCAGTTTTCCTTCAGGTGAAGTGTAAATGTTATCTATCATTGTGCAACCCTTTGTTTTCCAATATTGTTTCTCCCCGGGGGGGGGGGTGCATTCTGCTGCATATCAGTAAGGACTGTATGATCTATCTCTACGATTTCCTGTTCTGTCATTATTTGTTGTGTTTCTTGTGCCGATATTTTGGCCGCTTCATCTGCCCTTTTATTTCCTTTTGAGATGGGGTCTGTATATTTTGTGTGTGCTTGACATTTGCAGATCGCAAGCTCTTTTGGTAACTGTATTGCATCTAGGAGTTCTAGAATGAAGTCCGTGTGTGAAATTGGTTTACCACTGGAGGTGACCATCCCCCTGTTTTTCCATTGTTGTGCAAAAACATGTACAGTTGAAAGGGCATATTGACTGTCAGTGTATAAAGTTACAGATTTTTTTGTTCATAGTATGCATGCTCTTGTCAGTGCTACAAGTTCTGCTACTTGTGCTGAATAATGTTTTGGTAGAGGCCTAGATTCCAAAATGTCATCCTGTGTCACTACTGCATATCCAAGTGCATTTGTGCCATCTGGATTTTTCTTACTGGAACGATGCAGTAAGAATCATACAAAGAGATGTACAGCCCCCCTCCTAATACCTACAATATAGCTATAACGCTTCTATTGGCTGAGGAAACACAGATAGCGTGCCTGGTACAAAATGGTACTTTATTGGCCAATTAGCTTTTCCTGTACAATCTTGTTATACCATATATGGTTAAACCTAATCATCCTACAACTTACTATGGAGTTGGTTAAAGCAAACGATACAGCAAGTTAATACAACGTGCTCAGAAGTCATCTTAAAAATCAGTCTTGGGTGTTTTTTTTTTAATAGTGACACAATAAACATTTAAAACTTTTCTAACACCCCTAAGTGATAATGTCCAAATTGGGCCCAAAGTGTCAATATTTTGGGTGGCCACTATTATTTTCCAGCACTGCCTTAACACTATTGGGCATGGAGTTTACCAGAGGTCCATAGGTTGCCACTGGAGTCCTCTTCCACTCCTACATGACGACATTACGGGGCTGGTGGATGTTAGAGACTTTGTGCTCCCCCACCTTCTATTTGTTTGATACTATGTGATTAAAATTGTGCTGGTGACACTTCCCTCTCATGATTGTAGGCAAGACACACTTGTCTTTGTACTTCTCACCTGGTTGCCGCCACACACGCTTGAGACCATCTGAATCAAATAAGTTTATCTTGGTCTCATCAGACCACGGGACATGGTTCCAGTAATCCATGTTCTTAGTCTGCTTGTCTTCAGCAAACTGTTTGTGGGCTTTCTATTGCATCATCTTTAGAAGAGGCTTCCTTCTGGGACAACAGCCATGCAGAGTAATGTGATGCAGTGTGTGGCATATGGTCTTAGCACTGACAGGCTAATCCCCACCCCTTCAACCTCTGCAGCAATGCTGGCAGCACTCATACGTCCATTTTCCAACGATAACCTCTGCATATGACTCTGTGCACGTGCACTCAACTTCTTTGGTCGACCATGGCGAGGCCTATTCTGAGTGGAACCTGCCTTGTTAAACTGCTGTATGGTCTTGGCCACGTGCTGCAGTTTCATGATCTTGGCAATCTTTTTATAGCCTAGGCCATCTTTATGTAGAGCAACAATTCTTTTTTTCAGCTCCTCAGAGTTCTTTGCCATGAGGTGCCATGTTGAACTTCCAGTGACCAGTATGACCAGTATGAGAGAGTGAGAGCGATAACACCAAATTTAACACGCCTGCTCCCGATTCACACCTGAGACCTTGCAACGCTAATGCTTGGGCCCAATTTGGACATTTTCACTTAGGGGTGTGTCACTTTTGTTTGCCAGCGGTTTAGACATTAATGGCTATGTGAGTTATTTTGAGGGGACAGCAAATTTACACTGTTATACAAACTGTAAACTCACTACTTTACATTGGGGCAAAGTGTAATTTCTTCAGTGTTGTCACATGAAAAGATATACGGTAATTAAATATTTATAAAAATGTGAGGGGTGTGCTCACTTTAGTGAGATGCTGTATGTGGAAGACAACCCTGTGAGGTCGTGCAAGATCTCCCTGAAAGATACTAATGATCTTGTCTTCCCAAGGAGCATCCTTGCAGCCATCTTGGATGTGTTGTCAGCAGTCCCAGCATTCTTACTTAGAGTTGCCAATCAAATGAAACTTTATATTGAAGGCTATGTAGACAGGTAATGGGAGGGGTGGAGATGCTGGGTCAGTACAGAGAGTAACAAAACACTCCCATAAGAGAAGACTAAGATAAGCAAGAAGAAATGGGGGCTATGCTAGGGAATTGACTCTTCCTGGAATAATCAAATTTAGCTAGCAGGTTCATAGACACATTGCAGTGATTAAAAAAACAATTGTATGGAAAGGAAAAACACTTGCGCTAAGCATCTACAATACCATTTATGTGTTTTTACGTGAAATTTGGTGCCAAGCATTTACTACATTTAGGGTCAGCCTATTGCGAACTGATGTTTCAGTGTTTGGATTCTTTTATATTTCTTAGGAACTCTGCTGATAACATTTCTGTGCTTGATCTTTGGTAAAGCCCAACTCCAGCTATAACCATTTTTATTTTTAATCCTTGCTAAAATAGGGAGGGATTAGAAGTTCTTGTTACTGTCTTTGTCCCTACTGGGGAGTTTTCTACTGATTTCCAGTCTTGGTGCTATAGACAGCAGTAAAAAACCTGACAAAGTTTCTAACCTTTCTTCGCTCACTAAAATAAAATGCTTTTATTGTTTTTGTCACCATTAAATATTCTGCTTACTGCTGCCCTGATGACCATGCAGGAGAATTTTCCCAATGGGGGTAAAAACAAAATAACAGGGGTTCCAACTTCTATCCAGAACTAAAAATATATATAAAAAGAGGAACTCCAACTTGTAAAAAAAATATATTTTTAAATTTTAACACAATGGGGTTGATTTGCTAAAACTGGAGAGTGCAAAATCTGGTGCAGCTCTGCAAAGAACCCAATCAGCTTTCCGTTTTTTTTTTTGTTTTTTTTTGTCAAAATGTAATTGAACAAGCTGAAGTTAGAAGTTGATTGGCTACCATGCACATCTGCACCAGATTTTGCACTCTCCAGTTTTAGTAAATTAAATTAAATGTAAATCAAAACAAACTGTTCCAAATTAAAAAATCTATGAAAGTTCAAAATGAGTTGAATTATGTGAAATTGCTAGCCATGTCTAGAGCTGACTTAGTACGCATGTAGCATAATGTGTTGCATAAACTTGGTAAACAACTTTTCATGCAACATGGTAATTACTGTATTTTGTGCATTGCCTAGAACTGTCTTGCCTAGGCCTATCATATTTTTCTACAGTAAAATATTCCTGTTCACAAATGTAGCAAAAATGAACTGGGCCTACACTGACAAAATACTGACAAAATACACTATTTTCAAAATGCCCCATTGTCATCCACCCCAAACTCGCTCATCTATGTCTTTATGGACCTTGCTTTGTGCACTGGTCCAAATAATTTTGGTGGAAGGGGGATTAGTTTCAGGGGTTGGCCTTGGCCCCCTAGTTACAGTGAAGGGAACTCTTAAGGTGTCAGCATACCAAGACATTTTGGACAATTTCATGCTCCCAACTTTGTGGGAACAGTTTGGAGATGGCCCCTTCATGTTCCAACATGACTGCGCACCAGTGCGTAAAGCAAGGTCCATAAACACATGGATCAGTGAGTTTGGGGTGGAGGATCTTGACTGGCCTGCACAGAGTCCTGACCTCAATCCGATAGAACACCTTTGGGATGAATTGAAGCCGAGACTGCGAGCCAGGCCTTCTCATTCAACATTAGTGCTGGACCTCACGAATACGCTTCTGGAAGAATGGTCAAACATTCCTATAGACACACCCCAAAACATTGTGGGCAGCCTTCTCAGAATAGTTGAAGCTGTTGTAGCTGCAAAGGGTGGGCCAACTTATTATTTAACCTTACAGACTACGACTGGGATGCCATTAAAGTTCATGTGCGTGTAAAGGCAGGTGTCCCAATACCTTTGACAATATAGTGTATATATGGCATATTGGTTTTAAGTCTGTGAGTTAAGGACAGTATTGGAATCATAATGGTATATATACCAACACATTCCAAAATGTTTTCAGCAGCATTCTTTATGTGACATTGCACTCCAGTTATACTGCCAAGTTTAAGTAGGTGGCATGTCCCTCTGCCTTCCCAATAAATCTCAGTAGAAAGTCACTCCATAACGCAATTTAATGACCTGATATATTAAGACCTGCTTTTTCCATTAACATGTAATTCAGTGTGCTCCATAGATCAATAAACCTTACTCTGTTTCTGTTAAGCACTTATAGACTGCATTCCTCTGGTTATAATGTGGGTGATTTATGTCTTCTACCATGTGTCATCAGTCAGTTTACATATGCTTTACCAACAATGTATACATGATTTATCCTCTATATATTGGCTGGCAGATACACACACCAGTGTAACCATAACACAGTTACGAATGTGTGGCATCAACAGACCTTCTGAGTCAATGATTTTACATGATGGCAGAGGGTACCTATAAATGTGGAATGTGCCTGCGTAAAGGAGTACAGGGAAATATATTTTATAGTCGTTCCAGTGTAGCTATAAAAACTGTCACATGACACAGCTGTGTTTTGTACTTTGCTAGTAAAAACAGGGTTCTTCTGGCGTTCTTAAAGCTGAATTCCAGGTCTAAATGTTATAGCATAGTTACATTGGTCCAGCTTAAACCAATGTAAGTATGCATTTTTTTATATATTTGTGGAAGTTGAAAATCTTTGCAGTAGTTTCTGCTACTACAGTGATCACCGCTGTCCTTCAGGTTTCATGCCAAGCAGCTGCCATGCTTCATAGTGAACACAGGGGGTTGGTCACCTTGCACAGGCGCCGTTCACAGAATGCCCTACAGTCTTCTTAATGAATGCAAGGTGCTTTCATATTGGACTAAAGGTGGAGATCATGATGTACAGTCATGTATCTCTACCTCATCAAGTCAGAGAACTCCTTATATTCACTGAGAAAAATGCAAGGCGCTCTGCGAACAGCACTTGCACCAAGCGGGTGACCCCCTATGGTCACAAAGTAGCAGGACAGCAGCACAGATTGGGACCCGGAAGATGGCTAGTAATGCCTCTAGTAGAGGATACCTACAGTGATTTCCACCTTCCACAGGGATCCCACAAGTATGGATTATGAATACTTACAGTGCCTTGCAAAAGTATTCACCTCCCTTGGCATTTTTCGTGTTTTGTTACCTCACAACCTGGAATTAACATGGATCATTTCGTTTACAGAACATGCGCACAACTTTTAAGATGTTTTTTTTTTTTTTTTTTTTTTTTTATTGTGAAGCAAATAACAAATAGGACAAAATAACAGAAAAAGTAAATGTGCATAACTATTCACCCCCCTAAAGTCAATACTTTGTAGAGCCACCTTTTGCAGCTATCACAGCTCCAAGTCGCTTTGGATAAGCCTCTATGAGCTTTCCACATCTTACCACTGGGATTTTTGCCCATTCCTCCTTGCAATACTGTTCCAGCTCCTTGTATGGTTTGTGCTTGTGAACAGCAATCTTTTGGTCTGACCACAGTTTTTCTATTGGATTGAGGTCTGGGCTTTAACTAGGCCATTCCAACACATTTACATGTTTCCCCTTAAACCACTCAAGTGTTGCTTCAGCAGTGTGTTTGGGGTCATTGTCCTGCTAAAAGGTGAACCTCCGTCCTAGCCTCAAATCACACACACAGAGGTACAGGTTTTGCTCAAGAATATCCCTGTATTTGGCACCATCCATCTTTCCCTCAACTCTGACCAGTTTCATAGTCCCGACTGCTGAAAAAAAATCCCCAAAGCATGATGCTGCCACCACCATGTTTCACTGCGGGGATGGTGTTCTTTGGGTGATGTGATGTGTTGGGTTTGCACCAGAATAGCGTTTTCTTTGATGGCCAAAAAGTTCAATTTTAGTCTCATCAGACCAGAGCACTTTCCTCTATACATTTTGGGAGTCTCCCACATGCCTTTTCGCAAACTCAAAACGTGCTGTTTTGTTTTTTGCTGAAAGTAATGGCTTTCTTTTGGCCACTCTGCCAAATACCCATTAATCTGCCAGAATTCCAGTGAGCTCCCAACTTCCTGCCTCTGCTGACAAGACTGTGCATCTGCTCTAAAATCCCAGCCAGTGTTGTCAGCCTTGCCATCCACGTTAAAGAACAATCCCTCGCAGGGGAGTAACTACCACCATAGCGACCCATGCGGGCGCTATGGGGCCCGCAGCCGAGTGGGGCCCAGTGAGGATAAGAGCACCGTCAGCACAGTCTCCCAGCCAGGGGAAGAGAGAGGAAAGGAAGAGGTGAGCTGTCCGTATCAGCAGAGAGCTGAATTGCCCGATGTAAGAGCTTTCATTAGAACTTCCAGTGTTCCCGGGGCTCACGTCACATAGCTCCACCTTTTGGCCCGGGGCCTTTGATAGACAGAACGCCGATCCAATGCGGGACATGTGACGTCTTTAAAGGCGTCGGGCCAAGAGGTGGGGCTATGTGACGATGAGCCCCGGGAAGACAGGAAATTCAAATGAAAGCTATTACTGCTGATCCGGGTGGCTTGCCTCTTCCTCTGCATAGGTGGGGCTGTATGGGGGCACAGGCAGACCAGGCTGTATTGGGCACAGGTCACGCTGCATTGGGCACAGGTCATGCTGTATGTGGCACAGGTCACGTATGGGGCACAGGTCACGGTGCATTGACACTAGGGCAACTGTGGGGGGGGGGGCTGTTTGCAGGGGGGCCCCATACAACATTTTGGTATGGGGCCCTGCTATTTCTAGTTACGCCCCTGATCCCTCGTGTATAAATGATTTAATTTTTAATAAAAGAACAATTTTCTTTTAAAAGCAGCTTCCTTGACTGTAAAGGATAGGAGAGTTTAATTACACTTTTAAAGCTTTAATGTACACTACAGCTCCTAGACTTGAGTTTAGGAGCTTTTGGTATTTTTTTTTGCCAAAGCTCCTAAACTCAACTCCATAAAAGCCTATGTGTCCATGTATAAATGGGCTTTTAGGATGTTTTAGGAGCTGCTGCAGATAGGGGAGGTTCAACCTCCCTCTCCTGAACGCGGAAGAATCTCGTTCAGGATAGGAACGTTTTAACCGCCGGCCGCAAATAGTGCCAAAAACGATTTTCCTGCGTTTTGCGCTTCCCCGCGGTCAAAGTAGGTTATGTGTACATAAAGCCTAGAGCTGTCAGCAGGTTAGCGTCTACAAACTTGGCAGTGCCTAAAAATAGAGAGCAACTGGGTATGTGCAGAGCAGGGTGAAACAGTGTATTACTTGATTTTAAACAGTGTAGACACTTATTTTTAATGTTTTATATAGCTATACCTGCAAAAGAGGCCAGCCTGAAGCGATCTAGCAGGACTTAATTTTCTGACTAAAGTTCCACTTTTAAAGCCGGGTACACATGGGCAGAATGTCGGGAGACATTTGCCGGTTCAAAAAAAGTAATTCTGCCCATGTGTATGTCGGTCTGTCGGACGTGCATGCTGGAAAACCAGCATCCGACCAACTCCCAATCAGTGCTCTCAGCCAATGGCAGAGAGCGCTGATTGTAGTGTTCTGGCGGGGGGGCCTTCCTCGTCAGAACACAACAGCTCAGCGGGGGAGATCGCTGGACTAACCTCGCCTGGTTAGTACAGTGTCTTTGGCCGGAGCTGACAGTTTTTTTTTTTTTTTTTTCGTGCAACCCACAAAAAAACCAAATGGTTTGTACCTGGCTTAACGCCTCTTCCTGCATCCATTTACAGGGGCACAGCAGTACATGTGCTGTATAGTACATAATCTCTTCAAAGCTATGTGTTTCTGCTCCCTTTTCACTAGACCATTGTAATAGCAGCAAGTAAAACAGGATCACTGAAGCACCAGGGGAGCAAGTATTTCTTTTCTTTGTTGAAACAGACTGCAATAGTGGTGTCACCACCTAAACAATATCACAATGTCCAGTTGAGATTTTGATGAGTGTGAGTGCCGCACAGTTGCACAAAAAATGTTTTATGATGCTGCTGTTTGACTTTTCCTGTGTATATCTTTATTGTTGGCCCATTTGTGTATTATGGGTTTTCAGCATCAAATCAGTTTCCTTATTACCTTATGTACAGAGTGCTCTACTGGAGGAACAGCAGTCCATTATGACACGTTGTGCAGAAGAACGCAGGAAGGTTGCTTCCGAATGGGCAGAACTTCACGCCCAACAGAAACTAAGCAAGGAGCGGGTGGAAAATGACCTCACCAAAGCGAAAATGGCAGAGTCTCAGAGAGAGGGAGCTCTTATCAGCCTCACCAAGGTATATGAGCATTGGTAGAACCATATTTGAGGACTCTAAATATCCCCGTGACCTTCTAGATATTTCTTCTTCTCTTCACATGTATTAGAAAAAATGTATTTGAATTTTTTTTCTTTTTTAAGAAATACAATTGATAATTCTCTTTTTCATAAGCAAGTTAGATGTCATATCACTTCTGGTTTTTCACATTTTGTTATAATGAAGTCCATGTGACTGTTCGGAGTCTGTGATGTAGACCTTTTCCACTGCAGGAGAGTTTTTAGTAAATTAATGGCTGATAATATTTATATCTACCCTTAGATCACTGTAGCTATATATCACTTCTTACAAGTATGTAAAAAGATTGGTGCATGCAAGTACCTGTGTATGTCTTCAGATCAATTCATGTGTGCCTGTCTGTGTACAGAGAGCCTTAAGTTGACAACACACTCCAGTTTTTTAGGCACTTTCAGCAGCTGATTTAATCACTTACAGAGTATGCAGCTTCTTTATCTTTTAATCCTTGCCTATGTTCCAGTCTATGCAAGTGCCATGACTGTTGTCCCTGTTTCCAGGGTTGCTCCTTTTTTCTTGCAGCACCCTACCTTGCACCATTGCATGCAGGAACTAGTGTTGTGTGCACTGTGTGATTCAATAGGAATGCATGACTCCGTAGCCTAAGATGTCAAGGCACTCCGCTGCTCCTCTCTTTCTAAAGCTAGCTTCACACTATTGCGGTTTCCCTGCAGCCGCCTTTGCGGAGACACAGCAGGCCATTTATTTAAATGGGCTGCTGTACCTACGGAAAATCCAGGAAAAAGTTCTTGCACCTGTTCCAAAAGCACAGTGCTATGTGGTTCCCAGAACAGGAAAACTTGCTGCCGTTTCCAGTGAGTGGGGATGCCTTTAAGAATTATTGACATCCCCCCCCCCCCCCCACGTGTCTGCATGTAAATCATAGTCTTTCCATCACCAAAAAGATGCTGCTGTTAGCAGACTCGCACCTGCATAGATGTGAATCCTGCCTCAGTTAACAGACTGGCTAGATACTGTACTGTCCACTGTTAACTCTTTTCTATGAAGACCAGAAGTTCAGGGAAGCAGCACAGAGAGCAGGAGCCATGAACATCGAAAGCAGTAAACTGCAAGTGCTGGAGTAAGAATTTTAACAAATAGTTTACTGGGGAAATGTTCATTTTATTGTGCTCGATGTGTTGTGTGAAAAAAATGTTGAGGGTTTCATTCTATAACTTCTCTCAAAGGTTTGCACTAGGCCATGCTTCCTGTTGTTCTAACAGGCAATGTCCGAGCCATTACTGGGCTCTGAATTTTAGGCACTAGACTGGAACACAGCAAGGGGTACTAGATGGGTGGAGCTTAGAAATGAATTGGACCAAAGTTGAGGTGTTTTGGCAAGTCTGTACCAGGGTCCTCTCTAGAAAAATTGATTTCTTTCTAAACATAGATACTTAAGCAGGCACGACAAGTAGTCTGCATTTTACCAGTATTTGTAGGATGTGGCAGGTTCGCTTTAAATAATCAATTTCAATGAAGCTGTACTGGTGCTCAGTTGATTGTCATGCCATGTTCAAATTTAATCTGAAAGGAGAAATTAATATCTAGATAAAAGGGGCCTCTAAGCTTTATGGTCAGCTTAAATAATACTTGTGGCCCTAGTCAGGTAATCTGTGCTTTTGAAAATTCCCGCACTAAGCAATTTAGATAAAAACAAGAAAATATATACCTGGTCTCCAAAAAAAAAAAAAAAAATTCTCCTTTTAGTTATACTTTTGTCCTTTAAAGCTGAATTCATTTTTATTTAGTTTTGGATAGAGTGGAGAGGAATTAGAACACCTGTCACATTGTTATTGCTGTCTCCGTTAGGCAGATTCATCCTCTCTTTGTCCAGTTTACCATTATCACCGAGAGTCAAAATCCCAAATTTTTACTTCACCAGAATAGGGATTAAGGGCAAATCTTCCAATGGGGATACCATTTTGGTGACAGCTAGGGATATTGGAGAGGTTTTCTCTCACTTCCTGTTTTGGCTATGTGACAGGAAGTGAAGAGAAATCTTCCCAATGAACGCAGATGGCGAAAAAAATCTGACGGGGGTTATAACCCTCTCTTATTCTATGCAAAATGGGAAAAAAAAACTTTTTGCCTTTTTAGTTTTACTTTACCAGCACCTGAAATAGCTAATTGTTTGTGTTTACTAGACTTCTTTAATAAATTACAAAACTTACAGTATGTATTTGTGTAATTTTCTCCTCCTTAAGGAACAGGCTGAGCTGAAGATACAGGCCGCCGAACTGCGCAACAAAGAAGAGCAGCTGGCTGCAGCTAGGGAGGCACTAGAGAAAGAGAGGCATGAGCTGCGACTTGAAAAGGATCGGGTGTATGCCACCGCCATGCGTGTGCGCCAGCGAGCAGAGGAAGTAGAAAGCATGAGCAAGGTTCAAAGTTACATATAGCTTTTCAGTGCTAACACCATAGCAACATATCCTTAGGAACTGATGTTGGTGTATGCTATTCTCAAATTATAGATACATACACATGCAATTTATTTTAAAATGTCATCACAGGACAAGAAACCACAGACAGAAATACAAACATTGTTAGAAGTTGTAACTTTACCCACTCTACATTCTCATCACTTCTCCTGATATTTGTTTTTAACCCTTTACTGCTCTATACAAAATGAAATAAAATATTTCTCTGGAGTAGGGCTTTCAAATAGGACTTGTGTGTCAGTCATCCCTCTGACTTTTCAGCAGCCAGTGAAGCCATGGGGTTTACTAAAAAAAAAAATAGACTGTGTCCTTTGCAAGTGCAGTTGCTCCAGAGCTTAGGTAAAGTTTCCCTTTGCAAAGAATACCCAAGCACATGCAAGGAAAAAAACAGCATGTTTGCATGAATATGCTTGAATTAAGGAGGTCAGCAGAGCTTCCAATAATTTACTAAGCTCTGGAGCAACTACATTTGCAGAGAGCACAGTCTATTTGCCTTTAGTAAATCAACCCCCATGTGTCCTGCCTCATTTGACATTCCTTTGTGTGTATAGGGTACTGTCAATATTATAGTGAATTGCCTTAAGCACAGTTTAACATGTATTTAGCAAGATGGGAAAGGGCATCTCTCACTTACCAGATGCATTTAGGTTTAAAGGGTTACATCCAAGGGGTTATGGGACTTCAATGTTTTATTGATACTGAGTAGTAAAGGGAAAGAAGATGATCATCCAAAAAGGCACTGGTTAGGCGGCTCATGTCTCCAAGGGGTACCCGGGAACATCACTCAGGGCCTAAATCCTATAGAAGCAGCGCCAAAGCAAATTCATAAACGTGTCCAAAACTGCTTTATTAATTCACAAAACATCCAAAGTGCTTTGGGGAAAAATGTGACCCCCCCCCCTTCATTAGGGCTACAAGAGAAATATGAAAAAAAAATGCAAACCAAAGCATTATAGGATCCATATCAACTTTTACATATTGTCTAAAACCAGCATAATATGAACAATGCCAAATACAATGCCCTGCATATAAAATGATGTATGTATGTATGTACCACATATAATAATTCAAAATTATATAATGGTCTAATAGTATATTATCATATAGTATCCTAAATTTATCATGTAAAAATATAAGAACAAACCAACATATTACCAATGAGAGTTCAGTAAAATCAAGATCACTGTTAAAACAAATACAACTTACACTGCCCAAAATGGTCATAGGAATATCAAATTTGAATGCTTGAACAATTATTGATGAGATTTTGAATGAATGAATAACATATACACATAACCTTGCACAGCAAAGTTAAGACAATAGTTAAACATTTATTGAATTTACAAAGCTTGCGTGTTATACAAATGAAGTACAAGTATCAAAGTTATCTTCTTCAATTACTTGGGTATATGAAATATAGAAATTGTTCAGGAGAGGCATCGACTTTACTTATTTTGCTTAGAAAATAGTGCTTCTGTGCCATCTTGTGGTAGGAATATATAAAGCAGTTAAAAGTACCTTTGGTCTCTCTTTTTTTCAAGCTGACCTTGCAGCGTCAAGAAGAAGGGGAAAATGCCTTGGCTGAGGCAAAGAAGGTGGAATCTGGACACCAAGACCGTCTGAAGGCCATTCTGCAACAACTGGAGCGGTTGAGACAGCAGGAAGAACATCTGATGGAGGTAAGCAGATTTTTTTTGCAAGAGGGAGCTTCCTTTTAATAAAATCTATATCATGAAAACATTGGCTGAAGAAAAAATTAAATATTGGGACTGATTTACTAAAGGCAAGTAGATTGTGCATTTTGCAAAGTGCAGTTGCACTCTGCATGTTCAGTTGCTCCAGAGCTTAGTATATGAAGTAAAGCTTCACTTTGCAATAAAAACCTAGTCACGTGGAAGGGAAGAAAAAAACAAAAACAAAAAAAAAACCCCGCATTTTTGCACATGATTGGATGATGGAAGTCAGCAGACCTTCTGCTTATTTCCTAAGCTCTAGAGCAGGGGTCTCAAGCTGGCGGCCCTCCAGCTGTTGCTAAACTACAAGTCCCATGAGGCATTGCAAGGCTGACAGTTACAAGCATGACCCCCACAGGCAGAAGCATGATGGGACTTGTAGTTTTGCAACAGCTGGAGGGCCGCCAGTTTGAGACCCCTGCTCTAGAGCAACTGCACTTGCAGAGTGTAACTGCATTTTGCAAAGTGCACAGTCTACTTGTCTTCAGTAAATCAACCTCTTTGTTGGAGGTCTGGGGCCTTGTGTTTAACCACTTGTCGATCACGCTATAGCCGAATGATGGCTAAAGCTCAGTCCTCTAGCTCTGGAACGCCGTCATATGACGGCTGCCTGTGATCACACCCGCTGCTGACACTGCTGATCCCTGATTGGGATAAAGAGCCATTGATCGGCTCTTTACCACGTGTCCATTCACAGCTGATCATGGAGGTAAACAGATGCCGGTAATCGGTACTCCTTTCCTCATGCTGTGTCGGCATGAGGATTGAAGAAGAGAGACGATGACCAGAATCTCTAAAAGGGACATGTACTCTAATAATCAGGGCACTGTTTATCAGTGTCCTGATTTATCATTGCAGTCCCACCAGTGCTGCAAGTCTGTGCCCACCAGTGCTGCAAATCTGTGTCTACCATTGCTGCCAATCAGTGCCCACCAGTACCTCCTCATCAGTGTCACCCATCAGTTCCACCTATCAGTGCTGTCTCATCAGTGTCCATCAATGTGGCCTCATCAGTGAAAGAGAAAAATTACCTGTTTCAAATTTTTTTTTCTTTTGGTCTTTCTTCGTTTATTTAGCAAAAAATAAAAAACCCAGTGGTGATTAAATATCACCAAAAGAAAGCTCTATTTGCGCAAACAAAATTTTTATAATTTTTTTCACACACAGTGTTGCATGACTGCGCAATTGTCATTCAAAAGTGCAACAGCGGTGAAAGTTGAAAATTGGCCTGGGCAGGAAGGGGGTGAAAGTGCCATGTAGGCAAGTGGTTAATTGTGCATATATGTTCTCCACTTTATTTTGTTTTTCATTATCTTCCCCACCTTGTAACATATCTTAGGAACGCAAGAATCTTGCCCACCAGAGAAGACAGTTGAACCGGCTACGCCAGGGACTGCCCACTGTTCAAACAGAAGCACAACAGGCAACATCAGTATCTGAATCCATACATCTTAATGGTAGGATAGTCTGTACCAGTAAAAATTCTGTAGATCCTCTTCAGTTCTGTCATATAATCAGTTGCTGTATCATGACAATGCACCACAGCTTCACATCTCACAACTATCAGGTCACATTTAGCATGCTTTTAGATATGGATAAGTGAGTTGAAGATCCCAGTACTGTAAAATGTTTTAAAGGGTAACTTCACCTTTTCATGAAAAATGAAAATTGACCTAACTCCAAGTATTCTGGCCACCAAACTGGACTACACTACAATACATGGCCCCAGAGTGAGTATCTATCATAATGCTCGCAATGGCAAGTGCTCATTGGTCAGCGCAACCATGTGACCGTGCTAACCATTGAGAAGCGCATTTAGAGCTTCTTCTGGTAAAGTGCCCCAGAAGAAATAAGCACTTCTCATTGGTCACATGATCGTGCTGACCAATGAGCACTTATCATTGCAAGCATTATGATGGACACTTACTCTGGGGCTGTGTTTTGTGGTGTGCAGTTTGCTACAGGCAGCACAGAGCATCATGACTGAAGCTTAAAGCAGTAAAGTACATGGCTGATGCATCAGCAGAATCTGTAAAGATGTCGGCAAGATCTTCAGCTCTGGTGAACACGGCTAGACGTGTTCAGACCCCCCCCCATCGGCCCCCCAAAAATAAATAACATTCTCATCCCAGTGGGGGAAAGATGATCTTCTTTTAACCCATAGTGGGAAAAGACAACCACAAGCCCGTTTGTGAACAACGTCATCACCCAGGGATACAGTTTGGCGTGCTCGGAAACCCCTCTGAGCAGATTCTATATCGCCAGTCTTCCAAAAGACAAAGAAAAAGCTTCCGCAATGGCGAAGCTACTCCAGGATCTGATACAACAGGAAGTCATTATCCAAGTCCCAAATCATCAGGAAGGTCGGGGTTTCTATTCACACATCTTCCTAGTGCAGAAACCCTCTGAAGTATCGTCTGATACCGAATTTGAAGATTCTAAACAAGTCGATCCGTTACAAATATTTCCAGATGGACGCGATCTATTCAATACCGAAGCTGTTGTCCCCAAATTGCTTTATGGCATCTCTGGACTTAAGGCATCCTTATCTGCATGTCCAGATAGCACAAGCCTCCCAACGGTTTCTCCATCTAGCTCTCAACCTGGGGAGTTCAGTATGGCATCTCCAGTTCAGAGCTCTGCCATTCAGACTACCATCCTCCCTCAAGATCTTTATAAAAGTGATGGTGGAAGCACTGGAGTCTCTGAAGCTAAGAAGGATATCGGTCGTCCTGTACATGGACGCTCCGTTACTCTTTGCAGACTCCAAAAGCCAGGTCCTGACAAACCTGCAGGTGACTCAGGCTCACCTCAAGAGCTTAGGTTGGCTCCTAAATCTGGAAAATTAAAATCTAGTCCCAGCACAGGAGATAAAGTTCCTGGGATACACAATAAACTCGGTACTTCAGAAAGTCTTTCTTCCACAGGAGAATATAAAGAAGGTCCAATCTGCGGTAAAGCAGGTTCAAACCAATCTCTGTGTCTGTTCGGACAGCTATGGCAGTTCTGGGACTTTTCATGGCATCCATTCCAGCCATTCAGTGGGCCAGACTACATTCCCGGCCACTCCAGATGAACATCCTTCAAAGATGGTCACACCAGGAGCCTCTAGAAAAACAAATCATGCTCACCTCAAACATAAAAAGAGTACCCTGGTGGTGGCGAGATTTGACCAACCTAACAGAAGGTCTTCCCTGGGTCTTTCCCCTGGACAAACTTCTAACGACGGATGCAAGTGCTTGGGGTTGGGTAGACCACTTGGACGGCCAGACCGCACAGGGTTCCTAGTCCAAAGCAGAAGCCCGGATGTCTTCAAATTGGCAAGAAATAGAGGTCATCTTTCTCGGACTCCTATCCTTTCATCAGTTAGTCAGGTGGGACAGCATGTGCAAGTACTCTTGGACAATACAACAGCAGTAGCCTATGTATTGAAACACGGAGGACCCAGGAGCAAAGAGCTCTTAAAGCTAGCCAGCCAGTTGCTTTCCTGGGCAGAGCGAAATGTGGCTTCACTGACGGCGATCCATGTGAATGGGTCCCAGAACCTTCTAGCAGATCTGCTAAGCAGAAGGAAAGTAGTAGTAGCAGAATGGAGCATGAATCAGGAGGTCTTCCTGATGGTCACCAAGGCATGGGGTCAACCTCAGATTTGTTTGCAAGCCAGCAGAACTCAAAAGTGGGGATGTTTTTCTCACTCCACAGGGAAGATCAGGCCAGAGGCATAGATGCGTTCACCTATCCTTGGGATTACCAGCTGTGCTACGCTCCCCCCCCCCCCCTTCCAGTTGATACTGCTGGTCCTCAGTAAGTTCAGAGAGGAAAACACGAATCTGATCCTGGTTAACCCCTTTCTGGCCGAAGAAGCCCTGGTTCGCAGCTCTGCTAAATCTAGCCTCTAAACCTCCCTGGAAGCTATCATCCAGAAAAAATCTGCAGACACAGGGGACCCTGAACCATCCGAAAGCACATCGACTACAACTGACTGGTTTATGAAAAGGACCTCCTAAGAGCCAAGGGCCCGCAGGAAAAGCTAGTGAATACCCTCCTCTCCAGTAGGAAAGAAGTGACACAGCTATATACCTTAAAGTATGCAAAAAGTTTAACTCCTGGTGCTGTCCTAAAGGTTTCCAGGTCAAAAGTATAGTTTCAGTCCTAGAATTCCTCCATGACAGAATGGAGAAGGGGCTGGCAGCAAGTACCCTTAACTCAGCTGGCGGCGCTTTTAGTTTTTTTTTTTTTTAAAGCCTCTATCCAAAGAAGTGTTAATTTCCAGATTTTTAAGGGCTCTTAGCCCTTAAACTTTTTCCCAACTGGGATTTCTCTATTGTGTTGCAGGCTCTCATGGAGGCTCCTTTTGAACCCCTGCAGGAAGCATCCTTAAAAGATTTAGTTCTCAAGACGTGAAGGGGAAGAGAGGGGAGAAGAGATCAGCTCTGTACAGGGCTGCATCTTTTCTCCCCTTACTTCCTCTTTACAATGCAATCGAGCAGCAGCTCTTGCTGTCAATCAGAGGAAGTGGAGGGCGGGCCTAAATCCTACTGTGTAAGTCTATGGAGCGCGGCTCCGTAGACTCACAGCTTAAGAGAGCATGTTTGACTACCTCTCCTCCTAGCCAGCAGCTGGCTATGGTAGTCCTGCAGAAGTAGAGGAGAAGTCAAGTTCACCTTCGGGGACCCCAAAAGAGGAGGATTGGGGCCACTCTGAACAATATCACTGCACAGAGCAGGTAAGTATATTATGTTTGTTATCTTAGCAAATAAAAAAAATTGAGTTTAGTAACACTTTAAGCCTTAAAAAAACACCTTTGGGTGAGAGGGCACTACAAGGCTTTCTCCTGTGATCTTGGTAACTCTGAAGAGAAATCTTGCAAGAGGTCTCTACAGCACTGTGATTTGAAATCCCAAAACTTTCTGAGAAAAAGCTGGGGTCTGTTTTTTAAATCTACCTTTTCTGCTTACCCTTTTTTTTTTCTTTTTTTTTTTTCTTTTTTTTTTTTACATGGGGTAGGGGAGAGGGGCTAATCTTGCATTTTCACACTTTTTGAAGTAAATTTTGCCAAACAATTTCAATTTTTCTTTTTTTTCTGAATATATTTTTTGGAATGGACTGTGAAGATAAACAGCAGTCTAATGTGGTCATCTCCCTGTCACTCTGCTCTCACCTATTAACATGCACCCTGCACAGCTTCTTCCTCTCGCAGCCGTAGATCTGTTGCCCCAAAATTGCAAGGGGGTGATTACAAGTCAAATTCTGGCACTTACAGTGGGGACGGAAAGTATTCAGACCCCCTTAAATTTTTCACTCTTTGTTATATTGCAGCCATTTTCTAAAATCATTTAAGTTCACTTTTTTTCCTCATTAATATACACACAGCACCCTATATTGACAGAAAAACACAGAATTGTTGACATTTCTGCAGATTTTTTTTTCTAAAAACTAAAATATCACATGGACCTAAGTATTCAGACCCTTTGCTCAGTATTTAGTAGAAGCACCCTTTTGAGCTAATACAGCCATGAGTCTTTTTGGGAAAGATGCAACAAGTTTTTCACACCTGGATTTGGGGATCCTCTGCCATTCCTCCTTGCAGATCCTTTCCAGTTCTGTCAGGTTGGATGGTAAACGTTGGTGGACAGCCATTTTTAGGTCTCTCCAGAAATGCTCAATTGGGTTTAAGTCAGGGCTCTGGCTGTGCCATTCAAGAATAGTCACAGAGTTGTGCAGCCACTCCTTCGTTATTTTAGCTATGTGCTTAGGGTCATTGTCTTGTTGGAAGGTAAACCTTCGGCCCAGTCTGAGGTCCTGAGCACTCTGGAGAAGGTTTTCATTCAGGATATCCCTGTACTTGGCCACATTCATCTTTCCCTCGAATGCAACCAGTCGTCCTGTCCCTGCAGCTGAAAAACACCCCCACAGCATGATGCTGCCACCACCATGCTTCACTGTTGGGACTGTATTGGACAGATGATGAGCAGTGCCTGGTTTTCTCCACACATACCACTTAGAATTATAGCCAAAAAGTTCTATCTTGGTCTCATCAGACCAGAGAATTTTATTTCTCACCATCTTGGAGTCCTTCAGGTGTTTTTTTAGCAAACTCCATGCGGGCTTTCATGTGTCTTGCACTGAGGAGAGGCTTCCGTCAGGCCACTCTGCCATAAAGCCCCGACTGGTGGAGGGCTGCAGTGATGGTTGACTTTCTACAACTTTCTCCCATCTCCCGACTGCAACTCTGGAACTCAGCCACAGTGATCTTTGGGTTCTTCTTTACCTCTCTCACCAAGGCTCTTCTCCCCCGGTAGCTCAGTTTAGCCGGACGGCCAGCTCTAGGAAGGGTTCTGGTCTTCCCAAACGTCTTCTATTTAAGGATTGTGGAGGCCACTGTGCCCTTAGGAACCTTAAGTGCAGTACAATTTTTTTTTGTAACCTTGGCCAGATCTGTGCCTTGCCACAATTCTGTCTCTGAGCTCTTCAGGCAGTTCCTTTTGACCTCATGATTCTCATTTGCTCTGACATGCACTGTAGGCTGTAAGGTCTTATATAGACAGGTGTGTGGCTTTCCTAATCAAGTCCAATTAGTATAATCAAACACAGCTGGACTCAAATGAATGAGTTAAATGTGAGTGTCACCGCAAAGGGTCTGAAAACTTAGGACCATGTGATATTTCAGTTTTTCTTTTTTAATAAATTTGCAAAAATGTCAACAATTCTGTGTTTTTCTGTCAATATGGGGTGCTGTGTGTACATTAATGAGGAAAAAAAATGAACTTAAATGATTTTAGCAAATGGCTGCAATATAACAAAGAGTGAAAAATTTACGGGGGTCTGAATACTTTTCGTCCCCACTGTACATTGTTGTAATGATGTATTAATGAACATAGAGTTGCTTTAATATGTGACTTTCATCTCTTTATCGTACATCACGGGGCACAGAGCCATAGTAGTTCCTATGTGGGTTATAGGCCACCTTTAGGTGATGGACACTGGCACACCCTAAGACAGGAAGTCCACTCCCTATATAACTCCTCCCACTACTGGGAGTACCTCAGTTTTTTAGTGTCTTAGGTGTTGGTCATGAGTAAAGATGTGCTATGCTGAGCTCCACTGGAATATTTCTTTGCTAAGGCAAGCTATGCAACCGGATCTATGCAAAGTGTCCTTTCAGGCCGAATTGAATGGTATCCGGGCCTCGTGGCGGAGAAATGTAACGCTTCTCTTTTTAGAGGGCTGGACCCCGGGTTCCAGTGCTTTGGTTTTTTCAGCCATAAAGTTTCCAGGCGGGTGCTTTACAGGTCCAGGGGAGTGGAACCACCGATAGAAAGGGGCCCCAGTCCCTGAAGGTTTTTTAACGGAGCCCGCCGTGAGGGGTGAAGATTGGGTCTGTTGGTTTTACCACAGAATCCCTGCGGCGGGATAAGGTAAGTGGTGATTCCTAGGGAATTTTAAATTTTCTTATGGATTGTCTCCTTTAAAAGTAAATGTCATGCCTAACGTCACCACTGGGGGCTGTATAGAGCACGTACCTTGTTCATGCTTTCCTTCAAACGCTCTGTGTCAGCAGAAGCTGCAGTCTTCCCTCCGGTTAGCTGTCCCAGGCCTCCAGTAAGATGTTTGGGGGGATATTTTTCTAAAAACACCCCCCACCTGGGCAGAAGCTCTCCCCCTCTCCCTGGATAGGTAGGGGGAAGCCAGAACGATCGGCAGATGCACGGCACTTTGTCACCAGCTCTCCTCCTCGCCGCCCCCCCCCCCCCCACACACAAACACACACACAGGCCGATCCCGTCTGATCGGAGGCGGGAAAACGCTCTTTTGAAAAGAGGAGGGGGCGGTGGGAAAATGGAGGGGGCGTGGCGCGGCGTTTGCGTGCGGCAAGGCTCCATTTTGCTGACTGCAGCTGACGGAGGGACACAAGAGCAGAAGGGGGCATGTAAGTGGTGACAGGTATTCCCTTGGCACATTTACTGAAGCATCACGCTGAGCATTAATAGCAGCGGCAATTGCTGGACTATTTGCTCAAGCAGCGGGTGCAATTTCTTCTGGTAGTACCTCTGCATATGGTCAGAAGGGGAGGTAGAAACGCCCCAAAAAAGGGCTCAAAAGTGTCTCCCTCAAGCTCTAAGAAGCTTAGTCTCATCTCTACAATGGCATCCTCCCCTGAGAGATCTGAGGTGGTTGGTCAGGGTGAGCCATCGGGGCCGTCAAATGTTGCAACTGTTTCCAACACTGCAGCCCCTGTCTATATTACTGAAGAGGTTTTTTCCTCAGCTATGATAGGATTGGAGGAAAGGTTAGTGGCTTTAATCGCATATTCCCAGAGTTGGACAAAACGTGACAGATCACCTTCCACTACCCGGGACTCTCAAACGGAGGAACTGGGGGCGGGAGAAGACTAATTTCCCTCAGGGGACCGTGAAGAGGCTGATGACTCCTCTTCTGAGGGGTCAAATGCAGAAGGACCTCCTTCAGCTTCACAATCTGAAAGATTGATGGTGCAATCTTTTACTGAGTTGGTCCGCTCCACTTTTATGCTACCCTTAACAGTCGGTTGATAAGCCCACTTCTTGTTTGGGTTCGCTAAAGCCTCCTCAAGCTGTGCATGCCTTTCCTGTCCATTCTTTGCTGGAACAGCTTATGTATTCTGAGTGGGATCACCCAGATAAGCATTTTTTTCCTCCCAAAAAGTTTTCAACACTTTATCCTATGGAGGAAAAATTCACTAAAAAGTGGGAGGTACCAACAGTTGCTGTATCCTCTGTGTGTATCCTCTGTGAATAAAAGTTTGACTTGTCTGGTAAACAATGCTCAAATGCTTGGGGATGCAACGGATAAAAAATTGGAATTCCTGTTAAACGCATTTTCTCTGGCAGGTTCAGTGACTCAACCTGCGGTGGCAGCAATTGGTGTATGTCAATCCTTGAAAGATCAGTTTAAACAGGTGCTCAAGGTTATCCCTGATCAGCAGGCCCAGGATTTAGCCGAGCTACCAGGTGCCTTATGTTTTGCAATAGAGGCTATGAGAGATTCTATTCTTCAGGCCTCGCGTCTTACGCTTGGGCTGGTACATATGCGTAGAATACTATGGTTGAAAAATTGGTCAGCCGAAGTGCCTTGCAAAAAGCTCCTGGCTAGTTTTCTTTTCCGTGGTGAACGGCTGTTTGGGGATGATTTAGATAAATACATCCAAAAAAATTCTGGTGGAAAAAGTACCCTTTTGCCAGTTAGGAAAAGGAGTAAACGTATTTCATTTAAACGATCGCCTTCTCCAGTGCCAGGGGCATCAGCCTCCAGGCAGTCATGACGGCCTCCGCCGTCAAGTTCAACAAGTAAACCTCAGGGTCAACCCCAGCGACAAAAGAAGTCCTGAGGGAGGAAACCTACAAAACAAAATACTAAAGCCTCCTTATGAAGGGGCTCCCCCCCCCGCTCGCTCGAGTGGGGGGGGGAAGACTTCTGCAGTTCTTAAAGTGGATGTAAACCCGAAAATTATTTATTTTTCTTTTTTTTGATATCGTACTGTAGAGTAATAAGCTTTCCTATCATTTGAGCCCAGTCTTGCCACACAGAGTTAATCCATCTCTGAGCAATCCTCTTTTATTGTTCAGTGAGATAAAACTTGACAAACTGAGAAAAACTTTGTCAAATACTCCCCCTTGCTGTGAGTGACAGATGATTTACATATCTCGTGCACCAGCCTAAGACACATGCAGTAATTTTTAATTCCCTCCCACTCCTTTCTTCAGCAGCTCTGCAAGGATTGGCTGTTCCACACCTCAGCATGATTTGGCATGCTGAAGTCATGTGGTTACTTTCCTGTCTTTTCACTGGATGTTAGAGATCATAGCAGAAGTTCAGTGTTAGAAATACATAGGAGAAAATGCATATTGACAAGGGGAGGGCGGGGAGTCTACTGACATCACGACTCCACCCACCGAGCTTCAGACAACAGACCCACCCACAGAATATGCAGTTTTTCGGGTCTAATAACAGACAGAGGGGAGACATTTGACAGGTATGTATATCAGGAGGCATGCAGGAGGCATGTATATCCTTATAGATAACCCCTATGGCAGTAGTTTAGAAAGGATGACATTGGGTTTACATCCACTTTAAGGGTCTGGCAGGAAGAGTGTTGAGACAAATGGGTGACTTCCTCTCAATAGCTCTAGGGTACAAGCTAGAGTTCCGAGAGTCCCCGTCTCTTTGTTTTCTCAGATCAAACGTTCCCAAGGATCCAGAGAAAAAGAAGTCTCTCTTTCAAGCATTTGGCCATCTTTTGTCTCAAAAAGTGATCTCGGTGGTCCCCATGCAAGAGCAGGGATTGGGGTTTTATTCAAACCTTTTCACGGTGCCAAAACCAAATGGAGATGTCAGACCCATTCTAGATCTCAAAGATCTAAACAGATTCCTGAATATCCGCTCTTTTCGCATGCAGTGCAACGCATTGTACTCCTATTGGTCTACCAACCCCATCCACCACATGACACTCTTCTCATCCATTATGCCAAGAGCAAGATACCTTATGATTATGCGGTTCCTTCACTATAATGACAACAGCCAGTGCCCTCCCCGAAATGACCCAGCTTTTGACAAATTATTTAAAATTCCGCCACTCCTAAATCATTTCTCTGAAAAGTTCTCCCAGTTATATACCCCTGAACAGAATATCTCGGTGGATGAGTCCCTTGTAAAATTCTCAGGCAGGCTGGGCATCAAACAGTTTATCCCCAGCAAAAGGGCCCGATATGGGGTTAAAATATACCAACTTTGTGACCGAGCAACAGGGTACATCTACGGCTTCCTGGTGTACGAAGGGAAGGACTCCCAACTGCATCCCCCTGAATGCCCAGAGTATATTTGAGCCAGTGGAAGAGTTGTCTGTGAACTTGTCTATCCACTCCTTGGATAGGGATACCATCTATATGTGGATAATTTTTATACAAGCTTGCCATTCTTCCTCAATCTTCACCGGAGGGACACCCCAGCATGTGTTACAGTAAGAGCCAATAGAAAGGGCTTCCCGCAAAAAATCGTCAATGAAAGGCTACAACGAGGGGAGACGGCATCTTCGCGGAACCAGGAGCTATTGGCTGTCAAGTGGAGGGACAGACGAAACGTCCAAAGGCTCACATCAATCCATAACGACACCTATGTGGAAGTCCCCAGAAGAAACGGCCCAATCCAGAAACCAGCTTGTGTCTATGACTATAATTTGTTCATGGGGGGAGTGGACTTCAATGATCAGATGATTGAACCCTACCTTCCCACAAGAAAATCCCGCCATTGGTATAAAAGTGTCCATTTATTTTTTCCGTTTGGCCATGTATAACACATGTTATTTACCAAAAATCGACCAAAAATCTACAGAGATCCCCGTATCCTACCTGCTCTACCTAGAACAAGTTATCTCCGCCATTTTGTACCCTGAAAGCCCACCACAATATATTCGCTCTGATTCCATGAGCAGACTCCACGAACGCCACTTTCCTGAGAAAATCCCCCCCCCCCCGTGAAACAGGTCAAAAGAAATGCCGGGTGTGCTTCAGAAGAGGAGTTAGAAGAAACACCACATATTTTTGTCCCCAATGTCCTTCCCAGCCAGGCCTCTGTATAGGTGACTGTTTCTGCCATTACCATACTTCTCTACATTATTAGGGAAGTATGGTGAAAGTAATTCTCATTTCCTGTCATTTTCCTCCACACCTCTTATGCCACTGCACTGAACTGTACATACCTCTGCCTTCTCTGGAACCGACCCTGGCCTGTTATACGACCAAGCTTCTGCCTAACACTCAAAAAACCTCTGGCTTCTCCGTAACTGGCTCTGGCCTGTTATACGTCAACGCTTCTGCCTAACGCTATACTGTACCTACCTCTGCCTGCTCTGGAACTGACCCTGGACTGTTTGACCACGGTTTTTGCCTGCCTCTTGGGCTGATGTTTTACCCTGCTATGCTAGTGGGAACACAGGGGTCTCACATATGTGAGGGGCTCCAGAATTGTTTTTTCTGGATGAAGAAAACTAATTTTTTAGTTTTCTCATTCTCGGATAAGGGTCTGGAGACTTGGAGGCTTCAAAGAGATTTGGGTGAGAGAAGCCTCTAACCCTGTCCCCATTCTCTCCTGGCCTGCTACTTGGACCATGTTCTTGCTTACTGCCAGAACCAATATTTTGGCACTGCTGGCAATGTCTCTACTTGTACTGACCCTGGACTGTATATGGACAATATCCCTTGCCTGTACTGACTATGGACAATATTCCTGTGGGGTCACTTTGTGGGCGTTTCCATTGTCCTGGTGCTCCAGGGCCTTCAAAACTGTAATAGGTGGTTGGGAGATTAGCTGTGTAATTTATGCTCCTAGAACGCCTAAAGGTGCTACTTCAATGTTGGGCCTCTGTATGTGGCCAGGCTGCGTAAAAGTCTCACACGTGGTATCGCCATACTCAGGAGGAGTAGCAGAATATATTTTGGGGTGTCATTTTTCCTATGTACATGCTATGTATTGGAAATATTTTATAAATGGACAACTTTGTGTAAAAAAAAAAAAAAATGCATTATTTTCCAAAAACTTCTGAAAAAAAATGAACAGTTCAAAAGACTCATCATGCCTCATAGATTATACGTTGTGGTGTTTACCTTCCAAAATGGGGTCACTTTGTGGGTGTTTTCATTGTCCTGGGGCTCCAGGGCCTTCAAAAGTGTAATAGGTGGTTGAGAGAGGATATGTAGCACCTTTTACACAGCCTGGCCACATACAAGGGCCCAACATCCAAGTAGCACCTGCAGGCATTCTAGCAGCATTAATTACACATATCATTTTCTGACTACCGATCACATTTTTGAAAGCCCTTCATATTTCTAACACATAGCAGGTACATACCAAATAACAAAAGATTACCTGTGGTTTTAGAAGTGCAGTGGTCCACAGAGGAGAGCATTGGTCCAGGCAGCAGGCAGGAATGAGGTCAGCGACAGCAAAAGCAATCGTCCAGGCAGCAGGCAGGAATACTTTTGATAGTTCATACACACAGATACTGTCAGCACAGCCAAAGCACAGGTACAGGTAGCAGGCAGAGGTGTCCTGGCAGAAATACTGTCCAAAGTCAGTAGAGGCAGCAGGCATATATATGGTCAACACAGCCAAAGTATTGGTCCAAGCAGCTGGAAGAAACATGGTCCATAGAGTCATTGGTCATTACAGGCAGCAATATGGTCAGCACATCCAAAGTATTGGTCCAGGCAGCAGGAAGGACCATCGAGCTTAGGGCCAGGGGGACAGGGGTAGAGGCTTCTCCGGCCCAAATTGCTTTGAAGCCTCCGGGCAACCAGACCCTGTTCTGGAAGCACAGAAAACAAAAAATTTGTTTTCTCTACTCAGAACGCTATTTTGATGCCCCTCACATATGTGAGACCCCTGTGTACTAAAGTAGATGGCCAAAAGATCAGTCCAAGTAGCAGGCAAAAACATGTTCGATTAACAGGCCAAGGTCGGTGCATGTGGAAGTCAGAAACGTGGTTTAAATCGGCAGGGCAGAGGCATCACAAATATTAGTAAGGGCAGAAATAGTCAGCACAAAGCACCACATCCCATATTGAATGCACAAAACAGGAAAGCAGGAAAGGGGGTTTGGGAAAAACACCCCAGGGACTGTTAAGGTGCTTAAAAATAATAAACGAAAAGGTAGAAAAACATGTACGATGTAGTTATAAAAAAATATAATTTTTATTGAAAATTTAGCTCTAAAAACGTGTCTCTAAAGAATGAGACACCATCATAAAAAGATAGTACATTAATCATAATAATTAAACCCTTCATGGGCGCATAGAGACAGAGCCACTTAATTACGTAACAATCTGCCGCTCGACATGTTTCGCTCTAATACGAGTTTCTTCAGGAGTTTATGGCAAAGATTGTAGTAGGCTCTGGACAATAGAAAAGATATACATGAGACATTAAATTAAATCAGTTAACGATGAGAAAAGCTAACCCAATGAGGTTTAGCAAAGTAATATATAGGAATCGGTGTACACTTTTAATCATACATGCATGGGGAAATAATAGATATGTTTCAAATCAATTATATATACAAGAGAAATAAAGTATTGATATTCATGGTCTTACCAGGCTGTCGTTTTCAGGCAAAGTATTGAGATTAAGTAAAATAACTTGCTGCAGTACTTTCAATATATGGGCTCTCATAATATGGATTCTCTGTCTTGGTATGGCCAACAGGGGGATATAAAGTTTTGTATATCCTTAAATGATAAGATTATCAGAAAATAATCAAATGAAATGAAACAGGGCGCCACCATTGGCTTAGGGTTTAGAAGAAAGAATTTTTACCTTAGATTGAATCAATAATTATTTGCTCGAAGTGAACAAACACCTCCTAGCATAGGATAAAGGCAATGGCAGCAGTAGAGCAACACAATATAGAGGAGCCCTGGTCAAGGATTGAGGAATCGGACAGGGAAGGAATTCCCATGCAGCAAATTCTAAAGTCAAAGCAATGAAAATATAGCACTAATTAGAAAGGCTTATCAAGTGCGGTTCCTGTCACAATTAGACATGGCTGCACATGAGATACTTACTTAAAGAGATCAAAAGGCAGGTAGGCGATGGAGCGATCCACACACTCCCTATGGTGTGGTGCCAGTGACAGAAGATATGTGGTGTCTAACCGCCTTTTATAAGCCCTCCATCCCTGTGGCGTCTGACATCACCGCTGGGATGCGGACATATATTGAGAATGCCCCAGCTGCAACTGTGTAGGGAGCGTAGCTGCGTCATTGACTGACGCTCTCGTGCATGCGCACTACAGATCGCGCACACAGTATCGGTATTAGCGTAATAGAGCTTATGAGGCCAGCGGCGCCATCTTTAGAAGGGGCAAATGGATGACAGACACAGCGGTGTCAGTGTAGGACATCAGAATGGAGCAAAAATCAATTGGACATGGATAGATAATAAAATGTGATAGTCTATATTAAAGAAAACATTGAATAAAAAGAAAAAATGTAATAATAAATATTCACTGACCAACCAGCTATTATTCAAGGGTGGGCACAGAGCAATATAAAAAAGAAAAGAAAAGTTTATTATTTTAATTTTAATTAGAGAGGGACTAACATCTCTAGGTGCTAATCCCATGTATGTTGCAAAGAGGGACTAAGATCTCTAGGGCTCCCAATGGAGGAGCGATTGATTACTCACTCGTCGGATTGGGTGCCCCGGGCGTCCGTGTGGACCTGAATAGACAGAAATAACCATATATGAGGAACCACATCTATAATGAAGCACTGTTGAATTTATGAATTAAAAACAAACTCAATTGTTAAGGTAAGGACAGCCTGTAAGGTAATGACATTAACTTAGTGGGGAGTTGATACAAAAGAAGCCATAAAGTAAATACATATAAACCTGGGAAATATTGACCATAAATAAAGGTATGCAGAAGAGGCAAAACAAGTACAGAAAAGAGAAGAAAAAAGGAGAAAAGGGTGGCCCAAAATTAACAAAATGAAAAAGATACATTTATAAAAAGGGTTTAAAGCTGAATGTGTCGATCATGCCCGGATATTTCAAAGCTGACAATTCATGTATCCAACGTGCCTCCTTTTGGAGGAGTAATTTATCGTAGTCTCCTCCCCTGTGTCCAGGGGGGATGTGTTCTAGGGCAAAGAAGTGCAGACAGCTGCTGTCAAAATTATGTTGTAGGCCAACATGGCGGCTGATGGGGGTTTTCATTCTCTTTTTTTGTATTAAGGAAACATGACCCCTTATCCGGCAAAAAAAAGGTTATTTAGTCTTGCCAATGTAAAACATTTGGCATTCACATTGCATGATGTATACAATGCCTACTGATTGGCACGTTACTGCAAAGCTGGGTCTAAAGAGGCGACCACTCAGAAGCAGTAAGCTTCGTGCCGCCAATATAAATCGACAAAAGTTGCAACGATGACAAGGTCTGCTACCTTTATTGGTCTCACTGGCCATTCTTGTATGACTTTCATAGTGACTATGTACCAGAGAGTCCCTCAGGGAACGAGATCGCCTGAAGGTGATCTCCGGATAGGGTTTTAAGTGCTTAGCAACCTTTTCAACCCCCATCAGCAAGTACCAATATCTTTTCAGAATTTCTCGTATCTGCTGGTGCTGGCTGGAAAAGCTAGTAATGAGTCGAACACCAGGGTTAACTCTTGTTGGTTTCGGGTCATGTGTAAGGGAAGCTCTATTATGGTTTTTCGCCCTGAGATAGGCTTTCTTAAGGCATTTTTTGCTATAATCGCGCTTGAGAAAACGTGATCGCAGCAAACAGGCTTCACAGATCTCTTTGATGAATTTGGGCTTAACTTTCTGTCCCTCGCACAAGGTGGATCAGTTTGAATTGATAAAAGACCTACATTGTCCTGATGTGGTGAGAGCAGTCAAAGTCTACTTGAAGGCGACTGCTCAGATTCGAAAAACAGATGTTTTGTTTGTGTTGCCTGAAGATCCTAATAAAGGACAGGCAGCATCAAAATCTACTATTTCTAACTGAATTCGGCAAGTAATTGCTCATGCTTATGGTTTGAAGAGGAAGATTCCACGCTCTCAAATCATAGCGCAGTCCACCAGGGCTGTTAGTGCTTCATGGGCAGTGCATCACCAAGCCTCTATGGCTCAAATCTGCAAGGCTGCAACTTGGTCTTCAGTCCATACATTTACCAGATTCTATCAGGTTGACGTAAAAAGGCATAAGGATATTGCCTTTGGGCGCAGTGTGCTGAAGGCAGCAATATAGGTCCTCTGGTCTCATGATACCCTACTTTTGTTGTGTCTCCCTCCCCTCAGTTGGCATTGCTCTGGAACATCCCCCATAGTAACTACTATGGCTCTGTGTCCTGTGATGTATGATAAAGAAAATAGGATTTTTTGTAACCGCTTACATGTAAAATCCTTTTCTTGGAGTACATCACGGTACACAGAGGTCCTTCTGCCCTCTTTTAATACACGTATATTGCTTTGCAACAAAAACTGAGGTATTCCCAGTAGTGGGAGGGGATATATAGGGAGTGGACTTCTTGTCTTAGGGTGTGCTAGTGTCCATCACCTAAAGGTGGCCTATAACCCACATAGTAACTACTATGGCTCTGTGTCCCATGATGTACTCCAAGCAAAGGATTTTACAGGTAAGCTGTTATAAAAATCCTATTTTCTGCCTGAAGGTCAGCTTTAGAACAACACAAAACTGCTTCAGGGCAGGTAAATGAGCACAACTGGTAGTTTTATTCATATGCCAGTTGTAACTAGAAGATGTTTTTTCCCAGACCTTGGAATTGGCATGCACCATGCAATGCACGGGGGAAGGAAAAAGCATTACTGCCCCTAACAAATGTGAATGGACCCTTTTTCTGTATGAATAATACAGTGATTTCAGCATACTCAACAATTTAGGATGTAAATGTGGGTGTTGACTTGCTAGCAATGGATGGTGACAGTAGGGGAGAGCTTGGTGTCAGTAGTTTTTTTTTTTTTTTTTTTGGTGGGCTTTGGTGAAATATCAGGGGTCTAAACAGGGGGAATCTGCACCACCCTGTACGCACGCCTATGGGCCTACTAGATTTAGATTGAAACATTTTAGAAAATAATAAAAGGCATAGGACAAAACAGATGAAAGCCATTAACCACTTAAGGACCGCCTCACGCCGATATACGTGAAGGCGGCACGGGCAGGCAAAATCACGTAAATATACGCAATCTGCCTCCCGCCGGTGCCCGAGGCAGTCCTCTTTTGTCCCCCGGCGATCGGAGGTGAGGGGGAGGCCATCCGTTCATGGCCCCCCCCCTCGCGATCGCCGCCGGCCAATCAGAACATTCCTTTGCTGCTGTATGCTAAACAGCAGCAAAGGAAATGATGTCATCTCTCCTCGGCTCGGTATTTTCTGTTCCGGCGCCAAGGAGAGAAGACTGCAATGTGAGTGTAAAACACAAACACACACAGTAGAACATGCCAGGCACACAAAACACCCCCGATCGCCCCCGATCACCCCTCCCCCCCCTCCTGTCACACTGACACCAAGCAGGTTTTTTTTTTTTTCTGATTACTGCATGGTGTCAGTTTGTGACAGTTACTGTGTTAGGGCAGTTAGTATTAGCCCCCTTTAGGTCTAGGGTACCCCCCTAACCCCCCCTAATAAAGTTTTAACCCCTTGATCACCCCCTGTCGCCAGTGTCGCTAAGCGATCGTTTTTCTGATCGCTGTACTAGTGTCACTGGTGACGCTAGTTAGGGACGTAAATATTTAGGTTCGCCGTCAGCATCTTATAGCGACAGGGACCCCCATATACTATCTAATAAATGTTTTAACCCCTTGATTGCCCCCTAGTTAACCCTTTCACCACTGATCACCGTATAACCGTTATGGGTGACGCTGGTTAGTTCGTTTATTTTTTATAGTGTCAGGGCACCCGCCGTTTATTACCGAATAAAGGTTTAGCCCCCTGATCGCCCGGCGGTGATATGCGTCGCCCCAGGCAGCGTCAGATTAGCGCCAGTACCACTAACACCCACACACGCAGCATATGCCTCCCTTAGTGGTATAGTATCTGAACGGATCAATATCTGATCTTATCAGATCTATACTAGCGTCCCCAGCAGTTTAGGGTTCCCAAAAACGCAGTGTTAGCGGGATCAGCCCAGATACCTGCTAGCACCTGCGTTTTGCCCTTCCGCCCAGCCCAGCCCACCCAAGTGCAGTATCGATCGATCACTGTCACTTACAAAACAGTAAACACATAACTGCAGCGTTCGCAGAGTCAGGTCTGATCCCTGCGATCGCTAACAGTTTTTTTGGTAGCATTTTGGTGAACTGGCATTCCCTGAGATAACAATAAAAATGATTTAAAAAAAAAAAATGAAAGGAACAGTTTAAAAACAAGATAAAAAAAAACAAGATAAAAAAGCAAAAAAATAATAAAGAAGAAAAAAAAAGCACCCCTGTCGCCCCCTGCTCTCGCGCTAAGGCGAACGCAAGCGGCGGTCTGTCGTCAAACGTAAACAGCAATTGCACCATGCATGTGAGGTATCACCGCGAAGGTCAGATCGAGGACAGTAATTTTAGCAGTAGACCTCCTCTGTAAATCTAAAGTGGTAACCTGTAAAGGCTTTTGAAGGCTTTTAAAAATGTATTTATTTTGTTACCACTGCACGTTTGTGCGCAATTGTAAAGCATGTCATGTTTGGTATCCATGTACTCGGCCTAAGATCATCTTTTTTATTTCATCAAACATTTGGGCAATATAGTGTGTTTTAGTGCATTAAAATTTAAAAAAGTGTGTTTTTTCCCCCAAAAATGCGTTTGAAAAATCGCTGCGCAAATACTGTGTGAAAAAAAAAATGAAACACCCACCATTTTAATCTGTAGGGCATTTGCTTTAAAAAAAATATATAATGTTTGGGGGTTCAAAGTAATTTTCTTGCAAAAACAAAACAAAACAAAAAGTGTCAGAAAGGGCTTTGTCTTCAAGTGGTTAGTAGAGTGGGTGATGTGTGACATAAGCTTCTAAATGTTGTGCATAAAATGCCAGGACAGTTCAAAACCCCCCCAAATGACCCCAAGTTATTTGCTGAGAGTCATGTCGAGTCCATGGAATATTTTATATTGTGAAACAAGTTGTGGGAAAGAGACAAATTTTTTTTTTTTTTGCACAAAGTTGTCACTAAATGATATATTGCTCAAACATGCCATGGGAATATGTGAAATTACACCCCAAAATACATTCTGCTGCTTCTCCTGAGTACGGGGATACCACATGTGTGAGACTTTTTGGGAGCCTAACCGCGTACGCGACCCCGAAAACCAAGCACCGCCTTCAGGCTTTCTAAGGGCGTAAATTTTTGATTTCACTCTTCACTGCCTATCACAGTTTCGGAGGCCATGGAATGCCCAGGTGGCACAAAACCCCCCCAAATGACCCCATTTTGGAAAGTAGACACCCCAAGCTATTTGTTGAGAGGTATAGTGAGTATTTTGCAGACCTCACTTTTTGCCACAAAGTTTTGGAAATTGAAAAAAGAAAAAAAAAATGTTTTTTCTTGTCTTTCTTCATTTTCAAAAACAAATGAGAGCTGCAAAATACTCACCATGCCTCTCAGCAAATAGCTTGGGGTTTCTACTTTCCAAAATGGGGTCATCTGGGGGGGTTTTGTGCCACCTGGGCATTCCATGGTCTCCGAAACTGTGATAGACAGTGAAGAGTGAAATCAAAAATGTACACCCTTAGAAATCCTAAAGGCGGTGATTGGTTTTCGGGGCCCCTGTACGCAGCTAGGCTCCCAAAAAGTCCCACACATGTGGTATCCCCGTACTCAGGAGAAGCAGCTAATTGTATTTTGGGGTGCAATTCCACATATGCCCATGGCCTGTGTGAGCAATATATCATTTAGTGACAACTTTGTGCAAAAAAAAAAAAAAAATGTGTCACTTTCCCGCAACTTGGGTCAAAATATAAAATAGTCCATGGACTCAACATGCCTCTCAGCAAATAGCTCGGGGTGTCTACTTTCCAAAATGGGGTAATTTGGGGGGGGGGGGGGTTGTGCCATCTGGGCATTTTATGGCCTGTGTGAGCAATATATCATTTAGTGACAACTTTTTGTAAATATTTTTTTTTTTGTCATTATTCAATCACTTGGGACAAAAAAAAAAAAATATTCAATGGGTTTAACATGCCTCTCAGCAATTTCCTTGGGGTGTCTACTTTCCAAAATGGGGTCATTTGGGGGGGGGGGGGGTTGTACTGCCCTGCCATTTTAGCACCTCAAGAAATGACATGGGCAGTCATAAACTAAAAGCTGTGTAAATTCCAGAAAATGTACCCTAGTTTGTAGACGCTATAACTTTTGCGCAAACCAATAAATATACGCTTATTGACATTTTTTTTACCAAAGACATGTGGCCGAATACATTTTGGCCTAAATGTATGACTAAAATTGAGTTTATTGGATTTTTTTTATAACAAAAAGTAGAAAATATCATTTTTTTTCAAAATTTTTTTTGAAATAATTTTATAGCGCAAAAAATAAAAACCGCAGAGGTGATCAAATACCATCAAAAGAAAGCTCTATTTGTGGGAAGAAAAGGATGCAAATTTCCTTTGGGTACAGCATTGCATGACCGCGCAATTAGCAGTTAAAGCGACGCAGTGCCAAATTGGAAAAAGACCTCTGGTCCTTAGGCAGCATAATGGTCCTGGGCTAAAGTGGTTAAAGAAGCATGCAGACTGTTATTGTGTCTCATCAATGATAAAATAATCTTTCATGTACCTTTGTAACCACTATTATCTGTTTCAGCTGTGCCTTTTAGTAGAAAGTTCACCATCTCAGGAATTCCCCAGGACAAAGCTCCTCAGTCATCCGAAATCTTTGCCAAGCTGGGTCTTCTCAGGCTGTCAGCACAGCAGGTATGGGCAGCACTTTTTAATATGATCAAGGCTAATAAATGTGCTTCAGTTTTATCTATTACACTCATTTTTTTAAAGTTAATAACCTAGGTAGATTTAAATTCAATAAAGATAATAAAAATCCAAGCTTGGTGCACTAAAATAAATATAAATAGAAAAAAAAGCATGACATATTACACCCTGATACAAGATATGTTTGATCCACAATAAACTTTGCAGCATTAACCTCCAAAATGATACCAACACAAACTTTAAATGAAACAAGTGTTCAAATAAAATCCAATAAAGTGCCAAAAAATAGTCATATATAGTGCCAGAAAGTATCCTCTTCAAACAGTTTTTTTTTCAGCATCAGAATTGAGAATCCCATAACACAATCTCCACCACCAAAAGCACCACAGACTCTTTCCAGAACATTGAAGAATTCAGGAGGTCAAGCCACACTTGTGTATGGAAATTCTCATACAGGATCCGTGAAAACACCAGCCGTACTTCTACATTGCTTTGCTCCAGTTTTGCTACATAACTTTAGCCTATACCTTAAAGCAGGTGAGGAGGCAACATATCACCTCCCCACACCACCTGTCAAACACGCTCAGATTGCTTTTCAGAGGAGCAGCAGTGCCTGCTGCACTTGTAAATGAGCACTTAGTTGCATTCGGCAGCAGCACCCTTAAGCCTGGCACACACTACAGGTACAAAAAACGGACAGCTCTGGTCGGGAGCTGCTGTACTAACCATGCAGGGTTAGTCCAGTGATCTCCCTCACTGAGCTGTTGTGTTCTGACAGGGGTACGGCCCCCCCTGCCAGAACAATCTGATCAGCGCTCTCTGCCATTGGCTGAGAGTGCTGATCGGGAGTCGGTCAGCTGCTGGTTTTCGAGCATGCACGTCCAACATACACACCGGTAGATTGTTGACCGGTATTTTTTCTACCAGCAAATGTCGCCCGACATTCTACCCGTGTGTGGGCTTTAGGACTCGTTCATACAAAGTTGGAGGGAGGGGGTGATAAAACCCTGCGGTTGATGTGTGGATTTACCACCCCCAATCCCTACCTCCTTTAACTGTTGAGGCAGCAGCCATAGGTGTACACATGCTGCAGCAGGAATCGTTTGAATAGGTTGTGTTTAACTGTCTGCTAAACACAGCCTATTCAAGTAAATGGGGCCACTCTGCAAGCACCTTACAACTGCATGCTTCTGCGAGATCCAAGTTAAAGCAAGTGGTAAGAAAGCAACACAACGCTGCCTGCTTTAACCCCGTTTGCTGTACTGGACAAGGTCCTAACCCCTGGCCACTGCAGCTAAAGGGGGTGCGGTTGGGTCAGGGGTGGTAAAAACACATCCTAACTATGGGGTTTTACTAACCCCCAAAATACAAATGTAAATTAACCCTTACTGTTCTGAGCCCCCTATAAGGCTGTTTTCACACTGATGTGCTGCGGTTTACCTGCACCTGCAGTGCATCTGCGTCCTTCCTGGGTTAGCTGTGCTCTGCCATAGACTTCTATAATATCCTGCTAGTGTGGTGCACTTTCTGAAAGCACACTAAATCTCCTGCATTCAGAAAGTGCACCAAACCCGCAGGATATAATTGAAGTCTATGGCTAAGTGCAGCAAACCCGCAGGAAAGCTACAGGTACACTGAACCTGCTCTGTGGGTAAACTGCAGCACATCAGTGTGAAAGCAGCCCTATACTATTATGCCCAGTGTATTGCTTCACACTGACCTGAAGATCTTTTCTTTCCTGCTGTTGGCACCACTCTGAAGACCGATAGCCAGGATAAGAGGTGGCGTGCAGTTGGCATCACTCCGCATGGGACAGGAGCCAGCACTACAGTGGAGGCATTGGCTTATATGGCTCTTACTCCCTGCACAGGGGTGTAGTGGATAGCACTTTCGCCTAGCAGTAAGAAGGGTTGCTGGTTCGAATCCCAGCCACGACACTACCTGCCTGGAGTTTGCATGTTCTCCCTGTGACTGCATGAGTTTCCTCCGGGTACCCCGGTTTCCTCCTACTACACTCCAAAGACATGCTGGTAGGTTAATTGGATCCTGTCTAAATTGTCCTTAGTATGTGTGTGTATGAATGTAAGGGACCTTAGCGTGTAAGCTCCTTGAGGGTAGGGACTGATGTGAATGTACAATGTATATGTAAAGCGTTGTGTAAATTGACGGCACTATATAAGTACCTGAAATAAATAAATACTACTCCCAACTTTACAAGTAGTCCCTCTGCATTCCACTCATGCTCTGGGATGGTGGTCAGTCCACAATCTAACAGTCACCTGGCCATGATCTATTGGTTGCTGACCCCCGTCTTAAAGGGGTTGTAAAGGTTCATGATTTTTCACCTTAATGCCTCCTAAAAAAACATTCGGCGATTGTAGGCCCCCCAACCCCCCCCCTCCCCGTTTACTTACCTGAGCCCTCGAAAGTCCAACGCGCTTGATGTCAGCCCGGTCTTCTCGGCTGTTCTCGGCTCTTCATTGGATAGATTTATAGCAGCGCAGCCATTGGCTCACGCTGCTGTCAATCAACTCCAATGACGCGGGGCTGAGTCCTGTAGTCGGCAGCTTATGGACGCCAGATACAGGACTCGGGAGCGTGCTCGTACGCTAACCCCCCAGGAGAGCACTTCCCAGAGGGGGTTAGCTGATGCGGGGAGGAGCCGAGACAGCCGCCGAGGGACCCCAGAAGACGTGGATTGGGGCCACTGTGTGCAAAACGAGCTGCACAGTGGAGGTATGTATGACATGTTTGTTATTTAAAAAAAAAAAGTAAGGCTTTACAACCCCTTTAAAGCAACTCTGTTGATTTTTAAATTGAAATAGCTAAATCAAGGTATAGCTGCAAAAAGATTGTAAATACTAACCCTTCCTGCTAGCCCCACCCACAAATGGTGCTGCAATCCTAACAAATTTTCATGCAAAGTTTACAGGAAAACCATCACCTCTGGAAGTGTCAATATCCTGGGTCCCTTGTGTCTCAAGATCCTTGAAACATCAAGCAAGCCAGTAATAGTTCATTAATTCTCACCTTTTATTGGTTAAACTAGATGGACTTGTGTCTATTTTCAACCTGACTATGTAACCTCCTGTGCTTCTTTACTGGCCTATTACTGTAATGGGCACCATCACTGACCATTTTTGAGGCAGTAGACGGCAGGCCAGAAACCAAAACCATAGTTGTTCAGTTAGTAGCCCTTACTCCAGAAGTGTGCGTGATATGCAACCATCTGGAGATGCCTAGTAGTTAGTGTAATGAACACTTAACTTGATGTTTAGTGTCTACAGGTGCACTTTAATATGTGTTAACTTTTAAATTAAGTACACCCTGAGACAGTCCTATTCAGGTACACATATCCTTCGTAGAAAAAAATAATCCTTGTCTTCCTGTACTGCAGCCTCTAAAAAGCAGGGACTTTGCACAACACATAATTACTGTCAGAACGCTGAGCTAATTCTACTGTTAATCATTTGCTTACCTTTTTCTAATTCCATTTTAGGATCGGGACTTTCTAGAAGATGAGCAGCTTTTCCTAGAAGCTTTAAAGAAAACAAACATCTCCTACTCTCAGACCGTTTGAGGATGTTAAATGAAAACAAGATGTCCGCTTACCTTGTATCTCAAAGAAAAAGCCCTAGTATTTTATATTTTTTGTATTTTTGTTTTTATACCTGCTCAATAAAAAGCCTTTCTATGATTCAGCATGCTTATAAAGAGCCATAAGCTGAATTTGAAATCAGATTGGGGGAACAATAGAAAAGGTTATAGGATTAGCCTATACTGTGCTATGTAAATAGTTTTCACCTACAAATTGGGGCCAAAGATGGCTTTAAAGTGTCTCTAAAGGCAGAAGGTTTTTTACCTTAATTCATGCGTACAGCCCCCCTTCCCTTATACTTACCTGAACGCGATCTTGATCCAGCACAAGAGCAGAGACTCCCTTGGCTGTCTCTCATTGGACAGAGAGGCTGCAGTGGGAGCCATTGAAAAATATTGCAACGACCGCCATTTTATTCTCTAGGGTTTCTGCTAAAAAAATAAATAGAATGTTTGGGGATTCTAAGAAATTTTCTAGCAAAAAATATGGATTTTTACTTGTGAGCAACAAATGTCAGAAAGAGGCTTAGGCATTAAAGGGTTAAGGTCATCACAGAGGACAAGGGCGTACTCTACCTCTAGCGGAAAGGAGATTTAATCTCCAAATACAGAAAGGGTTCTTCACAGTATTGCTGCGTACACACGATCAGAAATGTCACCAGCAAAACTCAGATGAGAGCTTTTTGTCAGAAAATGCGACTGTGTGTATGCTCCATCAGTCTTTTGCTGGCGGAATTCCAGCCAGAAAAAGATTGAGAGCATGTTTTCTATTTTTCGGTTGGAAAAGTTCCTATCCGAAAATGCGTTCGTCTGTATGCAATTCGGACGCGCAAAAAATCACGCATGCTCGGAAACAATTTGACGCATGCTGGGAAGCATTGAACTTCATTTTCTCGGCTTGTCGTAGTGTTGTACGTCACTGCGTTCTTGACGGTCGAAAGTTCAGAGAACTTTTGTGTGACCGTGTGTATGCAAGACAAGCTTGACGAGCGGAATTCCATCGGAAAAAACATCCAAGTTTTTTCTGACAGAAATTCCGATCGTGTGTACGCGGCATAAGAGCTGTGAAAATGTGAAATAGACTTCCTCAAGAGGTGGTTCTGGCCAGCTCAGTAGATTGCTTTGAAAAAAGACCTGGATTCTTTCCTAAAGCTACATAATATACTGAATACTAACAATTTATAGGTAAAATTGATCCAGGGAATATCTGATTGCATCTAGGGGGATCAGGAAGGAATTTTCCCCCCTGCTGTAGCAAATTGGATCATGCTTTGCTGCTTTTTTTTTCCTTCCTCTGGATCAACTGTGGGTATAGGATTGTGTATATGGGATTGTTTGGTTGTTTTTTTTTTTTTTTTGGTTGTCTAGATCAGTGTTTCTCAACTCCATTTCTCAAGGCGCCCCAAAAGGTCATGTTTTCAGGCCTTCCATTATTTTGCACAGGTGATTTGATCAGTTTCACTGCCTTAGTAATTACCACAGGTGTTTCATCTGAGGGAATTCCTGAAAACATGACCTGTTGGGGCGCCTTGAGGACTGGAGTTGAGAAACACTAGTCTAGATGGACTTTTTTCAACCTGACTGTGTAACTAAAATAAAAAAAATATTTAGGAACAAGACCAAAGACCGCTTGATACTCCCCCAAAATGTGGTGTTCACATTGAGACATCATCAAAATGTGACATCCACATAGTTACTCCCCCCGAAATGTGACCTACAAATTGAGACTCCACCGTAATGTGATGTCCACATTGAGACTCCACTGAAATGCAATCCCAATCATCTGCTATCAGCTCCCCCTGCAGAAGAACCCCCAGTAATCCCAGACAAAAGGAAAAAAACAAGCAAAAGACAGCTTGAAACTCCGCCAACATGTGAAGCCTATAATGATACTCCACCAGCATTTGGAGACCACATTGAGACTGCACCAAAATGTGATCCTGGACATCAGCCATCAGTTTCCCCTACAGAAGAACCTCCAGTCATCCTAGGCAAAAAAAAAACAGGATGAAAGGCAGTTTGAGACTCCCCAAAATATGGCGCTCACATTGAGACTCCACCGAAATGTGAAGTCCACAATGAGACTGCACCGAAATACGATTCCCACTCATCGGCTTACCCCTGCAGAAGAACTCCCAGTAATCCTAGGCAAAAGAAAACAAATAATAAACAAGAGCAAGGCAAAAGGCAGCTTGAGATTCCACCAACTAGAGATGGGCTGAACGACCACATGTTTGGTTTGCGCCAGAATTCTGGAACGTCACAAAAGTTCGGACATGAACGACAAAACCCATTGAAGTCTATGGGCCCCAAACAGGAAAAATCAAAGGTCCCCATTTTTGGAAGGCTTATATGCAAATTATTGGCCATAAAAAGGGTATGAGGCCTGGTTACTGCCCTGGGGGACATGCACCAATGCAAAAAAACTTTTAGAAAAGATTGTTTTTAAAGGAGAAGTGATTTTCAGCAGTGAAACAATAAGAATAAAAAATTCCTTTAAATATATTGCCTGGGTGGTCCCCATAGTCTGCCTGTAAAGTGGCACATCTGTATCGTGTATAGAACCTGCTGCAGCAAAACTGACATTTCTAAAGGGAAAAAATGTGACATTTAAATAGATTTTCCCTGCAAGCTTTCTTTATTTAGTAAACAACGGCTTGGGGAGCCAGTCTGTATGATGAGGCTCCATTTTAATGCACTCGAAACAAGATTAGAGATTTTTTGGATAAATTCTGATGTCTCAGCAGACTTTGGATGGAAATAGTTTTGCAGCACAGTGAGCAAGCCTTATGTGAAGAAGCCAAATTATAGTACACTCTGGCCAAGATTAACAATTTTTTTATTTGAAAAAAAAATCTGGTGCCTCTTTCGCAGTTTTTTTGGATAGAAGTAACAGGTGTGGAAAAATTGGTCTTTTGGTGTTGGTGCCTTCACCCCATAACATTCTAACCTTTTGATGAAAGCATTTGGCCTTGCTGTAAAAAAATGTAAATTTGATGCACCTGTCAAACAGGTGTGGAAAAATTGGTCCTTGGGTGTTAATTGTGCCTATGAAACCTATACCAAAAAACGACTTCAAGATAAAATCAACACCCACAAAGCTAGACAGAATAGAAAGTCTTGCAGATATTTGCGATCCCAATAACACCTAATCTGTGACATTGGCTTCAGGGGCTTGATAGCTGCTGCTTATACCCTGCTTATAATATACATTAAGGATGACTGGCTCCTAAGGTGTTAACAGACATAGCCGGCTTCCAGCGTTTATTGAAGCAATCATCCACATGAGTCATATACAGCCTGAAGGGTTCAGGTTAAATCAATAACATCTCACATGACCCCCCGTAAGTGCGGGCCAGCGTGTCCACTGATTAGCAGTATATAGGTACTTTGCACTAAAATTAAGTCATGAAATGCTCGTAGCTTCTGGTTTATTAGACCATTGAGATGATTGGAGCCATTCTGGTCTCCGATCAGCTCTATGGTCAGCTGGCGGAACCACTGGCTGCATTCTCAGGTTCCCCATGGAATACAGCGGGAGGGGAGGACATTCCCTCTCACTGCTTGTAAAAACAGTCTAGTGGCAAATTAGCCGCTAGGATTGCTTTTACATGAAAGCCGACCACCGGCTGAATAGAACAATACCAAGATGATACCTAAACCTGCAGGCCTTATTCTGGTAGAACTACTCAAAGTCCAGCAACATACCAGTACGTCGCTAGTCCTTGTTGGGCATATATTGTAATGTTCTTTTTTTTCATGCAGCCTGTGGGCTAAATGGGAAAAAGAGATTGATCAGTTCTATGCCCACCATTAGCATTCCGTCCAGCATCCACCCACTTCCAATGATGGGCATACATGTACCGTTTTTGTTTTTTAACTGGTGGTGAAATCACCTCCTACATCTCTGGAGTCCCCGATTTACGTATCGTGAGAGCAACCGCTGTTGCTGTCAAGATAAATAAATCTGTGCTGCGGCTGACTGGCGTACCTGAAAAGCAAACAATGGTAACAATAAAACATTAACTCCAATAAAACAACTTTTTTATTGCAATCTGTGCCAAAAAAGAGTAAAAAATATATGCCGAAGCATGGGGGCAATCCGCCCCTAATGTTAGGGGCAAATCGCCCCTCCACCCCTGCCCCATGCTTTGGCATATATGCTCTTTTTTTTAACTGCGATGGTAAAATCACCTCCTACAGCGATGGAGTCGCTGATTTATGTATCATAAAAGTAAATAAATCGGTGCTGCAGCCAGGGCCGGATTAACATAGGGGCTTTTGGAGCTGCAGCTCCAGGCCCCCATCATAAAAGGCCCAAACACTCTATATACATACTATCAACACGGCCCGGCCGCTGGACGCTATATACAATAACATTGCCATGCAGCTGCATTATTTATAGGCCCACGTGTCAGTCAGATCTAATAGCGACGAAGCAGAGAGCAGACGTTGCAGACAGTGTGGGCGGTACCAGTGCGCCGCCGAGGCTGAGTGTGCTCGCACACTGTAGGCGGAGCTTGACGTCTTGGCTGACGTGACGTCATCCGGAGGCCTTCCCCGGCATCGTGGGAGGCTTCATTGGAGACTGGAGTGCTGTGTGCGAGCGGTACTGCGAGCCAGGAGAGAAGGAGGATTTGCATTCATCATTCTGATTCATCAGTTCAAGTAAGCCATGGGCGCTGGGCAAGTTCTATCTGTGAAATTGTGCAGCAGTGTGATTTATACTATGTGTATACTGAAGTGAAGTGGTTAACTTACATTTTTTTGGGGGTGGGGGGAGCAACTCATCACATCAGTGACTGTGCAGGCAGCCCATCAGTGCCCATTTAGTGCATCTCATCAGTGCCACCTATCAGTGCCAGTGCCCTCTATCAGTGCAGCTCATCGTTGCCATCCAATCAATGCCAGTGCCACCTATCAGTGCCCATTAGTGCAGCTCATCAGTGCCAGTGTCACCTATCAGTGCCCATTAGTGTAGCTCGCCAGTGCCACCTATCAGTGCTGCCTAATAGTGCAGCTCATGGGCGCCGCCTATCAGTGCCACCTATCAGAGCCCATCAGTGCCCATTAGTGCAGCTCATCAGTGCCACCTATCATTGACCATCAATGTTGCCTCTCAGTGCCGCCTATCAGAGCCCATCAGTGCTGCAGTTCAGTGCCCATTAGTGCAGTTCATCAGTGCCACCTATCATTGACCATCAGTGCTGCCCATCAGTGCAGATCATCAGTGCCACATTTCAGTGCCACCCATCATTGCTGCCTATAAGTGCCCATCAGTGCCGCATAATAGTGCTGCCTCATCAGTGCCACCTTATCAGTGCCGCTCATCATTTCCCATTAGTGCAGCTCATCAGTGCAAGTGCCAGCTATCATTGTCCATCAGTGCAGCTCATCCTGGCCCATCAGTTCTGCATATCAGTGCAGATTATCAGTGCCACATATTAGTGCAGCTCATCAGCGCCACCTTATCAATGCCCATCAGTGCTGCCTCATTGGTGCCCATCAGTGCTGCCTCATCAGTGCACATCAGTGAAGAAGAAAGATTACTTATGGCAAAATATTATAATAAACTAAGAAAAAAATTTTTTTTGAATGTCTGTCTTTTTTTATGTTTAGCAAAAAATAAAAACCCCAATGGTGTTTAAATACCACCAATAAAGGTCTATTTGTGTAAAAAAAAAACTACAAATGACTTTGGGTTGTAAGGTGAATGCCACAAAATTAGAAAGGGGGTAATATGTCATTGGTGGGTACCATCATCCTTTAGAAGTATTTAAAGACAATTTTGGAGAGAAAACACCTAGGACTTCTCCAATTAAGCCCGGTCTCCTCCAGGAAAATGGATGTGGACTATTATGGTACCTCATAAATACATACAGATAGATAAAATTTCAGTTTATTCAAAAAGTAAACATATTAAAAAAATCCATATATAGACATGAATATGGATAAACAATAATATAGTACAGTCATGTTTCACAGTAATGTAGATGGAAAGGACAATTTACAGTGCGGTCAAGCCGCTTCTTCAGGAGGCGTCCTAGTACATTTTCTACAAGGTGAAATAATCAGCATTACAAATACAATTACAATACATTTGAAATATGTGAGAAAATGAAAAGACATGACATTGGAGTAATTGATTGAATGGTTTATATTGCACTCACCAACCACTGCCCCTAAGGACTGGAACAGTACTTGTGAGACGCCCTCGTTGGGCGTTCCCCCGGGGGCGAGCAAGGGGGGTAGGTTGGCCAAGTACTGATATATGCAAAAATAAAATCAAAAGGGAAAATGAGTATTAAGATTGTCTGTAATACGAGAAGTGAGAGCCACCTCCGTGAATTAAGTGGGGACAATCGTGAAGGAAGAGGGGGGGGAGAAAAGGTGTGTGAGGAGGGAGGAAGAGATCAGGGGTGGAACAGGGAAAGGGGGGGAGGAGGTAGGGGGAAGTGAGGAAGGGAAGGGGAAAAGAGGGAAAGGAAACGGACAGAAAGGGAGGGGGGGGAGAAGGGGGAATGGAGGAGGGAAGAGGGTCGCAGCAGTGTGACTTGAACTCTGCCATCTTGGGGTCCCTCCACAGTGGGCGGACTGCCAGGGCCCAGTCGCAAGAGCAGCCTTTATGGCTCTGCTGCAGGTGGTCCCTTGTGGTGTCCTTTTAGTCTTGATACATTGTATCTCTGGTCTGTGGTAATTTTTCGGGTGAACATCTTTGGCCATTTTATGGGTAGGTTTTTGGACATTTGTGCATGAGTTTCTAGCTTTTTTTTATAATTCTTTTTAGGCAATTTAAAGTTACCAGATAAAAACACATGCCTTTCAGACCCTCCCATTGAAGTCTACTGGGGCAAAAAACAGTCGACTCTGATCTAGAAGAAGCTCATCTACTTTTTTAAGCTGCTGTCTTCAATCGGCACTACACTCAGATGTGAATGGGCACCATTCAGTATAATGCCAATACTAGTGTTAAAGCACTTTTGGAGCGTTAAAACACTTTTGGTGGAGCTTCAAATAGCTCAGATATTAACGGGGCCGTAAAGTGGTTGTAAACCTCAGATATGAAATATGAACAAAGCATATCCCTCTATAGTGTGTACATATGTCAATTAAGAGCACTAAGTGTCATTTCTGCCCGCTGCTTTATTCCTCTGCTGTCAACATGAATCACTTCTGAATCACTGCTGTCACCATTTTTTTCTTGGTGTCAGGAAAACTTGTCAGAAGTGATTCATGTTGACAGCAGAGGAATAAATCAGTGGGCAGAAATGACACTTAGTGCTCTTAATTGACATTAAAAATGACAAAAATGTCATATGTGTACAGTGTTGCATGACGTGCAATTGTCATTCAAAGTGTGACAGCGCTGAAAGCTGAAAATTGTCCTGGGCAGGAAGGGGGTGAAAGTGCCCGTACAAAAGTGGTTAAAGGATAAGTTCACATTGGGGAACATGTAACATGTTCCCACTTCCCACTGCAGCATCTCCCCTATCCACTGGATCTAGTGATAGCAAGCGGAGAATCTTCTCCCTCAATTCGCTGTCACTATTTAAAAAAATACATTGTGGAAATAAATAGTGGAAATAATTGGATATGAGGAAATGTTAATCTATGATGCTGGGGGTTATTATTGCTGCTACTGACACCAATGATGTGGGTTGTTATTGTGTAAAATGCCACTGATGTCTTGCTGGAGGTAATTATTGCTGCTACTGATATGAATGCTTTTGGTTGTTGTTCTGTAAATTGGCACTGATATTTTTGTTTATTATTATGGAAATTGCCATTTAGGATGGGGGTTATTATTTCCTAAACTGGCACTGATGCTGGGTGGATATAATTGCAGAGACTGGTATTAATGCGGTGAGTTATTATTGTGTAGACTGGCACTGATGCTGACGGTCCATCATTAATTATAGGTGATGTGTCAAAAAATGTGTTTATGGCAACCATATGAACTGTGCAGTGCTTATACAAAGGGTAAAATTTTTATTTTTCTAAGTAACAACTAGGGATGAGCCGAACACCCCCCTGTTCGGTTCGCACCAGAACATGCGAACAGGAAAAAAATTCGTTCGAACACGCGAACACCGTTAAAGTCTATGGGACACGAACATGAATAATCAAAAGTGCTAATTTTAAAGGCTAATATGCAAGTTATTGTCAATAAAAGTGTTTGGGGACCTGGGTCCTGCCCCAGGGGACATGGATCAATGCAAAAAAAAGTTTTAAAAACGGCCGTTTTTTCAGGAGCAGTGATTTTAATAATGCTTAAAGTCAAACAATAAAAGTGTAATATCCCTTTAAATTTCATACCTGGGGGGTGTCTATAGTATGCCTGTAAAGGGGCGCATGTTTCCCGTGTTTAGAACAGTCTGACAGCAAAATGACATTTTGAAGGAAAAAACTCATTTAAAACTACCGCGGCTATTGCATTGCCGACAATACACATAGAAGTTCATTGATAAAAACGGCATGGGAATTCCCCACAGGGCAACCCCAAACCAAAATTAAAAAAAAAAAATGATGTGGGAGTCCCCCTAAATTCCATACAAGGCCCTTCGGGTCTGGTATGGATATTAAGGGGAACCCCAGCCAAAATTTAAAAAAAAAATTGACGTGGGGTTCCCCCTAAATTCCATACCAGACCCTTCAGGTCTGGTATGGATTTTAAGGGGAACCCCGCGCCCAAAAAAAAAAAAAAAACGGCGTGGGGTCCCCCTAAAAATCCATACCAGACCCTTATCCGAGCACGCAACCTGGCAGGCCGCAGGAAAAGAGGGGGGGACGAGAGTGCGGCCCCCCCCCCTCCTGAACCATACCAGGCCACATGCCCTCAACATTGGGAGGGTGCTTTGGGGTAGCCCCCCAAAGCACCTTGTCCCCATGTTGATGAAGACAAGGGCCTCATCCCCACAACCGTGGCCGGTGGTTGTGGGGGTCTGCGGGCGGGGGGCTTATCGGAATCTGGAAGCCCCCTTTAACAAGGGGACCCCCAGATCCCGGCCCCCCCCCTGTGTGAAATGGTAAGGGGGTACTTACCCCTACCATTTCACTAAAAAACTGTCAAAAATGTTAAAAATGACAAGAGACAGTTTTTGACAATTCCTTTATTTAAATGCTTCTTCTTTCTTCCTTCATCTTCTTCTTCTTCTGGTTCTTCTGGCTCTTCTGGTTCTTCCTCCGGCGTTCTCGTCCAGCATCTCCTCCGCGGCGTCTTCTATCTTCTTCTCCTCGGGCCGCTCCGCACCCATGGCATGAGGGGGGAGGCTCCCGCTCTTCTCTTCATCTTCTTCTTCATCTTCATCTTCTTCTTCATCTTCTTCTTCTTCTCTTCTTCATCTCTTCTTCCTTCTTCATTTCTTCTGCGGGCCGCTCCGCATCCATGCATGGAGGGAGGCTCCCGCTGTGTGACGGCGTCTCTTCGTCTGACGGTTCTTAAATAACGGGGGGCGGGGCCACCCGGTGACCCCGCCCCCCTCTGACGCACAGGACATGACGGGACTTCCCTGTGGCATTCCCCGTGACGTCACAGGGAAGTCCCGTCAATTCACCGTGCGTCAGAGGGGGGCGGGGTCACCGGATGGCCCCGCCCCCCGTTATTTAAGAACCGTCAGACGAAGAGACGCCGTCACACAGCGGGAGCCTCCCACCATGCCAGCATGGCTGCGGAGCGGCCCGGAGAAGAAATGAAGAAGGAAGAAGAGATGAAGAAGAGAAGAAGAAGAAGAAGAAGAAGAAGAAGATGAAGAAGAAGATGAAGATGAAGAAGAAGATGAGGAGAAGTGCGGGAGCCTCCCCCCTCATGCCATGGGTGCGGAGCGGCCCGAGGAGAAGAAGATAGAAGACGCCGCGGAGGAGATGCTGGACGAGAACGCCGGAGAAAGAACCAGAAGAGCCAGAAGAACCAGAAGAAGAAGAAGATGAAGGAAAAAAGAAGAAGCATTTAAATAAAGGAATTGTCAAAAACTGTCTCTTGTCATTTTTAACATTTTTGACAGTTTTTTAGTGAAATGGTAGGGGTAAGTACCCCCTTACCATTTCACACAGGGGGGGGGCCGGGATCTGGGGGTCCCCTTGTTAAAGGGGGCTTCCAGATTCCGATAAGCCCCCCGCCCGCAGACCCCCACAACCACCGGCCACGGTTGTGGGGATGAGGCCCTTGTCTTCATCAACATGGGGACAAGGTGTTTTGGGGGGCTACCCCAAAGCACCCTCCCAATGTTGAGGGCATGTGGCCTGGTACGGTTCAGGAGGGGGGGGGGCCGCACTCTCGTCCCCCCCTCTTTTCCTGCGGCCTGCCAGGTTGCGTGCTCGGATAAGGGTCTGGTATGGATTTTTAGGGGGACCCCACGCCGTTTTTTTTTTTTTTTTTTGGCGCGGGGTTCCCCTTAAAATCCATACCAGACCTGAAGGGTCTGGTATGGAATTTAGGGGGAACCCCACGTCAATTTTTTTTTTAAATTTTGGCTGGGGTTCCCCTTAATATCCATACCAGACCTGAAGGGCCTTGTATGGAATTTAGGGGGACCCCCACATCATTTTTTTTTTTTATTTTGGTTTGGGGTTGCCCTGTGGGGAATTCCCATGCCGTTTTTATCAATGAACTTCTATGTGTATTGTCGGCAATGCAATAGCCGCGGGTAGTTTTAAATGAGTTTTTTCCTTCCAAATGTCATTTTGCTGTCAGACTGTTCTAAACACAGGAAACATGCGCCCCTTTACAGGCATACTATAGACACCCCCCAGGTACGAAATTTAAAGGGATATTACACTTTTATTGTTTGACTTTAAGCATTATTAAAATCACTGCTCCTGAAAAAACGTCCGTTTTTAAAACTTTTTTTTGCATTGATCCATGTCCCCTGGGGCAGGACCCGGGTCCCCAAACACTTTTTATGACAATAACTTGCATATAAGCCTTTAAAATTAGCACTTTTGATTTCTCCCATAGACTTTTAAAGGGTGTTCCGCGGCATTCGAATTTGCCGCGAACACCCCAAATTGTTCGCTGTTCGGCGAACTTGCGAACAGCCAATGTTCGAGTAGAACATGAGTTCGACTCGAACTCGAAGCTCATCCCTAGTAACAACCTATGCAATCCATAAATACAAAGAAACCAAAACAAACCGGTTCAGAAATGAATTTCTGTGTAATAAAATTGAAGGGCATGGGGGAAAAAGTATTGAATACGCTAACTGAAATGTATTTAATACTTGGTACAAAATCCTTTTTTGGTAATGAAAGCTTCAAGACGCAGGTTCCTGTATGGAGAAACCTGTCGCATGTGTTGCTCAGATCTTCAAATCTTGTCTTCAAAACTTGAAGGTTCTGTGGCCTCTTTTATGATCTCTGATTTTTAGTTCTTTCCATATATTTTCTATTGGATTCAAGTCAGCTGATTGGCTGGGCCATTTTAACAGCTTTATTTTCTTTCTTTGAAACCCATTGAGAGTTTCCTTGGCTTTGTGTTTGGGATCATTGTGTTGCTGAAATGTCCGCCCTCGTTTCATCTTCATCATCCTGATGGCAGCAGATTTTTATCAAGAATGTCTTGGTACATTTTTTCATTCATCCTTCCTTCAATTATATGAAGTTTGCCAGTACTGTATGCTGAAAAAAAGCCCCGCCAACACCATGATGTTCCCACCTCCAAACCTCACTGTTGATATGGGGGGGTGTTTTTAGGGTGAAGTGACTGCCAAACATGGTGTGTATTATGGCATCCAAAGAGTTCCATTTTGGTCTCCTCTGACCAGACTATATTCTCCCAGTATTTCACAGGCTTGTCTAAATGTTGTGGAGCAAATGTTAACCGAGCTTCAACATGTTTTTTCTTCAGCAATGGAGCGTGCATACAGGCCATGGCAAGCAATGCATTACATATTGTTTTCCTTGAAACAATTGTACCTGCTAATTCCAGGTCTTTCTGAAGCTCTCCACAAGTGGTCCTTGGCTCTTGGACAACTCTTCTAATAATTCTTTTTACTCCTCTGTCAAAAATCTTGCGAGGAGCACATGGTCATGGCCTGTTTATTGTGAAATGATATTCTTTCCACTTCCAGATTATAGCCCCAACAGTGCTCACTGGAACATACAGAAGTTTAGACATCCTTTTGTAACCAATTCCATCAGTATGTTTTGCAACAATGTTGCGAAGGTCTTGAGAGAGCTTATAGGCCATCAGTAGAGATTGAACCAGCTGATATTAATTTGTACTGACAAGGGGCAGGATTGCTTTCCAATTACTGATAGATTTCAGCTGGTGTCTTGGCTTTCCATGCCTTTTTGATCCTCCCCTTCTTTGTGTGTTTAATACTTTTTCCCTGTGTCATTCAATTTTATTACACAGAACTTAATTTCTGAAGGTATTTTGTTTTGATGTCTTTGTATGTATGGATTGCATGGATTGTTACTGACATGTGGAGAACATTTCATGTCAATATCACCTTTAGAAATATATTTACCTAGAAAAATGATGACGTGTTCAATACTTATTTTACCCGCTGTATATCTAAGTAGAGCTGGTTTTACAAATGCCAAATAAATCAATGTGGCCTTCTGCATGGATGCATGGGCCTGAGGTGTTAAGGAGCGCCTGGAGAAAGTACTGTAATTTTTTTTATTTTTTACACATAAGGATGAAAAAACAACGTAGTGGTTGGGAGAAAGTGAAAGCTAAGAGAGGAAGAAAAACAAATCCAAAAACTCTTGTCTAACACCAAAAAAATTACAGAATTTTGTATAAAAGGCACACCTGGAACAAGTGGTACAACTGATATACTTGCTTCAAGTTCAACCAGTGCAGCTGATGTCAGTACAACAAGTTTGGTTGTTGCACATCCATCAGATGAAAGTGAAACTAGTGCAGGAGCAAGTGGACCCACTGAGTTGGACTCAGAACAGCAAGAAGAAATTTATTCAGATGATATTGGAGACTGGATTATCTGTGATGCTTTGAGGGAATATTTTTGCCAAAAAGGAGTTGATTGTCAACATATGGACAATGATTTTAGAGCTTCAGAAAAGACATGTCCAGGTGAAACTTTTATAAGACATTGTACAAAGTCTTTGTTTTTCTGAGAACAGTTGAATGGAGAAAAAATCAAGCGTGAATGGCTGTGTTATTCTCCATAAACTGGAAAAGTTTTTTGTGCTTTTTGCAAACTATTTTCAAAAGAGGAAACCCATTTGGCTTCAAAAGGGTATGCAGATTGGCGACATGCCACAAGAGATTTAAGCAGGCATGAAAATAGTGCTGGCCATGGAAAAGCAATTGAAGACCTCATCGGGAGAAAAACTTCTGGCCAACGAATAGACAAAGGTCTTGTTAAACAGTTTGAGAGTCAGAAAAAATATTGGCATGAAATACTTTGCTGTATCCTGAGTGTTATGAAACTACTGTCATCAAGAGGTCTTCCTTTTCGAGGAAGTGATGAAATTATTGGATCCGTACATAATGGAAATTATTTGGGCTGTCTTGAGCTGTTAGCTGAATATGATCCATTTCTTGCTGACCATATTCAAAAGCATGGCAACAAGGGAAGAGGTCACATATTGTACTTATCATCAACGATATGTGATGAGTTTATTGAACTGATTGGTCAGCAAGTGCTACAGCAGATTGTAAGAGATACATAAAGCCAAATATTATTCCATTTCTGTTGACTCAACCCCTGACATAGCACATTTTGACCAACTGACAATCAGTGTTGCCAACCCCCTGAAGTGAAATTTACTGGCAGGATGACAAAATTTACAAACGGCACCACTTTTTTACTGGCAAAAATCATGAAAATTACTGGCAGATCCGCATTTTTTTATTGGCGCTGCAAAAAAGTACCTAAAATTACTATTTTCAGTGCTAAACAGTGCAAGGATACATATTTGAACTATAAACATGTAGCTAGTGCTATTAGCAATGTGTTTAAGCTAAACAAAAGTCAAAAAACATATTTCTCCATTGACATGAAGGTCAGGTTACTATAACCCAGCTAGCACTAGGTTCCCTCCTTACATCAGAGTCTGCAGGGATCCCCCTTACAGTGAAAGGGAACTCTTATGTAAAGGGGAACGCTGCAGATCATGATCTAAGGGGGAACTCTGATGTAAGGGGAGGCTCTGGTGACCAGAGACCACCTTATATCAGAGTCCACTGTGTTCCCTTTACATCAGAGTTCCCAATTACATCAGGGTCTGCAGACTGAGTTCCCCTTTGCAGTGTAAGGGGCAATCCTGCAGACTTTGATGTAAAGGGGGAATGCCAGGAACTCTGATGTGGTGGGCACTCTGGTGATCAGAGACCACCTTCCGCAGAGTGAATACATTAAGGTAAGGGGAGTTACTAATTTAGGGGGAAACCTTTATATCAGTGCCCCTTACATTATTGTATTCACTCCCCCTTACATCAGCAACCCCCCTAGACTGACTTGGCGGTGCTGTCACTGACCTCCTCCCAGGTGCATCGTGCAGGGCTCAGTCAGATGGCTCCAACTTGGTGGTTCTGGTTTTCCTATGGTCTCCTCTCCACAGTCCACACACGTCTGACTTCTCCCGTGACCCCATGATCCCGGCGGCGCTCCCACTCTTGACTCCTTTCCCGACTCCCCCTCAGAGACTGCAGACATGATGTAGGAATAGGTCAGAGGCTGCGGACAGGAGATGGTCAGAGGCTGCGGACAGGAGATGGTCAGAGGCTGCGACAGGAGATGGTCAGAGGCTGCGGACAGGAGATGGTCAGAGGCTGCGGGCAGGAGATGATCAGAGGCTGTGGGCACTGGGCAGGAGATGGTCAGAGGCTGTGGACAGGAGATGGTCAGAGGCTGCGGGCACTGGGCAGGAGATGGTCAGAGGCTGTGGGCACTGGGCAGGAGATGGTCAGAGGCTGTGGGCAGGAGATGGTCAGGGGCTGTGGGCAGGAGATGGTCAGGGGCTGCGGGCAGGGGATGGTCAGAGGTTGCGGGCAGGGGATGGTCAGAGGCTGCGGGCAGGGGATGGTCAGAGGCTGCGGGCAGGGGATGGTCAGAGGCTGCGGGCAGGGGATGGTCAGAGGCTGCGGGCAGGAGATGGTCAGAGGCTGCGGGCAGGGGATGGTCAGAGGCTGCGGGCAGGGGATGGTCAGAGGCTGCAGGCAGGAAATGGTCAGAGGCTGTCACTTCTGTCACTCACTGTGACCCTTTCATCTCTCCACCGGCTTCACCCCCCCGTAATGTCCTGCCGTGGCCGGGCCCGGTAACATGGCTCCTCCTGCTCCCCCCGCTGAACCGCCGAGAACTGAAGAACGAGCGGCGGCCGGCGGCTTCTGTTTAAAAATGGTGACAGGCGGCGTCATTACATTACTGCGCATGCGCTGGCCTGCCGAGCTTGTACGATCTTTCCCGAGTCCTGCAGGCTTCGGAACGGCGCATGCGCAGTTGCATGGCCGGCCCGCAGCCATCTTTTTTACGGGCACCGGCTGCCCGTAACGGGCATTCACGGGCGCCCCGAAAATGGGGTTATTTTTACGGGCTGCCCGTAAATTAACGGGCGGTTGGCAACACTGCCTCCGACCCCCGATTCTTCTCAGGTTTTAGGTAATGACAACTTTGATTACACTATTAAGACGGTGGAACTTTTGTAACTCCATCAACAGCGAACATTTCCTCCGTTAAGATTAGGGACGAACGATACTAGATAAAGTCTTTAAAGTTCAGCACATAGTAGCAACTACACATCACTGACACTTTATCATGGGTTTCCCCATTCCTTTTCGCTTACCGGCTTCAAGCGCCGCCGGGAGGGACCCTGGACCGCTTTTCTTGCTTCATCCGTGATGAGCGAATGTACTGAGCCAAACGAATAATGGCCACCTCCTTTCACAACTGCGACACCCAAATTAGTAGCCGAAGTAGATGCTGGAGTCTCCTGAATAGGAGGAGGGGGTACCGGCACCACCTTTTCCGAACTATCGGTCAATGTGGGTGTCTCCGAAGGAGTGATGGCAGCGGGAACTAACTCTTCCACTGTAGTGTCTGCAAGCTTGCCCGACATGTCCAGTTCCTCGGAAGAAAAGTCAGTCTGGGCCGAAGTAGAACTACATGACTTGGCAGCTTCTGTACTGGAGGTGGGCAGGGGCGAACTGACCATTGAGCCACTCGGGCACTGGGCTACTAGGGGGCCCCATCAGGGTTGCCAGCCTCAGTAAAACTAGGGACAGTATGTATAAATCTGTGTTTTTTTTACATCTGTCTGTGTATACTGTGTGTACATGTATGTGTATACTGTGTGATTGTATACTGTGTGTGTATACTGTGTGGCCCCAAAATCTCTGATTGCCTGGGGGCCCCATAACCTCCTTTTGCCCGGGGGCCCCATGAGTTATCAGTCCGCCCCTGGAGGTGGGTTCCTCCACAGAGGCATATCCACAGGCCCAATCCGCCCTCATCACCCACGACGGCAGTGGTGGCCTGGCAGCTATCAGCAGCAGTTCTCCACATTGACAGCACCAGCTTCAAGGGTGCATAAAGAGGGCAAACCCATAACACCACCAGCAAACAATCCCCATTGCTGCAGAGCTTTGAGAGATGTACAGAACAATCTCACCCTTCGGGACCATCCGAATACCCGTGTCAGTAATCGTGGTTCCAGAGGCAAAGAAACTGGCGACTGCTTGTGAGTTGTATTCAGCCAACATGGGTTGAGGAACCTCCAAGCTCGGAGCTCCCAGATGTGCCATGTTTCCTTTCAGGCCACGAGGTCTCAACATGCGGATCCAAGATGGTGACCTAAACAGTAATGCAACCTCCTCTGCAGAGCAGGAACTTCTCCCCCTGCCAACGGATTGGTGAAAATGTTTCTTGGGAACTGTGGCACCTGCCTCCTTCTTGCTGCGTTTTAAACCTTACAGCACCGGCGGGAAGTGTCAAAAGACCAGGCTGATTCTCTCCCATGAGCAGTGAGACTTGTTGGTTCTTCCCAACACTGATGGTACACATGACAACACAGTCTATAAGAAGGGTAAATGTTACTTGCCACCTTCCTGCGGAGCCAGGCAAAGTCCTGATGGAGCTAAAACCAGTTGCTATAGGCAACTGCTGCAAAGACACCTTAGCCCCACGTTGGGTGCCAAATGTAGCAGTCTTTTACCTCTCCCAGTCTATTGAGAACCTTCAAGGCCAAAGATAGCTGACATCCTTCAATATGTAGTGGGTTGTGAGGCATAGTGGGTGCAAAGATGGTGAAAGTCATTAGGCGCCAGACACATCTTGGATGCAAAAGAGGTTTTATTTCTTTTAACAGTCCTTTTTATAGTTTTGTAAGGGAAAGAGGGTTAAAGCCAGGACACCCTTAAGTAGTTGCAATTTCACAGGGGAGATCTGCACAGATAATCAGTGCCCTGATTATCAGTGCAGTCCCAACAGTGCCCAGTAGTGATGCCAGTCAGTGCTCATCAGTGACGCCAGTCAGTGCTGCCTTTCAGTGCCTGCTCATCAGTGCTGCCCATCAGTGCCCCCATCAGTGCCGTCTATCTATGCCGCCTATCAGTGCCCATCAGTACTGCCTATCAGTGCCCATCAGTGCTGCATATTAGTGCCTCCTCATCAGTGCCACCTCATCAGTGCCCTTAAGTGCTTCCTCATCAGTGTCCCCTCATCAGTGCCCATCAGTGCAGCCTATCAGTGCCCATCAGTTCCACCTATCAATGCATATCAGTGCTGCGTATTAGTGCCTCCTCATCAGGGCCACCTCATCAGTGCCCTTCAGTGCCGCCTCATCAGTGTCCCCTCATCAGTGCAGCCTATCAGTGCCCATCAGTGCAGCCTCAACAGCCCACATCAGTGAAGGAGAAAAATTACTTTTTTTTTCAAAATTTTCAGTCTCTTTTCATTTTTTTTAGCAAAAAATAAAAAACCCAGTGGTGATTAAATACCACCAAAAGAAAGCTCTATCTGTCTTAAAATTATAAAAATTGAATTTGGGTATAGCGTTGCATGACCGCGCAATTTTCATTCAAAATTGGCCTGGGCAGGAAGGGGGTAAAAGTGCCCAGCATTGAAGTTGCAGAAGGTATATCTTTGTAAATACAGGAAAGAAAAAGTATGTGACTCCCCTGGAATTGACTTGTTTTCTGTAGTAAATTGCAATAAGATGTGCTCTGATCCACATCTAAGGCAGGCCATAGACAGTGTAAATTTCGTTCCTGCAACAAAGAAATTTGCACGATTCCCCCATCAACACAGACAGTGCTGACAGGGGAATATCTGTTTCTGATCAACTTGGTACAGTTAGCCTGCCCTACATAATATTATATTTCTCTGAAATTTATTTTATATTAGTCCTTACAGTAATATAGAAGAAAACAATGTTTTATACCACTATACGTTACATTTAAAAAGATTTAGTTTGCCATGGTTGTATTTATAAATTGCTGTCACTAGATGGCGGTCCAGCGTTAGTCAAGATTGAAAAAAGTATTGTCATTATACAATCACAGAAATTCAGGCATAGCTCTACACAGAACATAACAAAAGCATTCACTTCAACTTCTAATTGCAAATATACACTGATATGCCATAACTATATGACCAGCCACCTAATATTGAGTAGGTCCCCCTTTCTGCTGCCAAAACAGCCCTGATCTGTCAAGGTATGGATGCCACTAGACCTCTGAAGGTATGCTGTGGTATCTGGAGTAAAAGTGTCAGTAGCAGATCCTTTAATCCCGTAAGTTGTGAGGTGGGGTCTGAGTGGATCAAACTTGTTTTTCCAGCAAATCCCACAGATGCTCGATTTGGACTGAGATCTGGAGATTTAGGAGGCCAAGCCAACACCTTAAACTCATTGTCGTGTTCCTCAAACCATTCTTGAACCATGTTTTGCAGTGTGGAAGGTCAATTATTCTGCTGAAAGAGGCCACTGCCATCAGGGGATACTTTTTTCATGAAGGGGTGTACTTGGTCACCAACAATGTTTAGGTAGGTGGTACGTGTCAAGCAACATCCACATGAATGGCAAAACCCAAGGTTTCCCAGGAGAGCATTGCCCAAAGCATCACACTACCTCCGCTGGATTGCCTTCTTCCCATACTTCATCCTGGTCTGCAGCTATGCTGCCCCGTATATACCAAACTGCGATGCCCATTTTTCTGCTTTCAACACATCAACTTCAGGGACAACATATTTACTTACTGCCTAATATATCCTATCGACTTTCAGATGCCATTGTAATGAGATAATCATTATTCACTTAAAGTAGTTATAAAGGTAAAAAGTTTTCTTTTACCCTAATGCAGTCTCTGCATTACGGTAAAAAAAAAAAACCTTTCTGTGTCAGCTCCCCCCAGCCCCACCTAAAAAATACCTACCTTAGCCTGATCTCAAACCTGCACTATGCCCATCTGCAGCAGCACCCTCTCTCACAGGAGGCTCAGCACTAGCTGGCAGCATTGGCTCCTGCCGCTGTCAATCAGATCCTGTGAGCAGAGAGCGGGGGCAGAGCTGAGCTGCACTGTGTGTCTATAGATGCACACAGAGTGGCCTGGGATCAAGCATGCACAAGTGCCCCCATAGCAAGAGGCTAAGAAGAGGAGGAGCCAAGAGTGAAGGTGGGAGACCTCAGAAGAGGAGGATCAGGGCAGCACTACGCAAAACCATTTCATAGAGCTGGTAAGTATGACACGTTTGTTATTTAACCACTTAAAATGACTTAGAACCCCCAAACATTATACATTTTTTTTCCTAACACCCTAGAGAATAAAATGGCGGTCGTTGCAATAATTTCTGTCCCACCGTATTTGCGCAGCGGTCTTACAAGCGCACTTTTTTCGGAAAAAATACACTCTTTTCAATTAAAAAATAAGACAACAGTAAAGTTAGCCCAATTTTTTTTACATTGTGAAAGATAATGTTACGCCGAGTAAATTGATACCCAACATGTCATGCTTCAAAATTGTGCATGCTCGTGGAATGGCGACAAACTTTTACACTTAAAAATCTCCATAGGCGACGTTTAAAAAATTCTGCAGGTTGCATGTTTTAAGTTACAGAGGAGGTCTAGGGCTAGAATTATTGCTCTCACTCTACCGATCACGGCGATCACATGTGTGGTTTGACCACCGTTTTCATATGCGGGCACTACTCACGTATGCATTCGCTTCTGCACGCGAGCTCGGCGGGACGGGGCACGTTTAAAAGAAAAATGTATTCATTTATTTATTTTACCTTTTATTTTTTATTTTTACACAAAAATTATGTCACTTTTATTCCTATTACAAGGAATGTAAACATCCTTTGTAGAAAAAAAGCATGACAGGACCACTTAAATATGAGATCTGGGGTCAGAAAGACCTCACATCTCATATTTACACTAAAATGCAATAAAAAAAAACCTGTCATTTAAAAAAAAAAAAATGGGCGGAAGTGACGTTTTGACGTCGCTTCCGCCCTGCAATGAAATTGAGACGGGTGGGGGCCATCTCCCCCTCACTCGTCTCCATGACAAGGAAGGAGAAACGTCCGATCGCCTCCGCCACTGCCGACGGCTCCAGTAAGCGGAGGAGGGCGGGGCCCCACCCCCGCTGATGATAAAAGTGATCTTGCTGCGAATCCGCCACAGAGACCACTTTTATCTGAAAGCGGAACGCCGGCGGAAGAAGAGGATACCGGAGTTTTGGCAGCTAGCTGCTGCCATAACAACAATATTCCTCTTCAAAGTTAGGACGTATATCGGCGTGCGGCGGTCCGTAAGTGGTTAAGAAATAAAAAAGAAAAACTTTACTATCACTTTATCATTGTACCTAAAAGTTCTGTAAAAAAGATTGTTTTTGTATTTCACATTTTGTAAATCAAATCGCATGCCAAATCGCTCCAATGTGAACCAGGGCTCAAAGATGGATCCTGTGGAAGCCCCTTAATTGGGCAAAACGTGTCGATCCACAAACTCCGTGATATCCATCTTTGTACAAACGTTTGTATTATATGTCCACGATCATGAAATATTACCCTTTAGGAGGTCTCTCCTTTTAAATTTTGCATAAATAAAAACCTTGGTATTTTAGGAGTTTTGCTATGTTGTTTTTTGACTTTAGGCACCTAAAAATCCCCATCCCCCACAGTCTCCCCATGAGGCATGGGATCTCTCTACCAATTTACAATCACTTTACCCTATCAGTGGTCATAAAGTTATGGCTGTTAAGTGCATAGAAAAAAAATACTCGTTTAAAAATAATCACATCACCTTAATCTAACTATTTAACTTACTGAAATTAAAAGCTACGCAGGCCAAGGGAAAATTATTTTTAAATCTATTTGTACAAGCCCTGTTGCTATTATAACACTTCCACGATCCCTGATTGGTTATTCATTGTCTTGAGTGCTCCTTACAGTAGAATATGGGAGGGTCCCTCTATACAGAAATCCCAATATGAACCATTTAGGATTTTCCCTAATTAAATATACAGTAAAACCTTGGTTTGAGAGTAACTTGGTTTGAGAGCGTTTTGCAAGACAAGCAACATTTTTTAAATAAATTTTGACTTGATATACGCGTCTTGACATACAAGTAGCATCATGTCACAACTGAGTATAAAAGAGAAGAAGGGCACCTCTAAGTGTAGTAATATTGTTATATTTAATGAAGGTATAACATTTAGCAACTCACGTTGTTAATTATTAAAAACAGGCACATGTAAGTACCGTATATACTCGAGTATAAGTCGAGTTTTTCAGCACATTTTTTTGTGCTGAAAGTGCCCCCCTCGACTTATACTCGAGTCAAGCACTTTTCTGCAGCAAAAAATTTCATTTTCTGAACCGAGTTTGGGGCCCCGTATCTCAGGGCCACTTAGTGCTAGGAACCCCATTTGGTATGCAAGCCCAGAGAAACTGGTACCATAACATATCCAAAGATAGAGTTCCTAGCATCAAGTGGCCCCGAGATATGGGGCCCCAAAGCCGGTTCGGAAAATGTCATTCTCTGCTACAGAAAAATGCTTGACATTTTCTGAACTGATTTTTGGGGCCCTGTATCTCGGGGCCACTTGGTGCTAGAAACCCAAGCTTTGGATATTTTATGGTGCTAGTTCCACTGGGTTTGCACACCAAATTTGGGGTTCTTAGCACTAAGTGGCCCCAAGATACGGTCAACTATCTTGGGGACCCAAGATACGGTCAACTGTGTCCATCAGCAGCAATGTCATTTTGGGACCCTTTGGGTTCAGAGACCCCAAATTTTGGCTGCAGCTAGGGGGCATCTAGCAACCCTTAACTACCGAGTTTGAAGTTCTGGAGACCTATGGCTGCAAATGGGCACAGTGAGGCATGCAAATGGGCACAGTGAGGCTGCAAATGAGCATTGTTGACCCTCTTTTCCACTTACAGTAGCTGTGCATTTCTCACCCTCGTCTTATACTCGGGTCAATAAGTTTTTCCCATTTTTTTGTGGTAAATTAGGTCCTCGACTTATACTCGGAACGACTTATACTCGAGTATATACGGTATGCAGGCATCCGGGGTAAAGCTGTCCACACAGACCATCCCCCGCACCACATATACTTTGTCCTTTCTACGCTGCCCTCCACGAGTGCTTCAATCGCTCTACTGCAGGGTAGTCTTCGTGGTCACGATTGCAGACTGCGGTGAGATCCAGAGGTGTGGAGGACGGTCTATGTGGACAGCTTTACCCCAGATGCCTGCATACTTAGATGTGCCTCTTTTAATCATCAACCATGTGAGTTGCTAAAAGTTGTGCCTTCATTAAATGTAACCATATTGCTACACTTAGAGGCGCCTCTCTCTTTTTTTTTTTTTATACTCCATAGCGTCTGCTGGGTTTTGTTTCTAATCCCCTTGTGGAGGCCAGTGTTAATTTAGTCGACTAAAACGACTAAGACATTTTAGTTGACTAAATGAATACTATTTTAGTCAACTAAAATATGACTAAAACTAAAACAATTGGGATGATAAAATACGACTAAATCTAAAATGGCATTTTAGTCAAAAGACTAAAATGAGACTAAAACTAAAATGGCATTTTAGTCAGAAGACTGAAACTAAATTGAAATTTGACTTTAAAACTAACACTGGTCTGTAGTGCATGTTCGTACATCTATACCATAAATAATAAAATATGAGATTTTTCACTCCAGCAGTATATAATGAGTTTGGAAAATGTAGAGAAATGTTAACTAATGCATTACAATTTAATTACACCCATTAGATTTTAGACAACTAAAATTAGTTTTAGTCAACTAAAATGTACTGGAGATTTAGTTGACTAAATTTGACTAAAACTAAAACAATTGCAGAAGACTAAAATGGGACTAAAACTAAAATGTCATTTTAGTCCTAAGACTAATGCCCCGTACACACGGTCGGATTTTCCGACGGAAAATGTGTGATAGGACCTTGTTGTTGGAAATTCCGACCGTGTGTGGGCTCCATCACACATTTTCCATTGGATTTTCCGACACACAAAGTTTGAGAGCAGGCTATAAAATTTTCTGACAACAAAATCCGTTGTCGAAATTTCAGATTGTGTGTACACAAATCCGACACACAAAGTGCCACGAACGCTCAGAATAAAGAGATGAAAGCTATTGGCTACTGCCCCGTTTATAGTCCCGACGTACGTGTAAACTGAAGGACGTATGAATAAATCGTGGAATGAATCATCTGAGTTTCCATTATTTCTTATGGGGAAATTAGCTTTGATATACAAGTGCTTTGGATTACAAGCATGTTTCTGGAAGGAATTATGCTCGCAATCCAAGGTTTTACTGTACCTATCTGCTGTACTCTCAGTGTTTGTGTAGAGTATGAATTCATTCTTACATATCATACGTCTTTTGTCCTTTTACAGGTGAAAACATACAAGGCATACAATGGAACAGATGATGATTGAAATGTTAGTTTGATGGCCCAATATACAAAATTTGGAGCGCTCTGTAGCATTGGGCTCCAGTACACCTGGGCAACGGGCTTGCACAAGGCCTTGAGAATACGGCTCTTTTAGGGCAAACCCAGTTCTCTTCATTTACTTGTTATCAATTGTATACTAGGGTAGTGCCCCCTCGGTACCAAAGTTCTAAGGGACAGAGGAACTCCCAGGTCTCTGACCAATGTTGTCACTGAGGCTTGAAGGGGTTGTAAACCCTTGTGTTTTTTCTCCGTAACCGGTTCCCGACCAGCGCACGCCGATGTACATCGGCAGAATAGCACGGCTGGGCAAATGGACTTACAGGTACGTCCATTTGAATTCCCCGGCGTGCCATTGCGTGCGCGCTGGCCGGGAGCTCTGTGAGTCGGGTCGCGGGTCCCGCGGACTCCATCGCCGCGGGGATACCCGAGATCGCCTCACGGAGAGGACGAACGGGGAGATGCCGTTGTAAACAGCATCTCCCCGTTCTGCCTAGTGACAGTGTCACTCGATGTCTGCTCCCTGTCATCGGAGCAGAGATCAGTGACGTCACACACACAGCCCATCCCCCTACAGTTAGTAATCACTCCCCTAGGACATACTTAACCCCTCCCCGCCCCCTAGTGGTTAACTCCTTCACTGCCAGTGTCATTTACACAGTAATCAGTGCATTTTTAATCGCACTGATCGCTGTATAAATGACAATGGTCCCAAAAATGTGTCAAAAATGTCCGACATGTCCGCCATAACGTTGCAGTCACAATAAAAATCACTGATCGCCGCCATTACTAGTAAAAAAACCATTATTAATAAAAATGCCATAAAACTATCCCCTATTTAGTAAACGCTATAACTTTTGCGCAAACCAATCAATAAACGCTTATCGCGTTTTTTTCTTACCAAAAATATGTAGAAGAATACGATCGGCCTAAACTGAGGAAAAAAAATGTTTTATTATATATTTTTGGGGGATATTTATTATAGCAAAATGTAAAAAATAATGCGTTTTTTAAAAAATTGTCACTCTTATTTTGTTTATAGCGCAAAAAATAAAAATCGAGGCGATCAAATACCACCAAAAGAAAGCTCTATTTGTGGGAAAAAAAGGACGTCAATTTTGTTTGGGAGCCAATTGTCAATTAAAGCGACGCAGTGCCGACTCGCAAAAAAAAAATTCTGGTCAGGAAGGGGGTAAAATCTTCCGGGGCTGAAGCGGTTAATGCATCCTATGCATTAAGGTGAAAAAACACCTGGCAGAGACCAGCCCCCCAGCCCCCCAGCCCCTGGTTTTACTTAATTGAGCCCCTTCATCTCTTCGGCGGGGAGGCGCTCTCTCCACAGGGTCCTTGCTCTTGATTGGATAGATTGATAGCAGCACAGCCATTGGCTCTCAAATCCAATGATGCGGGCGCCGGGGCCAAGTCTGGCATTCGTGTCTATGGACACAAATGCTGGACTTGGGAGCGTGCCCCCAAGGTAACCCCCCCAGGAGAGCGCTTCTCCTAGGGGCTTATCTGATGCAGGGAGGAGCCGCGAGAGCCGTCGGGGGACCCCAGGAGAGGATGATCGGGGCCACTCTGTGCAAAACAAGCTGCACAGTGGAGGTAAGTATGATATGTTTGTTATTAAAAAAAAAAAACAAAAAAAAAAAACAATCCTTTACAATCACTTTAAAGTAGAAATATAGGCAACATTTTTTTTTTTCGTTTTGTAGTATGGGAGGCAGGGCCACTGTTAGAAATCACGGGGCCCCTTTCAACCACACCCTGGACCCCACCCCTGACCCCAACCCCCGGCTCCAAATAAAATGTAGGTTTGTTACCATTTACATATGTGTGTGTTTGCAATTGCACATAAGCATGAAGAAGTGGGGGCAGTTTAAATTGTATTTTATTTATTTTATTTTAAAAAAATCTTACACTGTATCTTTACATTTTTTTTTTTTGCTTTCAAAAAGGATGAACAACATCCCTTGTGATAGCATAGGCCATGACAGGTCCTCTTTATGGAGAGATCTGGGGTCTTTTGGACCCCTTATCTGTCCTGTGGCCTCCAAAGCACCTGATGAAACCAAGATCAATTTGATCAGATGCTTGTTCAAGCCAGTAATGGCTTGTTTACATGGGAACGAACCCAGAAGTGATAAAATTCTTGTCACTCCTGGTTTCTAACGTGGAACAGTGGGAGGAATGACATCCATCCCTCTCACTGTGTCTCAGGAACTGGATGCTACTTGTTGCATTTTAAGGCTGGGTTCACACTTGAGATCGCAGCGGCTCACAGCAGTGTCTCCAATCACCGTTTCAGGTCCCGATTTCAGCCCGAATATTGGGCTGAATTCGGACCTGAAATGGACCAAAAGACGCACAGGACCCCTGTGCAATTCGCACCAGAGCCACTCCGGAGATGTGTGAACCGGCACCATAGAGAGCCAGTCACAATCTCCTGCTATGTGAACTGGATGCGGGGAAACCCACATCCAATACGCAATAGTGTGAACCCAGCCTGAGGGCAGTATGTACCCCCTGCCACTGCCTGTAAAACTAATCCATTGGCTTCCTAGCCACTAGGATTACTTTCACTTTGTACAGAATTGCTGGGTTTAAAAAAATGATATCTTCATCATTGTTGCAGTGATGACCAAGATATCACCTTTCCAATCCAGCGATGTACTGGTACATCGCTGGACAGGAAGCGGTTAAGGGGGATTGGTTTTCCGGGGGGGGGGGGGGGGGGGCAGTAAAAATGCAGCTCCACTGCACATTTTTACTACTCCCCCAAATTAAGTGTAAAGTAGCAGCATCTCACCGTCTTATGATCATCAGCATTACAATAATCACACAGGCAGCACAGTAAGCAGGTGCTCTATCATGGCTCTATCATGCCTATATGTCACATTGCTGTTGGGTGCTGACTTTGTTAACTTATGGCTGTACTGTATGTAACAGACTGTAGCACAGCCATAACAAAATCGGCACCCAACAGTCATGTGACATAGAGTCATGATAGAGTCATGACAGAGCCATGGTAGAGCCATGATAGAGCCAGGATAGAGTCATGACAGAGCCACGGTAGAGCCATGACAGAGCCATGACAGGGCCATGGTAGAGCCATGATAGAGCCATGATAGAGTCATGACAGAGTCATGGTAAAGCCATGATAGAGTCATGACAGAGCCATGGTAGAGTCATGACAGGGCCATGGTAGAGTCATGACAGGGCCATGGTAGAGTCATGACAGGGCCATGGTAGAGTCATGACAGGGCCATGGTAGAGTCATGACAGGGCCATGGTAGAGTCATGACAGGGCCATGGTAGAGTCATGACAGGGCCATGGTAGAGTCATGACAGGGCCATGGTAGAGTCATGACAGAGCCATGATAGGGCCATGGTAGAGCCATGATAGAGTCATGACAGAACCATGGTAGAATCATGACAGGGTCATGGTAGAGCCATGATAGAGCCCCTGCTTACTGTGCTGTCTGTGTGGTTATTGTAATGCTGATAACCTGCTGCTGCTATATAATAGGACACAGTGAGGATTCAATGCTCTATTATTCACTGACTGTGCCCAGTGCAGCCACGCTCTCCTTCTGATGTTGCCTGTCAGCCGCTTGCTGCCTCGCATCTTAGAACATGAGGACAGGGGGGAGAATGATAGTATCACTCCACCAGCCAGGACTAGTTAAGCAGCGGGGCAGAATGTTGTACATGCGCTGGAAAATAAAGAAATAGTCCTTCCTTTGCGCTCCCCTCCTGGGCCCCTCTATTGACCTGATGGGGCCCAGGAAAATGTAATTAGACCCCCTCCATAAACAAATAGGAGCAAGAGAGGAGTTTCGAAAACTTTTTTTTTAACAATGTAACAAACTGTAATGCTGCCCAGGCCCCACTGTGTAGCTGATGGGGGTAGGCCCGGTACAACAGGGCCAGTTGTACTGCCATATCAGTAGCCCTGATGGGAGGGTTATAAACCCTGTTGTTTTATCTTCACTTCCTGTCCCATAGCCAAAACAGGAAGTGAGAAGAAATCCCTGAAAATTAAGAGAATTCCTTTGGGGACCCCCAAGTCAGCAGAACTAGTGTTCCCATTGACAATTTTTTCCTCTATTACTTTTCTGGGGACAACCCAAAGTTTGAGTTTAACTTTCACTTTCAATGATAATACATAGCTGCCAACTGTCCCTGATTTGGAGGGACTGTCCCTGATTTGGAGCAATGTCCCTCTGTCCCTCATTTCTCCTCATTTGTCCCTCATTTTGGTCTGATCTATATAGTTGTATATAAATTCACTTTTTATCTTTCAAAAAATGTTTCCCAGTGCCAAACCTTTCATCCAGTTTCTAAATTGCTGCATTTGTACATTTTAAAAGCCGATATAAAGGAATATTAGTGCTAAAAAAAAGCCCTTGTGGATATAATTAACCTTTTTTTGGGTTAATTCTCCTTTAAGGGGGTGTGGCAGGGGGCATGTCCTATGCCTACATACAGGGGCGTTGCTAGGTGGCAAAAAGACCAGGGGCTTCAGCCCGAAGTCAGAGCCCGGCACCGGGGGGGATGATGGGGTGGCGGGCGGTGGGGTTGTATGGAGGGGGGGTGTTACCTACCTGACATGCACTGACCTACCTGACCCACACTGACCTACCTGGCTGACATACACTGACCTTCCTGACACGCACTGACTGCTGATCTAATGGGTCACCAGCAGTCAGCACCCCCTCTACATTAGCTCAGAGTCCCCTTACATCAGCACCCCCCTTAGAGAGCTCTATTAGATCAGTGACCCCTCCCCCCATCAGTGTCCCCTGCCCCTTAAGACCCCCATTAGACTGCTTTACCGAGAGCCATTTAGAGTCAGGAAGTGTGGAAGCCGGAGTTTGGAGGTGGAGCGAAGCTGCTCTTCTGTAGTGCCATTTTCCTTCCATTGTCGGCAAGACACATTTGAACTGGTACACTCACTCACAGGGCCGCTGTTGGGAATCATGGGGCCACCACCCCCTGAGGGGGGAAAGAGGTGGGGGAAGGGAGGTGAGAAAGGGGAGGGGAGAGAGAAGGAGGTAAGGGGGGTGAGTGAAAGGGGGCAGGAGGCAGGAGAGAGAGGGGGTGGCTGACACAGAGGCGGGGGGGTGCTGACAGAAAGGGGGGTGCTGACAGAGGGGGGTGTTGACAGAGGGGGGGTGCACTGCTGACAGAGAGGGGGTGCTGACAGAGAGGGGGTGGGCTGACAGAGAGGGGGTGGTGCTGACAGAGAGGGGGTGGTGCTGACAAAGAGGGGGTGGTGCTGACAGAGAGGGGTGGTGCTGACAGAGGGGGGGAGTGCTGACAGAGGGGGGGAGTGCTGACAGAGAGGGGGGTGCTGACAGAGAGGGGGGGTGCTGACAGAGGGAGGGGGGAGTGCTGACAGAGAGGGGGGTGCTGACAGAGAGGGGGGGGGTGCTGACAGAGAGGGGGGGGTGCTGACAGAGAGGGGGAGTGCGCTGACAGAGAGGGGGAGTGCGCTGACAGAGAGGGGGAGTGCTGACAGAGAGTGGAGGTGCTGACAGAGAGGGGGGTGCTGACAGAGAGGGGGGGTGCTGACAGAGAGGGTGTGAGCTGACGGGGGGGGGACGCTAAGAGAGGGTGGGCTGACAGAGAGGGGGGTGCACTGCTGACAGAGAGGGGGGTGCTGATAGAGAGGGGGTGGTGCTGACAGAGGGGGGGTGGGCTGACAGTGAGGGGGGTGCTTACAGAGGGGGTGCACTGCTGACAGAGGGGGTGCACTTCTGACAGAGAGGGGTGGGCTGACAGGGGGGGTGGGCTGACAGAGAGGGGGATGCTGACAGAGAGGGGGTGGTGCTGACAGAGGGGGGGTGCACTGCTGACAGAGAGGGGGGGCTGACAGGGGGGGTGGGCTGACAGAGAGGGGGTGGTGCTGACAGAGGGCTGGGTGCTGACAGAGGGAGGGTGGTGCTGACAGAGGGGGGGTGCTGACAGGGGGGGTGGGCTGACAGAGAGGGGGAGTGCTGACAGAGAGGGGAGGGTGCTGACAGAGAGGGGGGGTGTTGACAGAGAGGGGGAGTGCGCTGACAGAGAGGGGGAGTGCTGACAGAGAGGGGGAGTGCTGACAGAGAGGGGGGGTGCTGACAGAGAGGGGGAGTGCTGACAGAGAGGGGGAGTGCTGACAGAGAGGGGGGGTGCTGACAGAGAGGGGGAGTGCTGACAGAGAGGGGGGGTGCTGACAGAGAGGGGGGGTGCTGACAGAGGGGGGGTGGTGCTGACAGAGGGGGGGGGGGTGCTGACAGAGAGGGTGTGAGCTGACAGGGAGGAACCTGAGAGAGAGGGGGCGCTGATAGAGAGGGTGTGGGCTGACAGAGAGGGGGGTGCACTGCTGACAGGGGGGAGGGTGCTGACAGAGGGGGGTGCTAACAGAGGGGGTGGTGCTGACAGAGGGGGGGTGTTGACAGAGAGGGTGTGGGCTGACAGAGAGGGTGTGAGCTGACGGGGGACGCTGAGAGAGAGGGGGCGCTGACAGAGAGGGTGTGGTGCTGACAGAGGGGGGGTGGTGCTGACAGGGTGGGCTGACAGTGAGGGGGTGGGCTGACAGTGAGGGGGGTGCTTACAGAGGGGGGTGGGCTAACAGAGGGGGGTGCTGACAGAGAGGGGGGCAGTGACAGAAAGGAGTGGGCTTACACAAAGGGGCGGGATGACAGAGGGGTGGGCTTACAGAGAGTGGCACGCTGACAGACTAGTGGAAGGGCAAATAACAGAGAGACCTCAGTCAGGAGGAGACACAGCGCGCGCCAGGCAGGGAGGCGGGGCTCCGGGCGGCCGCGATCACATGTGACCAGTCAGCAGCTCCACCGGGCCGATCACAGACTCTTATGTCTTCCGCCTGCACAGCCAATCAGGGAGCGCCCGCTGCCCAGCTAAGCGCTCGTACAGGCTGTATGTAATATAACACTGATTGCGGCGCGCACGGGAATCGGAATGCGCCGCTCTAGATCTTGCAGCTGGGGCCACTGCGCTTAGACACTCGGGGCTATTGGCACCACATTCGGGGCTCAAGCCTCAATAGCCCCCCCTTAAGGACGCCTATGCCTACATACATTTTCTAGTAGGTGTCCCTCATTCCCATCTCAAAATGTTGGGAGGCATGCTAATGGTAAACAGGATACATAGAGAGGGTGAATCTCCCTAACCGGGACACAGACAGCAATAAAAACTGACAGGTGTTGTAATTCCTCTTCACTCTTTTCAAAACGGAAGAAAAAGTTTTGCCCTTAGTTATACTTTAATGACATTGATATATGTTTTAAAATCTTTGGGGGTTTTCTATTATAAATAGACTACTTTTAGCATTCCTTTTATGACAGGAATAAGCTAATACTTACCTTACGTTACAGCAATGCAGATACTATGGTATTGTGGTATTCATTTTAAATGGCACCCCAAAACTACTAGTACTGTAGTAGGCATTGCACTGCGCTGCACCACAACCCTTGGGGGTTGCATCAGCAAAAATAGTGCATGTATGTTTTTGAGTGCATAGTATTGTGTTAGCAGTCAATTAAACATTAATTAGTTGCCTTAACACAATGAACACCAAAGCACAAGACAACGTGTGTTAAAGCAGAGTTCCGCTTAAAAAAAAAAATAAAAGTCAGCAGCTACAAATACTGCAGCTGCTGACTTTTAATAATCGGACACTTACCTGTCCCAGGGTCCAGCGATGCGGGGGTTCGAAGCCCCACTCGTCTCCCCCTCCGTTCGGCGGTGCCGGCATTGTAACTATGGGCACCCGGCTTTGGCTTCACAGCCGGGCACCCACTGCGCATGTGCGAGCAGCGCCGCGCGCCATGATTGGCTGCGCAATCATCTCGGACCTGTGATGTGTCCCAGATGATTGACAAGAGGGAGGGGGCAGAGCTGATCTCCCTTCCTGCACCGAGGGAAGTGATGTCAAGAGCCCAGGAGCTGAAGGAGGCAGACTACGAGGGACCCCCTAGCAACAGGCATTTAGAGGTGAGTAAAAAAAAAATTCTCCAATTGTTTTTTTTAATTTTTTTTATTCACATAAATGAAATTTTTTTTTTGGGTGGAACTCCACTTCAACCACTTCAGCTCCGGAAGGTTTTACCCCCTTCATGACCAGGCCATTTTTTGCTATTCGGCACTGCACTGCTTTAACCGGCGATTGCGCAGTAAAGCAACACTGTACCCAAATTAAATTTATATCATTTTTTTCACACAAATAGAGCTTTCTTTTGGTGGTATTTGATCACCACTGTTTTTTTATTTTTTTTATTACATAAACAAAAAAAGGCCAAAAATTTAGAAATAAAAAAAATTTTTTTTTTTTATTTTGCTATAAAACATATCCAATAAAATTAAAAAAAAAAAATCCCATAAATTTCGGCCAGAATGTATTCGGCTGGTGAAAAAAATTGCAATAAGCGTATATTAATTGGTTTGTATATTATAGTGTCTACAAACTATGAATTTTTTTTTTAATACTAGGTGGGACTGCAATAATGCAGCGGGCAATCTTACACTGACAACTGGCTAACTGACATCTCCAGTGACACTAATACAGTGATCAGTGCTAATATTATACACTACCCCTGTACTAATGACAGTGGCTGGGAAGGAGTTAACATTTAGGGTAATCAAGGGGCTAAATTTGTGCCTAACAACATGTAATGTGTGCTGATTTTCACTAAAGATCTCTTTTTTTCTTATCCCTGCTTTGCAGGGATAAGAAACAGGGGGATGTTCCCTCTATACAGAGCCCTGTGTGGATTGCCAGCACAGGGCTCTGGGCTGTGATTAGACACAGCAGATCAACAGGTCCCAGCCATGAATCATTGGCTGGGATCTGCTGACTCCGGCTGTGTTCAGAAGAAAGCTGCGACGTACAGGGGGTATATTGCAAGTAGTCTGTTGTCCCACTTTGATAGGTGCTGCTGATCCTGAGCTAGCTTTTTTAACAGGATGTCCCTCCTCCCCCCCACAGGTTAATAAACTTGATGGCAGAGACAATTAAGAAAATAGACAATTAGAATAATTGTAAAACCATATGATCAGAATTTAGCCCTGATTGGGTCTATGGCTACAGGCCACAAAGGGTGGAGGAATGACTAGACTTCTGTGAGACCACTCCCTTTAGTCCCCTGACACCACAGCCCCAGTGAGTGTATAATCTCTGAATTAAGCAAAACAACTTTAGAGACCTTAAGCCTATTCTCTAATAGGTAGAGTCCTTTATTGCTGTGTGGGCCTAGATAGGCATTGGACGTGCCTATCCCGTGTGTGTGTGTGTGTGTGTGTGTGTGTGTGTGTGTGTGTGTGTGTGTAATCCATAGTCCTTTGACGTGAGAGTCTTGCATCTTCAGATAGCTCTTTAAGATGGGCACAATGTGTCCTGGCAGGTAAGATGAATACTAAACTCTCTCAATGTAAAACAAAGTGTATCAAAGGTTCCCTTAACGGCTTGATGGAATGAATAAGGTAACGGTGTCTGCATGCAGTGTCTTTTGGTGTAAAGAGAATGGGCAAATGCCAACTCACCAATCCCAGTGACCTTCTGTTCCAGAGAATGGCATGGAGACTCCGCAGCAGGCCCCTGCGAAGTCTGGCTCTATGGACAGCGCTCGGCCCCACATCACACAGCGCTACAGTCCAGCTGGATCTGAGGCAGCTGTGATGAGGGTGGCCTCCAGGCTGACACTGAACAATCGGATGTTGCTGGCAACGGATACACTCGCACCTGCTGGCAATGACACTCTCTCTCTCGTGCACAGGCTGCAGCATGACCACAGCACAACCCACTATCCAAGTCACTGCAGATCTAGGCCATGGACCCAGGAGAGCGACTCTTCCTCCCTCTCCGCTATTTATCTTCTCATCTAGCCAGTTGAAACTTGTAGTCCACAATGGACGGGCTTCCATATAATCTAGACTCGCCAGACTACATATTCCAAGATCCCTTGCTCTTGTCCGACATCTTCGCCTGTCCTGCAGTCAGGAAACAGCAAGAGAGTCCGTGCTGGGCACTAGGGGGAAACAATCCCCTAGCACCACATGCAGCTACATGTCCTCCTGTCAGAGGGTAACCTAGCTAGCTTCTGGCTACACCGGATAAAAAAGTCTAAGATCATTTTAATTGCTGTTAAAAAAGTCATTAAAAACATTGAACGCATTTCAAGGGCAACACAACTCCCCCTTTATTAGGGCTGAACAAGGATAAACTTGGATGAACTTAAGGCATTACTAAAGCGTAACTTTTGTTGAGAAAAAACATTCCCCTCTGGGTGATCTATGTACATTGCAACCTTTGTTATTCCTACCTTTTGTTATTCTGAAGAAATTCCTGTATGTTCCTCTCTGCCTCTGTTCTGAGTGGGTCTAATGGGAGTGGTTACATAATTATCAATCAGGTGTGCACCTGCACAGCACTAATGAGGAAATCTGCTGAGCCTGCATCCCTTTAGATGTGTTCCTACAGGGAGTATCTCACCAAAATTACATTTTTGTTCGAGGGGATGCCCGAAATCTGACTTGTATCTTAGGCAGACTTCTGGGAAAATCGGTGAGCCAATCACACAAGCAGGAAATGATGTTTCTGGGGAGTGGTCAGTACACATTCTGTGTACAGAACTACTCCAGGTAGCCATATTGCAATGCATTTTCAGAAAATGACAGTGGCTTCAGATTGAAAAGGAAAGGTAATTTTTGTTTTTTAATTGTGTTTTTATTGGATTTTCAAAGAAGGAAATGCTACAGAGAATACAAACATAACAAATGTAACATGAGGTATGATGCTACAAAAGAAAAAATGTCCATATATGCAGTACACAGGGGTGAACTGCACGGCATACCAGGAGGTAGGAACAACTAAAAGGCAAAAAGAAAGAGGCAAAACAGAGGTCATATATGTATGTAGGAGCGATCTTTGGGTATACAAGTAGGAGTAAGGAGCTCTAAGGGTACAAATTCAGTATGTAACGGGGGGGGGGGGGGGGAGACCTACAAAAGAGTTCAGGAAGGGGAGATAAAACAGTTCATGATGTAGTAGATGGCAATTGAATCCCATATTCCGATCGATCCCAAGGTTTCCAGATTTTATTAAATTGGGGAATGCTATCATGTACAGAGGCCGTCAGAGATTACATCCTTTGAATTTCAGTTATTAAATGGAGAAGTCTGGGCCATGGAGGGGGACTGTTGGATAGCCAACATAATGGAATAAGTCTCTTGGCAGCTAGAAGAATATATGAAATCAGCTGATTGTCATTTTTGGCAATACCTGAGAAAGGAAGGCCCAATAGATAATGTAGGGGATCAAGCAGGGACACATCCACCACCTTTTGGATTAATATCATTACTTCATACCAAAAGGGCTGGATCATAGAACATTGCCAGAAAATGTGGAACAACGAGCCAACCTCTGTCCCACAGCGCCAACAGTTTGCTGAGATTGAGGGTTTATACTTATGAATAATTTCAGGAGTCTTATACCATAGCATAAGGACCTTGATGGACGTCTCTCTCTTAGTACCCATTTTGAAAACTTGAAAGTAGAAGACCAGATCCTATCCCACAACTGGAAGCTAATGGGCCTACCTATCAGTTGAGCCTATCTTTTCATGTATAGATGGGTGACCTCAGTGAGGGGGATTGACTCATGGAGAATATGATAAATAGAGGATATCAAGTGTAATTGGTGAGGGCGCTGAGCGCATAGATATCCAAAGGGGGTGGGTTTATCTACGGTCAAAAGCGAGGACTGGGACTGGAAAAAATGTCTAATTTGCAAATAAAAATGGAAGTCATGCGAAGGAATGTCAAATTTCTCACGGAGAGTGTCAAAAGTGTGGAGCCTACTGGAGATTGGGTGGACTAAGTTCTGAAGTTGAAACGAGGCATTTACCCATGGGAGAATACGTCCCAAGGATAGGCTGTCTGGTATAGATGGGTTAAATAGCACATTCATGAGGGGGTGCAGAATGAAGTGAGAGAGAAGTTCTTGAGGCAATTATGCCAGATAGTTAATGTGAAATTCATTGGGGCAGTACATTGGCATCTAAAGATAGGATCTATGGGAGGAGAGGGAGACCAAACTAAGGAACATGGGTGAACCGGATACAACACCCCTTTTGCAATGTCAGACCGGTGATTAGGAGCCTGTAAGCTAGACCAAGAGGCAATAAACCTTAGATGTGAGGCATAATAATATATAATAATGTCTGGTGCCCCTAGTCCCCCCCAGATCTCAAGGCAAAGACCACCAAACTCGCTATGCGGTGGGCCTTGCCATTTCATATGAACTTTAGGAAACTCCTCTGGATGGCTTTAAGTTGGGAAAGGTGTGTGGCTACAGGCAAGGTTTCAAGGTAGTATAATAGCCTAGGTAAAATGGACATTTTCAGGACATTAACCCTGCCTAAAAGGGAAAGGGGATATTTCGTCCAATTTTGTAGAGATTTGTTGATTTCCAAGATCGGGGGGGGGGATTCACAGAATATAGGGAAGAGTAGGAGGGGGTAAGGTGGATACCTAAATATTTGAGGGGGGTAGTGCACCACTTATACGGGTAGGATTCCATAAGCTGAGATAGCAGGGGAGGTGGGATATATATAGGGAGAGCCTCAGTTTTTGTAGTGTTAACCTTACAGCCCGAAATAGCACCGAAAGAGGAGAGTAGATTATGTAATGAGGGGAGGAACAATAACAGGTTGATGATAGTCAGAAATACATCGTCTGCAAACAACGATAGCTTATATTCCCTCTGTCGCATCATCACCCCACGAATATCCTGATGTATTTGGATGGACTTGGCCAGAGGTTCCAGACACAGGATAAAAAGATAAATAAAAATAATGCGGAGCTAAAGAGTGCTAAACGTGTCCCTATCCTGGAACACAAAGGTACAGTGCATATACAAATAAGTACAGAATTATCTGTCACATTTATATATTGTATCGCATAAAATAAATAAACATAATGTGTAAAAATAACCAGTGCAATTAGCATATAATATTGCTACTAATAATAATAATGATAATAATATAATCAATTATTAATTTTGACTTCAAATGTAATTCATATGTGCAACAAATGCTAAAAAAGTGACATGTGCCAACAAAAAAGTGCTAAGAGTACCGCACTGATTATACTTAATAGGCCATCATAGACTAAATAAATACATATTGAACAAAAAGTCCTTCACAAAAGTATTAATAAGTGATCTTCAGTGATAATAGATTCAAACGTGCTTAAAATCTACGTGCCGCAGCATGCGATGGTGAAACAAAAGTGACCCCCCAAGGTAATGCGCTCACCTTAGAGGATGTGACTGAGTCGCTAGACAAAGTCAGGAAACGCTTTTGAACCACCCTGGGCTCTGAGTGAATCACAAGATTGCAGGTTCCAGCACTGGCTCATACAATAAACAGAAAAAGAAAGGGGACCATATAGTATAATATCGTTTAAGATGTTTATTCCAAGGATAGATAAGAAAACTCTCCCCAAAAGGGGGTACTCACATTGTGCAGTACCCCCATTGGCTCTCCTGGAAAAATCTGTAGCTGTACGTCGGCCCTTTAAATAGGCTTAGCTGGCACACCCCCTCCGCATGACATAGGAGCTGATGCACGTGCCGCGATGTCCGCCGGGCACCTGCGATCGCTCCTGAGCAAGAGGGAACGGGGGACTTGTCAATGTAAACAGACAGATGCCACATTCTGTCAGGGAGAGGAGAGAGATCTGCTGTTTCTAGTGATTAGAAACAGTGATCTCTCTACTCCCAGTCACTACACTGCTCCCACAGTTAAAAACACCTCCCTAGAAAACACTTAACCCCTTGATGGCCCCCAATGTTAACCCCTTCCCTGCCAGTGACATTTATACAGTAATCAGTGGCAATTTTTAGCTTTGATCGCTGTAATAATGTCACTGGTCCCAAAAAAGTGTCAAAAGTTTTCCGATCTGTCTGCCGCAATATCACAGTCCCGCTAAAAATCGCAGATCGCCGCTATCACTAGTAAAAAAAAAAAATAACAATAAAAATGCCATAAATCTATCCCCTATTTTGTGGACACTATAACTTTTGGGCAAATCAATCAATATACGCTTATTGCGATTTTTTTTTTACAAAAAATATGTAGAAGAATACATATTGGCCTAAACTTATGAATACATTTGTTTTTTTTTGTTTTTAAATTGGGGGATATTTTTTATAGCAAAAAATAAAAAATATTGTTTTTTTTTCAAAATTGTGCAGGGGGGTGGGCATGGCCAGGCAGGATCAGCCAGGTATTTCATGTGATAGAAGGGGCCAAATGACACAGCACAAGCACTGTGCTGTATAACATGCTGTAAGGGAACAGGTTCTTTTTTTTAATTTCTTTTGAGTTAACAAACGCTTTAACCACTTCCGGACCGCCGCATATGTCCTTACTTTGAAGGGGGATATTGTTGTTATGGCAGCAGCTAGCTGCCATAACCCTAGTATCTTCTTGTCCGCTTCAAGATAAAAGTGGTCTCTGCAGCGGATTCCCCGCAAGATCACTTTTATCGGTGGTGGGAGAGGGCCCCTCCTCCCGCCATGCTCCGGTGCCCTCCGCCGCTTACCAGAGCCGGAGGCGATCAGGTCCTTCTGCTAGCTGGGGAAGATGGCCCCCACCCATCTCCATGCCACTGCAGGGCGGAATTCTTTTTTTAAACCACAATTTTTTTTTTATTGTATTTTAGTGTAAACATGAGATCTAAGGCCTTTTTTGACCCCAGATCTCATATTTAGGAGGCCCTGTCATGCTTTTTTTCTATTACAAGGGATGTTTACATTGTAATAGGAATAAAAGAGACACATAAAAAAAAAAAAAAACAAACAGTGTAAAAAAAATAAAATAAAAGGTAAAATAAATAAGAATTTTTTTTTTAAACCCCCCCCGTCCCGACGAGCTCGCGTGCAGAAGCGAATGCATACGTGAGCAGTGCCCGCATATGAAAACGGTGTTTAAACCACACATGCAAGGTATTGCCGCAATCATTAGAGCGAGAGCAATAATTCTAGCCCTAGACCTCCTCTGTAACGCAAAACATGCAACCTGTATAATTCTTTAAACGTCGCCTATGGAGATTTTTAAGGGTAAAAGTTTGTCGCCATTCCACGAGCAGGCGCAATTTTGAAGCGTGACATGTTGGGTATCAGTTTACTCGGCCTAACATTATCTTTCACAATATAAAAAAAATTGGGTTAGCTTTACTGTTGTCTTATTTTTTTTATTAAAAAAAGTGTATTTTTTTTCCAAAAAAAGTGTGCTTGTAAGACCGCTGCGCAAATACGGTGTGACAGAAAGTATTGCAACGACCGCCATTTTATTCTCTAGGGTGTTAGAAAAAAAATGTATAATGTTTGGGGGTTCTAAGTAATTTTCTAGCAAAAAAAAACTGTTTTTAACAACACATCTAAAAAAGAGGCTCGGTCCTTAAGTGGTTAAGTATGTTGTTCTGAATGCACAAAATGACAGGTTCACTTCAATGTTTTGTAATTTTAAACTATACAGTACGTTTGAATTGTTTGTAACCATGCGGAGGAAATGAGTATTATCTGAACACAGAACATTAGTCAGCAGGCTGGGCTACTGTAAGTCTCCAGCCAGCATTCCACATTAAATAGTACAAATGACTCATACAAGATTCAGCTGTATTATGAAAGATTTTATAGGCTGTAAGCAGAATACTAAGGAAATGTTATTTCCACAGAACAAATATCCTATCGATAAACTTCTGCTCCTTTCTTTCATAATGCTTACAAAGAATTTTTTTTTTTTTTTTTTACAGTTCAAAGACTGTTTGGTCTCTATCAGGTCACAGTTGCTTGTGGTGTAATTATGAAACTAACCTATCTGCTCCATCTTAGGGGGACATACTAAAAGGAATGGCAGAAGACATCCTGTCTGATTGTGGTGTAAATCTGAAACTAACCTATCTGCTCCTTCTTAGGACAGACATCCTGTCTGATTGTTATAGTAAACGTCCTATTTTCAGATCTTTTATCATTTCTCCGTTACATACTTTTGGTTTTAGGTGATTTCCTCAAACTCTATGCAAATTATTTTACATCTGAACGCAAGGTCACAATAAAACCTAGGGGTTTATGAATTAAAAAGATAAGAAATAATATATAATTCCATATATATAAATATATTCCATATAATCAATTCAAACATAGAAAAATCTCTACATCTATACGTCTTAATATACAAAAAAAATAAAAATAAATAGAAAACCTTAGCAGTTGCCCTCTGGAAGATTCACCCCCATCGCGAACAGGCCATTTTTTTTTGCGATACGGCATTGCTTTACTTTAACTGACAATTGCGCAGTCGTGCCCAAATTAAATTCATGTCCTTATTTTCCCCACGAATAGAGCTTTTGTTGGTATTTGATCACCTCTGCGGTTTTTCTTTTTTGCACTATAAACAAAAAATAAGCAACATTTAAAAAAAAAAAACAACAATATTTTTTTACTTTCTGCTATAACACATACCAATAAAAAAAGAAAAGAAAAAATATCAAATTTTCTCATCAATTTAGGCCAATATGTATTCTGCTACATATTTTTGGTAAAAAAAATCCCAATAAACGATTGATTGGTTTGAGCAAAAGTTATAGTGTCTACAAACTATGGGATATTTTTATTTATTTACAGTGGAACCTTGGTTTGAGTAATACGGTTAACGAGCGTTTTGAAAGATGAGGAACTTTTTTTACAATTCTGACTCGGTTTGCCAGTGTTGTCGAGCAGAATTCAAGCTAATGGGGTGTGCAGTACCGCATTTGGCCAGAGATGTGGGGGCGCCAGGGACACTCGGAAAGGTTCGGAGCCGTTTGGAAACACTCAGAATCACTCGGAAATACTCAGAAACACTCAGAAATACTCTGTTGCCAAGTGTTTCCGAGTATTTCCGAGTGATTCTGAGTTCAGCCGAGCTGTCCCCGAGTATTTCCGTGGCTCTCTGGCGCCCCCCACCTCTGGCCACATGCGGTATTGCATGTAATAGAAGTCAATGCAAAACGAATTATCTTTGTTTCCATTGACTTCTATGAGGAAACTCGCTTTGATATGCGAGTGCTTTGGATTACAAGCATTCTCCTGGAACAGATTATGCTCGTAATCCAAGGTTCAACTGTATTATTTTTACTAGTTTCTGCAAGTTAAAGTGGAGCTCCACCCAAAAATGGAACTTCCACTTTTTGGATTCCTTCTCCCCTCCGCTGTCACAATTGACACCTTTCAGGTGGGAGGAGGGAGCAGATACCTGTCTAATACAGGTATTTACTCCCACTTCCTGGCATAGATCCGCCGCCTACCCCGTCCTCCCCCGCTGTATTCTGTGAGACACAGAATACAGCAGGGACCTGTGAGGACGCGCAGCGCGGCTCGCGCATGCGCAGTAGGGAACCAGGGAGTGAAGCCGCACGGCTTCACTTCCTTATTCCCTCACCGAGGATGGCGGCGGCAGCAGCCGAGAGCCGAAGGACGGATCGGCTTCGGCTGCCGACACCGCGGGCTCCCTGGACAGGTAAGTGTCCATATATTAAAAGTCTGCAGTATTTGTAGCTGCTGGCTTTTAATATTTTTTTTTCAGCAAACCTCCGCTTTAACATTCTCTCCAAACAACAGTGCAGAAATTTTCCACAGTCCAAATCCCCCTCCCCGCACACATCTTTGCCCCTAAATCCCACATTCCAGCTCAAACCCCCCCAATTCCCCACAAATCACCCCTCCTAGCACACATCCTCTTTCCTTCCAAATCCCCCCTCCTAGCATAAATGCTCCCCTCAAATCCCCCCTCCTAGCACAAATCCTCTCCCCTAAATGCCAGCTCCTAGCATAAACCCTCCCCCCAAATCCCCACTCCTAGAGGATGCATTAAGGCATAGCTCCCAACTGTCCCTGATTTTGAGTGACTCTCCCTGATTTGTCCCTCTGTCCCTCATTCCTCCTCAATTGTCCCAAGTTTTGGTCTGATCTATATAGATCTATATACAATGCACTTTTTATCTATCAAAAAGTGTTTTCCAGTGCTAAACCTTTCATCTGATTCCTACATTGCTGCATTTGTAAATTCCAAAAGCATATATATAATGGAATATTAGTGGTAAAAAAAGCAATCTTGAATTTTTTTGTACAATTCTCCTTTAACCTGTTGCCGCCTGCCCACCGTCATAGTCATATGACGGCGGAGCGGTGCGGCTCTTGTTCTGGGCCACCGTGTGATTCACACAGGTCATGCCCGCGATTGTGGGCGCGCAGCTCTGCTCTGTCGGTGTCGCCGTGTCCCTGGGACACAGCACGTCACCGACAGGGATGAACAACCATTGGGCATGGCTGTTCACCATGTGATCGGCCGTGATTACGTCAATCAAAAAGGGGTATTCCCCGCTTTAGACCGCGCATGCGCGCGATCAGGAGCGCGCAGCGCGGTCACGTCGGTGGCGGGGTGTTCCCAGGAACACTGCTCGTCACCGACAAGGGTAAATAGCCAATGGCTGGCGGCTGTTTACCATGTGATCGGCTGTGATCCATTCACAGCCGATCACTAAATGTAAACAAAGACCGGTTACTAGCTGTTACCGGCTCTTCTCTCCTCACACACTGTTTCCAGTGTGAGGAGAGAAGAGCCAGGAGCAGTGAGTGACTGATCTATGTGTGTTCTGTAGTGTACTGCAACACCACAAAGAGAACCTGTCACATCGCCCCTCCCATTACAGCTGTCACCCAACAGTCACCACATCAGTGCTTATAAAAGTGCACCTGTCACTCATCAGTGCCCACAAAGTACACCTGTCACCCATCAGTGCCCACAAAGTGCACCTGTCACCATCAGAGACTGCTGTTAGCGGTGCAACTGTCACCCATCAGTGACCATCACCAGTGACCGTCATCAGTGACTGCCATCAGTGACTGCCATCAGTGACCGTTATCAGTGACCCATCCGTGACCCTCATCTGTCACCTATCAGTCCCATAAAGTGCACCAGTCACCATCAGAGACTGCCATCAGTGACTGTCACCCGTTACCTGTCACCCACCAGTGACCATCACACATCACCTGCTACCCACCAGTGACCGTCATGCGTCACCCATCAGTGACCGTCACCTGTCACCGATCACCTGTCGCCCATCAGTAACTGGCATTTGTCACCTGTCGCACAGCCCATCAGAGAAAATGTCCAAAAGATTCTATTCCATTGAGGAGGCATTCCAGATCCTCTCCATCACTAATGAGAGCAGCAGGGAGTTCTCATCAGATTCAAATGCCAATTCCGATTGTGAATCAAATTCAGCATTTGAACCGATCGATAGTAGTGGATTGGCAAACGAATCAGAGGAAGAATGGATCCCTCCTAAAAGATACGGCACTCTGGAAACCAGGCAGCCACCAGAAATATACCCCAGGATCAAATTCCCAGGCCCAGTACCAGCTCTGCTGCCAGCGATATACCCCAAAACCAAAGGCCCAGTACCAGAGCTGCCACCAGCGAAAGGCCACAAGAAATGCCCAGTACCAGCACTTCCACAGCATCACGCCCAAATGCCAGCACAGGAACTCCAACTACCAGCACTGGAGTGCCACGTTCCCCAAGAGCCAGGGCCTCTACTTGGCATCTCCCAGATGGTCTTGCCAATCCAGCATGGCTGCCTTCCGACTCAGGATCAGCAAGAATTCCCCCTTTCACCGCACAGCCAGGTGTCCAGGCCAATACCCAAAATTTTTCTGAAATTGATCGTTTTAATTTATTTTTGCCCAACACTTTGCTGCAACTCATCGTGGACCAGACCAATTTATATGCCCAGCAGCATATTGCCAACAACCCCCAATCTATATACGCCCGTCCATTCGAGTGGAAGGATTTGACTCTGGAGGAGTTCAAAATGTTTATGGGCCTCACCATAAACATGGGGCTTACAAAAAAAAAAAGGAGGACATGCCTATTAGTCCACCCACCCCATTCACCACATGCCCTTTTATTCTTCTGTAATGTCCAGGTCCCGATACGAGATGATAATGCGCTTTCTTCATTTCAGTGACAACACCCAGTGCCCTCCCTGCAATCATCCAAATTATGATAAATTATATAAAATTAATTCGCCCACTCATTAATTTCTATTCCCAACGATTTGCAGAACTCTATGTCCCCGATAAGCATATATGTGTAGATGAGCCCCTGGTACCCTTTTCAGGCCGGCTAGGAATAAAATAATACATTCCTAGCAAAAGGGCCGAATACGGAGTGAAATTTTATAAGCTTTGCAAATGAGTCACGAGATATCTGTATGCTTTCCGCATATATGAATGAAGAGTATCCCAGCTCCAGCCCTCTGAGTGCCCTACATGGGCACAACTGGTAAAATTGTATGGGACCTGGCATACCCACTGCTGAATAAAGGTTACCACATATACCTGGATAACTTCTACACACCAAAAGAAAGCTCTATTTGTGTTAAAAAAAGGAAACCGATCAGTGGGTACCGCTGACTCGATGTTAACCGGCACCCGCCAATCATTCGGTACACAGACAGAATGGCAGTCTGCCTATGTAAACAAGGCAGATTGCCTTCTGTCAGTGGGGAAGGCATGGATCAAGTGTCTCTTCTAAGCAGGAACATGGATCCATGCCTTCCCCTAGTAAAAGCATCCCCCCACACTGTACAAAAACACAGGCTAGGCTCACAGTTAACCCTTTTAACGCCCCTGATGTTAACCCCTTTCCAGCCAGTGTCATTAGTACAGTGATAGAACATCATTTTAGCACTGATCACTGTATTAGTGTCACTGGTTCCCACAAAGTGTCAAAAGTGTCAGTTAGTGTCAGAATGTCCGCTGCAATATTGCAGTCCCGCTATAAGTGGCTGATGGCTGCCATGACTAGTATAAAAAAAAATCCATAAATATAAACGCTATAACATTTGCGCAAACCAATCAATATATGTTTGCTGGGATTTTTTTTACCAAAAATATGTAGCAGAAAACATATTGGCCTAAATTGATGAAGAAGTTAGATTTTTTTTACATTTTTTTTATTGGATATGTTTTATAGCAGAAAGTAAAAAATTTTTTGAAAATTGTGGGGGTTTTTTTGTTTATAGTGCAAAGAATAAAAAAGTAGAGGAGATCAAATACCACCAAAAGAAAGCTCTATTTGTGGGAAAAAAGGACATACATTTTATTTGGGTACAGTGTCGCACAAATGCAATTGTCAGTTAAAGTAGCACAGTGCCGTATTGCAAACATTAGCCTGGTCATGGAGGGGGGTAAATCTTCCCAGGGCTGAAGTGGTTAAAGTAGTGGCAGAAAAGCTTTTTTTCATTTTGGATAGAAATTGAGAAAGTGAGGGTTATAATCCCTGTAATTTTTTCCATTCTTTTCCAATAATTGTTATTCAATATTTCAACAGAAAAATACAAAGTTCCAACATTAGCATGTAAAACAGTCAATATTCCAGATATTGAAAAAAAAAAAAAAAAAAAAAAATATATTATATATATATATATATATATATATATATATATATATATATATTGACTCACGCTAGAAGTGAACTGATTAATAATAATAAATTAGTGATTGCAGCTGCTGTACACAAAGTGCTAATACTTCATAAACAGAAAAAAATGGAAATTACAGCGCTCACAATAACATATACAAATCAAATTAATACGTGAAAAACGTTCATATAATTTGTGCAGATTGTGCTCCAATAAATAAAGTGCAGTAGTGCTTTCAAAGGTGCATCACACACCCCTCCTGTGTCCCCAATCACCACAAGAAATGGACCCCTGTCTTTTCAATCCAGGAATCAATCACGCTTGAACGTTGGCCATTAATGGCTTATTCACAGAAGGATCCACTAAAACTCTTGCCCCATCATGATGATCATAGATGGATAATTGCACTAATACATGAAAGAAAGGCTAATAGTTAAGTACATTAAGATACGCTTTATTTGTGCAAATGTGAATAGGTACTTACAGGCTGGCAAATTATCAATCGCATGAGATATTTGCAATGCTAAAAACAAGGAAACGCCCTCCCACAAGGCGTCATCAAGGACGGTGGTGAGTGGGGACACAGGAGGGGTGTGTGATGCACCTTGAAGTTTAAAAGCACTACTGCAATATTCCAGATATGCATGCCGGATTGTGATGCATTACAAGAAGAATGAATAAAGTGGTTTTCTACTATTTAAAAGAGAAGTATGGGTTTTTTGTTTTTTTTCAGAATCATACTTGCCTAGCTGGATGCAACATCAATCCAATGCTGCATCTGTCCCCCGGGGCCTCTGCACTGAGAACTGAGCAATCCAACACCGCCGATGGCTCGGTTCTCTCGGCTCCCTGAGCAGAGAGCTGCTGCCTGTCAGTCAGCAGCTCTCCACTCTGCTCCTCAGTCCTCAGTCAGACTTCGGGTCACAGGAGAAGTCCAGCCAAATGAGCTCAGGCTGGACTCTTTAATGACATCTGTTGTAGATAGGGTGACCACATTTCCAAACTGCCATTCAGGGACACCCCCCCCCCTTGTACATATTACCCCCCGGAGTGTATGGCGGGGGGTAATATGTACAGGAGAGGAGTGCGGAATGTATGGCGGTGGGTAATATGTACAGGAGAGGAGTGCGGATTGTATGGCGGGGGGGTAATATGTACAGGAGAGGAGTGCGGAGTGTATGGCGGGGGGTAATATGTACAGGAGAGGAGTGCAGAATGTATGGCGGTGGGTAATATGTACAGGAGAGGAGTGCGGAATGTATGGCGGTGGGTAATATGTACAGGAGAGGAGTGCGGAGTGTATGGCGGGGGGTAATATGTACAGGAGAGGAGTGCAGAATGTATGGCGGTGGGTAATATGTACAGGAGAGGAGTGCGGATTGTATGGTGGGGGGGTAATATGTACAGGAGAGGAGTGCGGAGTGTATGGCGGGGGGTAATATGTACAGGAGAGGAGTGCGGAGTGTATAGCGGGGGGTGATATGTACAGGAGAGAAGTGCGGAGTGTATGGCGGGGGGGTAATATGTATAGGAGAGGAGTGCGGAGTGTAGTGCGGAGTGTATGGCCGGGGGTAGTATAACCGGGGGTAGTTAGTGCAAAGAGGAGGAAGAGGAGTGCAATACCACCTCCTGATAGTCTGTCAGCCACTGCTATACCACCTTGGTGGTGGGGCACTCTGAAGGATGTAAGGGGGCACTCAGGAGGAAGTAAAGGTGCACTCTGGAGGCACTAAGGGGGCACGCTGGAGGTTGTAAGGGGGGATGTAGGGGGGCACTCTGGAGGTTGTAAGGGGAGATGTAAGGGGGCACTCTGGCGGTACTAACTTATTCAGAGCCCCCTTACATCCTCTGGGGTGCCCCCTTACATCCTCTGGAGTGCGCCTTACATTCTCCTCCAGAGAGCCCCCTTACATCCTCCTCCAAAGTGTCCCCTTACATCCCCCTCCAGAGTGCACTCTGGAGAAAGTAAAGGGGCACTCTGGAGAAAGTAAGAGGAGGAAGTAAGGGAGCACTCTGGAGGCACACAGATAGTACCTCCAGAGTGCCCCCTGCAGAGAGTCCTGAGGAGTGATGCCCATTAATCCATGCCAGGTGAATGTTAGGAAAAGCACACCACCCACTTCATGGCTGCCCTATTCCACTACTGCTTTCTCTCTCCCTGCCACAGCCCTGACATACACCACAGGCTGGACCGGCTTATGTCCCCATGTTATCTGTACCTGAATTACTGCAGTTCCTCTGGGGGATGCTGCACCCACTGCTGCTCAGGTCAGGGTGGCTGGCAGTGAGGTCTTCTCCCACTCCCTCCTGGGCTGTTTGTTCTAGCCAGCCTTGTGCTGCTCACCGGGGCTGCCGTTTGCTGTTTCAGGATACTGCTGCTGCTTTAGCTCCGTTTCCGCTGCCCTGCACCCCGCTGCCACTAGACAAGTGGGGGACTGTCACTATGGTTACCACCTGTTGTTGGACAGGGGGACCGTGGGATGGACAGGGGGACCGTGGGATGGACAGGGAGACCGTGGGATGGACAGGGAGAACGTGGGATGGACAGGGGGACACTTACACATACGGACTTGTCTCTAACTGTCTCCCCAACCTCTCGGTTCTCACTTCTTCCTAGTAGGCTGTTCCCTGAAGCCTGCGCTCTACCTGCCAGACTCTTCTTCCTCCTTGCTGTCCTGGGACGAGGCGAGCTTCCCCTCTGCGCCTCCCATCTGCCATGTCAGTGAGAAGAGAATCCGCTGGGCTGCGCTAGAAACTACACTTCTAGCGTGCAGCGCGGCACACGGTGCCCTCCATAGAGATGACTGGGGGAGGCAGCTTGTGTTGTGTAGCTTGTCGGAGCGGAGCTGAGCGCACCTGCCCCCGGCCTGAACCAAGCAGATCCGCCCCCTGTTCGAGCCGTTTATTAGTGTGGCCATGTGTCCTTACTTCAATCCAGGACACTGTATTGTCCCGGAATGAAGGTGCCCGGGACACGGGACACAAATATGAATTCAGGGACAATCCCGGGCAATCCGGGACAGTAAAGAGTGCACCCTATTTGGACCCTGATCCAGAATAACAAGCACAACTTATAAAGCATCCAGCAAGTATTTGATTCAGAGCTCCCAGATTTTATTAAACAAAGCCTGTTTATCAAGTAGTATTGCCAAGACACGCTCATTGACCATAATCCAAGACAACTTGGGCTTCACCAAGTCAAATAGGATAATGGGGGACTTCCATGACCTGGCAATAGAGATTCTGGCTACCCCAAAAATAAATGCTATGAGTCTCCTCGCATGTCTTGGAGCTCCAGCCACCTGATGACCCAGTAGTGCCTGTCGTGGCGACTTAATGAGGTTCACCTGTGTGAGAGAGTAGATGAAATTGTATATGCATACCCAAAATCGATTCACTTCACAATTCGCTTTTAGGCACATCCACTAGACATGGAACATTGTGCCGTCCATACCGCACCCCTCTAAAACGGGGAAGCACCCGGGACACAGAAGGCCACTCTTGCTGGCACCATGTACGTAATAGCACTTTATAGTTTGCTTCAACATTCTTTCTTTCTTGTACATCACGGGACACAGAGCAGCCATATACATTACTACCTGGGTTATACGCCACCTTCAGGTGAATGGACACTGGTGAAACAAACAAAACAGGAAGCCCCCCCTCTATATAACCCCCCTCCCATACAGGAAGTACTCCAGTTTTTCCGCCAGTGTCTGAAAAGGTGGATGGACACTTCTAAGTTCCCTGTGAGCTTCCATGCTGTAATCCCACACAGGTTCTTGAGAATCAAGGGACAGTTCTTCCAGATCGGATCCATTTCAAAAAGCTTCTATGCTAAGATAAATGGTACCCCAGCCTCGTAAAGAAGATTAAAGGATCAAGAGAGTACCCAAGAGAGTTACTTTCTTTCACCTCAAACCCAACCAAGTAAGCAGAATGGCGGCAAAACCTCACCAGGGATTTTCTTTACTCGACAACTGCTTTTCCCACATGTCCTCATATGGAAGAGGAATGAAGGCAAATTAGGAAAACACCTTAGTGATGTCATTATGCATCTCGGGAGATCCTGGGAACCATAGGGATCCCAAATATTCTGCACAGTGCAGCAGCATCATCTAGCAAGGGTTTGAATCCTCTGCATTCCCAGGATATCGCTGAAAAGTTCTTAAAATCACTGTCATGAAAAGGGGTAAAAGGACAAGGAAGGCTGGACAATGTACTAGGTATCATTGTATGTCACATTTTGTCAGAAATTGACCTGTGCGCTGGCAAATTATCATGAGAAATCTTGCTCCTGACACCCCCAGTCAGTACACTCTGCTCTCAAGCTAACTGGCATGCAGGCTTTAGCAAACCATATGCTGCTCTCACTAGAAGTTTGAAGTTAGCTAGGCATTTGATATATTTGAGGTTAGCTAGGGGTTTGATATATATTTTTTTCCCCCTACATGTCCTTCTATGTTACCCTATGTGTCCATGCACACACAGGCATTTACAGGCGTTTAGAGGCAGGGAAATTGAAGGGCAAAAATCTGAATGCACCAAAATACTGTTCAGGAGAGGAGTTTTTGGGCTCAACATGCCTAAACCTGTGTCAACGTGTCTAAATGCACCTAAACGCTAGGCCCATTTAGTGCTTGAGCCTTCATTCATTTCAATGGCCAGAATAAATTAACATTCTGCCAAAGAAATGAATGAACGCCCAAATGCTTGATGCGTTTAAACCCATCTAAACACATTTAAAATATGCGGATTTAGGCACGTTTTTAACGCTGCTTTTCTCCTGGCAGGAGAAAGGCGTGCAGAAATGCTGTGTGTGCATGAGGCCTTAATATCCCTAGAAAGTAAGACACGCATAAGCAAACAGTACTCAAAGATAAAATGGATAGACTAATTTACAGAAAATATGTTGCTCCTGCTCCCAGAGTTGCATGGATCACGTTGGTCATAAACTCCCCAACACACACACATATTTTATATTTTATTGATAACAGAGAGGTTCATGAAGATGCCCATGGGCAGTGTGAAATGCCTTGGTTGAAGTCCTTCCGGTGATGTCACATCTGGCCCATAGAACGCATGCCGAGGTGACTCTTCCAGAGTCCTGGTAATAGCGATCTTGCATGCTGTTTTTAATGTGTTTTAACGTGAGTGCATTACTATATAGGCATTTTTATTAATAAATTGATAATACTATGGTGGAGTGCCTCTTTATCTACAGTCCAGGTGTAGGTCTCTTTAAATCAAACTCCCACAATCCTCTGGGCTCCTAGCATCCCCAGAGCTCTTTGACACACCCAAGGGATATAAATTCCAGTTCCTCCCTGCTTCTTGTGCTCAGAGAAACCCTGCCTGATGGGACAGCAGTGATTGGGCAAGTGAACTGTCACCTGGTGCTGGGTTCTCCCTTGTTATGTCTGGTGTGTGGGCAACCAGCAAAGAGCACGCAGCATCTATCTAAGCCCCAATCACTGGAAAGGACTTTGCTACAGTCCATGTGGAGAGGCTGTCCATGCAGTGAGGTGGCCCTATCTTCAGCCACCAGAACCTCCTGACCAACAGCAGCAGTGCCAGTGTGAAGCCTGTGCCAGTCACAGATCCACCCAGCCAGGAGCTTTCCAGAAACTTCCTACATAAGGTGGACATGTGAGCATTAATGTCTTCTCTCTCTTTCAGAAGTTGAACTGAACTCAGGAAACCATGTTAAACCACTGTAGTGTGTTTCTGCAAAACTGAAAACACACTAAAAAATGCATAGGTGTGAACCAGGCCTAAGGCTTCATTCCCACTTGTTCAACTTGTCCTGCAACAGTTGTCCCCCCAGTTGTCCCACCCACAAGTCACACCCATCCAAAGCTGCATTAAAGTTGCAATCCAAAGTGGGTGCAACTTTAGAGTCGTACAACTGTGTATGGAGCCTTAAGGCCGTACACACGATCTGAAAATCAGATGAAAAATACCGCTTTCTAAGCGATCGTATGATAATCTGATCATTAGTATACAGTTTTTGAGAGCCGATCATGACAGTTCATCTGATATTATCCGATCAAACAAGGCCTAAAATGTTTCTTGTAGGATACCAGATCATATGATTTTCTTTCAGTCAGTACAGTTGTCATCCCAAAATACAATACAAATACACTACAACACATTACGTCACTTTCGCATTTTTATTCTGTCGTAGGAGAATTCTCCTAACTTTAGTAAACTATTCAATTTCCACTTGCTACTAGCAAGCGAAAAAAGTCTGACGATCAATTTTCAGGTCGTGTGTACCGGACATTTGAGTCTTAACCAGGCAACCAGAAAGTTTTATAATTGTGCACTATACCGTGTGGGAGTTATGAGTTACTAAACATTCCAGGAATATATTTAGTGGAGCGCTGGCAGCCTTAGGCCTGGGGGGGCAAGTACAGTCAAGTTGTCCATTGAACCACCAAATCAGCTCACCATCCATGGCCACCTGGGTTTATAATGGATATTGATGTTATAAAGGAAGACAAATACGATGCAACGTGGTAACATAATTTAATCTTAATAGCAACAAAGAAAGTTTAACAAAAATAATACATCAATGCAGCCTCACAGGTGCTCATCAGTGCAGCCTCACCAGTGCCCATCAGTGCAGCCTCACCAGTGCCCATCAGTGCAGCCTCACCAGTGTCCATCAATGCAGCTTTACCAGTGCCCATCAATGCAGCTTGATCAGTGCCCATCAGTGCAGCCTCACCAGTGTCCATCAATTCAGCCTCACCAGTGCCCATCAATGCAGCCTCACCAGTGCCCATCAATGCAGCCTCACCAGTGCCCATCAATGCAGCCTCACCAGTGCCCATCAATGCAGCTTTACCAGTGCCCATCAATGCAGCCTGATCAGTGCCCATCATGCAGCCTCACCAGTGTTTATCAATTCAGCCTCACCAGTGCCCATCACTGCAGCCTCATCAGTGCCCATCAGTTCAGCCTCACCAGTGCCCATCAGTGCAGCCTATCAGTGTCCATAGAATGCATGAATGTGAAAAACCTTCACAACCACTTTAACTGTTTGGGGTGGGGGGGTTAATTAATCTAAAATGCTATTTGTAATATGGAGCATGGAGGGGGGGTAATGTATTGCTATTGGTCACTGATGCATTAGTGACCAGGGACAACTAATTAACCCCTTTGTGCTGCATTAGTGGCACCAGTGGCAGTGTTTATCAGCCCCTTCATGCTGCAGCATAAAGGGGTTAATTAACACTGTCACTGGTGCCACTTCCACTAATGCAGCACAAAGGGGTTAATTAATTGCCCCTAGTGACTAATGCATCAGTGACCAATGGCAATACATTACCCCCCCTCCATGCTGCATATAACAAATAGCACTGTAGATTAATTAAACCCCCGCCCCCTCAAAAATAAAAGTTAACCACTTCAGTAGCATTACACAGATAAGACCCAGCAGTCCAGCAATGTTATCAGCTTCTGTTCACTCACTTGTCAATGGTAGTGGACGCTCCCAAAGGTCACAAAGGCAGGATTCCTCCTCTTCTATCCCACGTTTCTGGCCTCTGAATGACATCACGCCGGCCGGGGCCTAGGAAGCTCCTGTCAGGGAAGTGACTGCTAGTATTGTGCCGACCAGGTGCAGGAGTACACTTGGCACACTCGTACCGCTCCACTGCAGCTCTGCAAATATTACACTGTGTAGCGGCGGCAGCTGTATACAGCAAGATGCCCCTACATTAATTTAGCCCCGAGTGCGGCCTTTTTACCTGGAATCAGAGCGGCCCGGGGGGCCATTGCCACCTTTCCTCTCCCCCCGGCCAAGGTCCGCCCCTGATTATAATACACATATTTGGCTCAGAAACTAGGAGGAAACATTATTGTTAGGATTACTCTTCTCTTGTGATCAGTCGAACTCCAGATGTATTGAAAAGCAGACAATTTATTTCAGATGTGTCACACAAATGGATGATGCTTACAAGCCAAAAGATGCAGTAAGAATCACACAAAGAGATGTACATGCCCCTTCCTAATATCTACAATAATATAGCCATAACGCTTCTATTGGCTAAGGAAACACAGATAGCGTGCCTGGTACAAAATGGTACTTTATTTCGCTAATTAGTGTTTCCTGTACAGTCTTGTTCTACCATATATGGTTAAGCCTAATCATCCTACAACTTACTATGGAGTTAGTTAAAGCAAACGATATAGCAAGTTAATACAACAATGTGCTCAGAAGTCATCTTAAGTAAATAAACATTTAAAACTTTTCTAAAGGCCCATACACACGATCGGACTTTTTGACAACAAACATTCAAATGAGCTGTTTTGGAGCAATATCCGACCGTGTGTACGCTCCATCGGACAAACTTTTTCTGTTTCCATCAGACTTTTGTTGGCTGTGCGAACGGACAAACCTTCACAGCTGCAGGGCCCCCCTCCCCCAAAGCACCCACCCCCCATTTTGAGGGCATGCGGCCTTGTACGGCTCAGGAGGGGGGCGCTCACTCGTCCCCACTCCCTTTCCTGACCGGCCGGGCTGCGTGCTCGGATAAGGGTCTGGTATGGATTTTGGGGGGTCCCCCATGCTGTTTTTTCTGCGTAGGGGGTTCCCCTTAAAATCCATACCAGATCTAAGGGCCTGGTGTGCCGCTGGAGGGGAACCCATGCCGGTTTTTTATTTAAAATTTGGCGTGGAATTCCCCCTCAAGATTTATACCAAACACAGTGCCTGCCATTGGCGGGGATCCAAGTCGGATCCCCGCACCAGTGGGAACCCGGCTTGCAAGGTGTCAATCTCGCCAATAAAAGTGGCGAGATTGACACAATATCAGACAACAATACAGAAGTTGACCAAAGGGTGGTGGTAAAGAGCTGAAAAACCACGTGATTTGGTGAAAGTTGGCTGGAAAAGTCCTGTCGTCTGTATGCAAGACAAACTTCTGGCCAACGCCCTTTGTACAAAAATCCAAGGGAAAGTTTGTATGAAGTCCTATCGTGTGTATGGGGCTTTACAATTATACCTAGACTTTGTATATTGGAGCAGAATAGTGTACAGTGAGCATACACCTATATACAAGGGTCTCATTTGGCCCCCACTGTGAAGGTATATTAATTCAACATTTGGTTTTCTTTGACACTGCCTAGTTAAAGTGTCACATATATTCCTAATTTACACTGCCCCGCCTGGAAAAAAGTGAAAAGTAAATTTTCTAACTTTTCTTCACTTTATTTACCGTATTTATTGGCGTTTAACTCTATCACAGGAGTTGGTCCAATGCCGATGGCGGAGGCGGGACTGTGTATGTGACTGCTGACTGAGAGCCGAGGAAACAGATGACGGCTCAATGATGTCCTATGAGAGATGGTGAGCTGCATTGAGGGGGCATATGGGCACAGATCAGGCTGCAGATGGGCACAGAACAGGCTGCAGATGGGGACAGAACAGGCTGCAGATGGGCACAGAACAGGCTGCAGATGGGGACAGATCAGGCTGCAGATGGGGATAGAACATGCTGCAGACAGGCACAGAACAGGCTGCAGATGGGCACAGATCAGGCTGCACTGAGGCTGCAGATGGGCACAGATCAGGCTGCACTGAAGCTGCAGATGGGCACAGATCAGGCTGCACTGAGGCTGCAGATGGGCACAGATCAGGCTGCACTGAGGCTGCAGATGGGCACTAATCACGCTGCATTGATTCTCACTGACCATTATTTTGCTTCAAAGTGGTTTATTTTAAAAAAAAGTTTTTTTCCTGAAACTTCCATCTTAAATTGGGGTGCGTGTTATATGCCGGCGCGTGTTATACAGCGATAAATACAGTATTTATTTTTTTACAGCTATTATTGCAGCGCTTGGGCATTGGGGTCATAGGGTTGCCACCTCATTCCTTTAAACCCAAACACATATTAATTACACAGGTTCTGAGGCTAATTTAATGCAGATAAGGCACTAAGTAAATTTAATTATCACCTTAATCAGCCACAGAACCTGTGTAATTAATACATGTTTGGGTTTATAGGGTTGAGGTGGCAACCTTAGATGGAGGGTGGGGGTTCTGATATAATAATGGGGCCTTGCTTTTTTAACTCAAGGTGTGCTTTAACACACCAAACCATAGACTGTTTTTGTACTGTCATTTTATGTAAAGAAAGCAATATTACCTCTACAATTGCAAATAATGTGTGTGAGTTATGCTGGCATTCAATTTAAATGCTAAGCGAATCTGACACCTGTCATATATTTTGTTCAGATTTCACCTATGTTGATGTAGATCATCTGCTCTAAATATACATAATTTCATTAACTTTTCAAAACCAATTACACAGTCACAGTCTAATAAGACAGAAGTGTTGGGTGTAGCTGTTTTTGTATGTGCTCTGCACCTGGAACCATTATCTAATTTTGCAATAGAAAACATGGAAGGACTTGCTTGTTTAGGATTTAAGGGTTACTTAACACAGTAAAATTAACAGGTGTGGTCAGAACACCTGGGTACAAGGGGCACAATGCTGAGGAAAGCAAGCATTGCTGATTGGTGTGCTGACTTGGACCACTGTACAGACAGTACTGTGACTCATAAAGAGAGCGGCAATTCTTCCATGCAGTCTACTCTTTGCTGTAGCATTGGTACTTGCCAATTTAACATTTTAGAGCAATAATAAAATCTTCTACTTTTTTTAAAATTAAGTTCAATTTGGGTTTTAATATACATAGATCTAAAGCACCGGCAAGCAGAAGATATTGCCGCCCCCTTGTCAATCAACACTGTGCAGTAATATTTTTCCATGGATGACATCATTGATTGCACTGAAAATTTTGTACCTTGCAACATATTTTTCCAGAGGCCTGTGTTCAGAAGAAAATCTTTAGTTCAAAGGAACCATGCCATCCCATATATAAAATGGCTTTTCCAATCCAGGCGCTGGCATGATCTACTTTTTAGCGCTGATGTAGGGTGCTGAGCCCCTGAAACTTATTGACTGTTGCAAAATTAATCATTCAAAGGACTATGCAAGCTAGTATGGTGCTCCCAACCTTTCAAAACATTAGTAAACATCCTGAAGGACTCCACAGTTGCTGGTAAGAAGCCTCTAGGAACACAAACCACCAATCATGTTATAACATATCTCCATAAGGTTTAGCGCTCCTACACCTCAAAGGATCTTATTTATGATGAGGAAGCAACCAAGAGCTTAGGTGCGAAAGGTACCTCATTCATTCCCTCTTACCAATGGAGATGGACAGCTCTCTTAGATGAAAAAATAATCACACATAACAAATTAGATAATCAGAGTATATCAAAATAACATATTGAAGTTATTTGTACTGCTGTAACTTCTGAATTCCTCTCTGTCACGGAACGTCCCACACTCCGCTTGAGTGCTTCCATCAGTATACCACTTCCTCCCAGTCTGGACTCAGATATCAGATATTCCAACCGCTCATCAGCACAAAACAAGGCGACACTTGTTTCACTGCTAACATGGACTATTTTATTTAGAATCAAAATTACAAGACTTTATATGCTGTTGGAACCTCCTCTAACAATACAACTGTAACCTAATTAACATGAGCTAGTTAACTAATCCTTTATACAGCCTAGGTGACTGAGACATGACCTTTTGCCCAGACTTGTGGTCACCGACCTTCACACAGTAACAGAGTTAATTATCATAAGTACAACCACAGGACATTTTCTCACAATAGCAGGAGCTCCAATAGGAGTCGGCCCGTCTCCTACATTGTATAGAGGACAATGTGATCAGCTCATTCAATTAACATGTTGAGTTCAGAATCAATCAAACCAAGAATAGTCTCTACGTACATCCTGGGAGATATTGTGAACAAATATTACTGTCCCATTTTAAGTAGTCCAAGATATATTTTCTCATTCAGGATAGCACAGGATGACTTAGACATAAGAGGTGTATGGGGAGCTGAAACAAGGGCATCCCCTACTTTCCAAGGGATTCTGAGTTCCACGGGCCCTCCCGTCACACTCTCCTTTCAATGAATGGACACACTTTTGCTAACTTTTTTTAACCATTTTCGGCCAGCCTATTGTCAAATGGCAGCTGAGCGGGGACTCTCCCATCCTAGATGGATGTCCTGGAGCCCTGCAGTGCGATATGCCACCTGCTGTGTCCACCGGACTAATCAGTGTACCAATCCAGTGCTGGTACCATGTGATTGCACACACATTCATTCATTTTGTACTGCTGTGTTGATTGGTCACAGTGATCACGTGGTATGGACAGGTCAATCACAGTGCATATGTACTATGTGATAGCTGTGGCCAATCATTCATGAAAATGATTGCTTATAACAGTGATCACCACTGTTATAAGCAATCATAGTGTGTACAAGAAAAAAATCCTGATCGTTTTTTCAGTGTAGTGCAGTGTCACTATAGTAACACTGTACTGCCCTGGTCACAATATGTTAAAAAACAATTGTAAAACAATTTACAAACAATTGTAAAAAAATAATAAAAATGTTTAAATAAAATTAAAAAGAAATAGTTTTTTTCTTTTTACATACTGTCACCAGTCAGTGTTCCCGATCACCATCACACCAGTCATATGGTGTGACGCTGCACTGCTCTGGCGACAGTATGTTAAAAAAAAAGTGTCGAAAAAGTGTGGGAAAAAAAAAAATTTTTTATAAAAAAAAATAATTTTCTAAAAAATTTCTAAAAACTTAAAAAAACTAACAATGCCTCTTACTAAATACACTGGATAGTCTACTTTCCAAAGAGGGGTCATTTGGGGGATATTTGTGCTGTCCTGGCATCTTAGACCCTAAATGAGATAGGCTGTCAGTACATCAAACTAATCAATTTTCAAATATATATATATATTTATGGTTAAAGCCCTATGGCCGATACGGATATGGACAACATTTGTTAACATAATACTTACCACATCAAATGGACCTGAAAGTGTGCCTTGGTCTGATGGACGGTATACCAAAATAAGGGGGCATACCCTAGATTAGAAATTAATATCTTGTGAAGAGAAATTAATATTTGAGAAATGCCCTGAAAAGGGGATGGGAGGGTGGGTATCGCGCACAGGAAACCGACAAAGACCACAGGCGAGCGGGCTGGTTAAATATTCCCCGGTCTCCTCCCATAAATTTGGGCCACCATACTGACCTTCCTACTTATGGTTGAAGCCCTATGGCCGATATGGATATGGACAACATTTATGCCGCGTCCACACGGTCGGACTTTTCGGCTACAAAAGTCCGACAGCCTGTCCGACAGACTTTCAATGGACTTTTGGCAGACTTTTGGCGGACTTGCGGCGGACTTGCGGCAGACTTTCTTACGAACGGACTTGCTTACATACGATCACACAAAAGTCCGACGGATTCGTACGTGATGACGTACACCGGACTAAAATAAGGAAGTTGATAGCCAGTAGCCAATAGCTGCCCTAGCGTGGGTTTTTGTCCGTCGGACTAGCACACAGACGAGCGGATTTCTGGGTCTGGCGTAGTTACGACGTAAAGATTTGAAGCATGTTTCAATTCTAAAGTCCGTCAGATTTGAGGCTGCAAAAGTCCGCTGAAAGTCCGCTGAAAGTCCGGGGAAGCCCACACACGATCGGATTGTCAGCCAGCTTTAGTCCGTCGGCGTCCGTCGCACTTTTGTAGACGAAAAGTCCGACCGTGTGTACGCGGCATTAGAGTTAACATAATACTTACCACATGAAATGGACCTGAAAGTGTGCCTTGGTCTGATGGACGGTGTATCAAAATAAGGGGGCAAAAACATTCAGGTAGGGGTATAGTATTTTATTAGTTTATAGTTGTTTATTGAGCTAGTTTGGTAAATGCCTGTGCCATCTCCACTTAAGGATTGGGGATGTACCGGGCGAAGCAGGCAGACTTCCACCTGCCTACTCTCTTAATGATGTGGTCTGGGACCCTGTGGCGGGATGCTGTCGAGGCCGCTCCAATGCGGAAGGAGTGGCTGGAGTACTGGCTGGAGTTGAGGTTGCGGAGAAGAATCCTTATGTGCTTCACAAACTGACAGGCACTCTGGGTTTGACTGGAAACAGTAGAAGGGGACTGGAGTCCGGCTGTTCGGGCAGGAGTGATAGAAGATAATTGAGCATGGTAACTGGACACCGGCTATTATTAGTTTTGTAAAGGTGGATGTCTACCCCAGAGCCTGCCTGCTGGGTTTTAGAAACTGCCAGGTGGAGGACGAAGTGGTCTTGGTAGCGGACCAAGTGACGTCTATGTAGCACTTGGCCTGCAGGGTTGCTACAGGTGAACTCGCCAGGTCGCAAGAACCCGTAGTAGGCCAAGTATATGGCCGCTTGTAGGACCACGCTGGGGAGAAGACCAAATGGAGAAGTAGTCAGGATGGTCGACATACCCCTGAAGATGGCACTCGTTATGGGCAAACGTTTGGCACTGACCACCGGTTGGTGTTTTTGGGTGCCGCGTAGGATGGCCTGGATCGCGTGGGATGTGAATAAGGAAGGTTTCGTGGGGTCTCATAGAGTCAAGAAATATTGGATGCCGGCTAGGTATAGCCAAATCGTGTTATGTGATAAGGCCAGCTGAGTATGGCAATACGAAATAAAGGCCAATATATGCTTAATGTCTGTTGTTTCCTCGGAGCAGTGTGCCAGGAATTTGTTGAACGCACTCCAAGCTGTCTGGTAGGCTTTGAGTGTGTTGTGGGACAATGAGTAGTTGATGAGCTGGGTCGCTCCCTGTAAATGTTGTACTAATCCAGGGTCAGCTGAGACCAAGCAGGGATAGGGGATGAAAATGGATTGGCTTCTGGCACCTGTTTGAAAAAGGAAGTGTATTTAAAGCGTGACAGTGCGTCTGCTGCAAGGTTGCACTTGCCCGGAACAAATGAGCAGTGGATATTAAACTGATGTTGTAAAGACAGTTGTACCAGCCTGCGCAGGAAGAACATGACCGAGAGGGACTTGGACCTAAATTTGTTAATAATATCTGCCGTGGCCTGATTGTCGGTGGTGAATGCCACAGTTTGTCCTGTCCAACAATGACCCCAGAGCTGTGCGGCTGCCACTATCGTATAGCGCTCAAAGAGGGGGGATGTTCGGGTGAAGCCAGGAATTAAAAGTATCTGTGAAGGCCAGGGTACTGAAAACCAATGGTGGCCAAAAATTGCCGCGAAGCCTGTGGAGGCTGCAGCATCTGTCACTACCTGGGGTGATAGAGACAACATAGTAGGTATAAATAGGGATATACCATTCCAGGCGGAAAGGAATTCCTCCCACATAGATAGGTCCGCTACTGCTGCAGTATTTAGATTGAGGATCTGATCAGGGTCCTGTGTTTGTGAAAGGAATACCAGGAGACGTGACACAAAGAAGCGACCCTGAGGAATGATCCGCCTGGCAAAATTAAGCATTCCTAACAGAGATTGCAGCTGCTTCTTGGTACACCCCCTAGTGTGGGTAAAGTCTCGGAGGACCACCCTGATGTGGGTCAGTTTGTCAAGGGGGAGACTGGCCTGCATGGAGCACGTGTCTAGGTTGACTCCGAGAAAGGTGATGGTGTGTGCTGGACTGTCGACTTTATGTTCAGCGAGGGAAACATTGAGATTCCCGAATAAGACTCTCAGTTTGTCGACGTCACCTCGGGACATACTGGGCGGTTCTATTAACAAGAAGTCGTCCCAGGTAATGGATGACCTCTTGACACTGAGCTTTGTGCAATAGTATCCAGGTGAGGGACTGCGCAAAAGTGTCAAAGAGCTACTCTTCGAACCAAAAGTCAATTTGGTGGCAAAATAGTATGTCTCCTTCCACTTAATGCCATTCCAGCACCAAAGGGACGTGTGGATAGGCAGGAGCTTGAAAGCGTCCGAGAAGTTGGCTTTGGAGAGCCAGGGGCCTGTGCCTGCTTTGATGATCGCTTGAATTGCCATATCTACAGAGGCATACTTGAGGGAGAACTCTTCGGAGGGCATTAGGGAATTGAGACTGGGAATGTGGGAAGAATGAGGCGCAGACAAGTCGTACACCAAGCGTAATTTATTAGAGAACTTGCCCTTGACAAGCCCCATAGGGCTGACTCTCCAAGTATTGAAAGGGGGCTGAGTGAAGGGGCCTATGATGAAGTCTCTGTCTATTTCAGCCTGTAAGAGCTGATCTATGGCCTGCTCATCAGTGGCTGCTGAGCGGAGATTCCTGCATTCGTAGGTAGTATGGGGCAGGGTAATGAGGCCGGTGTGAAACCCTGTTGTGAATCTCTGGATAAGGTAGGTGGCCAGGGAGGGAGTGGGGTGTGCGGTGAGGTAGAGCCCTAGCCACAGGACATTAACTCGGCTTAGTCATGCCTTCTTTTGTTGCTTGACCTTGCACAAGTTCCTCGGATGTGGCCTCTGGCATAGGGTGCAGATGTGGAGCAGGTGGCATTGGCTGAAGTTGCAGGAGCCATAGTTGAAATTGATAGCTGCTCCTCCCATGGTTCGGACTGGGCGTCCGAATTTGTCCACCAGATGCGCATATACAGGGGCCGACTGGCCTTGAACTGCACCGGAGGTGGAGGGAAACTCGAAGGGGCGACGGACTGTCGCATTGGTGCACCAAGTGGCGGTGTGGGTGGAGTACTGGCAGATAGCGCACAGTGGTGAGCGCAAGCCGGCAAAGTGGCGACAGAACAGCTCTGTGTCCATAAGGCTCCAATTCATAGTTGTCTGGAATTGTGTGAGCCTAGCTGCTGCCTTGGCGGAGAAGGAACAATGATAATCGTAAAAAGAAAATCCTCCATACTTGTAGCCCAAGTCTCCTACAGTATGGTGGTATAAGTCCAGCTCTTCCCTCCTGCTGGGAGAGGCTGAACATAGGACATCCCTCAGCATGCCGAAGGCCAATGTGTATTCTGGGACGGACAATTTCCGGTTGAGCCTGGGGTCTTTGGCCTTAAGGACCACTGACACGTCACCCCAGGTGTAGGCTTTGTTTTCAGCCAGATGGTGGACAGAAATGAAGAGAGAGGCGAGGTTGACCTCCCTGCCGTCCAGGATGTCCTTTCTAATGCTGGCTGGAGCCAAATGGGACGGGTAGACAGTGGGGCTCCACCCTGTGGTACCCGCAGGAAGGAGTGTCAAAGCCTGGATTGCGGTAGGGTCAGGGATAGCAGCGGCCGGGCGAGCCTCCAAGAGTGCCACTCTGGTTTGGACATCCGTGACTGAGGTAGACAGAGATGAGACCATGGTGTGGAGTTGTGAGATGGCAGAGGATATTGACTGGAGGGACGCCTGCTGGGTGCTGGGCCCTGCTGCGGCTGGTGGAGGGAAGAGGAGCTTGAAGAGCTCACCCTTCCTAGCTGTAGTGGGAAAGCTGCGCTTTAGTTATGCCGTCAACTTGGGAATGGTCCATCCCCTGAGGAACTGCGCACTGCCGCTTTCTGAGACCAGAGAAGGTGACAGAGGGGCCGTGAGGTCTTCGCTGCCAGGCTGGGACATGGTTCTGCCCTAGATACGATGTCCTATCCTTGAGGTCAAGTTTTAGTCGACTGGAACCTATTAAGGGTGACATGAATTTCAAGTTTGCTTCTTTTCCCTAAAAAAGGCATACGTACCCAGCTTGTGCTCTTTTGGGGTTTTTTTTTTTTGTTTTACCTGGGGGAATATCGTCCAACCTGGTGCAGGGTGGACCTACTGAACTTAACTGACCTGGAGGAAAATGAAAACGTGACAACTCGTGAAGGGTTTCGCTTAACAAACTTGAAGCAGTGAATTGTATGGTGACTTAAATGACAGGTGCATGGGATGAAATAAATGAGTGAAATGTGTATGCCTTGATGGTGGCACGAATCGGTATGCAGCGACTGCGACAAGCTACGAATCGAACTGTGTGGCATGGCATGAAAGAGGCCAAGACCGTTGTGGTTTACTGAGATGAATCGATGCCTCGCGAATGCCCAAGATTTGAAATCAGGGTGCGGTGTTGATAATGAAATGACTGAAAAGTTTGCCTTTAATCATGAAATGAATAAAACATCTTGCCATGACAGAGGCCTGACTCGGTCGTGCCGCTGCTGCGACTCACAGCGAACCGGACTCTGGAGCATGTATTGAAATGAGGCAACAGAAAACATTGGTGCACACTGGAATGAATCGGTGCATTCCGGATGCTACCGGATCCGAATCGGAGCGCAGTACGTAACCATGAAATGAATGAAATGTTTTGTCCTGACAGAGGCACGAATCGGTTGTGCCGCAACTGCGACTGACAATGAACTGAGCTCTGGTGCAGGTACTGGATAAGGCCGAAACAACTGGGGCACACTGGAACGAATCGATGCATCTCAGATGTGACTGGATTCGAAACGGGGAGCGGTAAGTGGGAGTGAAATGAATGATAATTAAATTCCCATGATAGAGGTGCAGATCGGTTGCACCGCATCTGCGTCTGAAAGCGAACCGGACTCTGGAGCATGTACTGAAATGAGGCCAAAACAACTGGGGCACACCGGAACGAATCGGTGCATCACGAACGCAACTGGATTTGAATTGGATCGCGGTACGTGACAGTGAAATGGTTTTTTGATTACCATGACAAAGGCACGAATTGTTCATGCCGCTGTTGCGACTGACCGCGACTCTTTAGCATGTACTGAAATGTGGCTAAAATACCTGGGGTGCGCCAAGACAAATCAGTGTATTTTTTAATGCGACTGGATTTGTATCAGAACGTGATACGTGACAGTGAAATTATATGCCATGACAGAGACCTGAATCGGTGAGCCATACCCTGCGACTGCAAATGAATCTGACTCTGAAGCATGTACTGAAATGAGGCCGTAAGCAACTGAGGCACACCGGAGCTAATCGGTGCATCGTGGATGCGACTGGATTTGAATCGGATCGCGGTACGTGACTGAAATTAATGAAATGATTCGAAATGGTTTGAAATGCTTTGAAATGTTTTGAAATGTTTGTGAAATAAATTAGTTTTGAAATGGCATGGATCGGTGTACAAAAATTTGCGAGTGACTTGTCTTGTGAAGCATGGTAAACAGTTTTAGACATGCCTGAACGAAGCGGCGACTGCGTTGGAGTGGAGTAAAAATAACGAAATGACTGATATAACGACGATACGAGTGAATAATATACATTACGGCTACGTGTAAAGTTTACGACTGATTTGTAAGTTTGATATCACGGTTTAGTGACATGATATCTAACAATGCGTGAAATTAAAAAAAACGGCAGCCGAAACCCTACCTGCGACAGCCGAGCCAGACACGTTGTACGAAACTGCGAATTGGTAACGAGCCTCGAAATCTCGAAAACGGTAACTCATGAATACGGAACTTGCGAACACGAGAATTGACGGACGCTGAGTTTCGAATAGTCGGCCTAGTGACCAGTATCGTGCATAGGAAACAGACAAGGACCACAGGCGAGCGGGCTGGTTTAATACCCCACGGGCTCCTCCCATAAATTCAGGCCACCATACTGGCCTTCCTACATATATACAAGAGATTGTAGACTCTATAACTTTCACACAGACTAAATAATATACACTGATTTGGGTTATTTTTTATAAAAGAAATGTCACAGAACACATTTTGGCCTAAAGTTATGAAGAAACATCATTTATTTGCAAAATTTAGACAGAAACTAAGAAAAATACATTTTTTCCCATCAGTGTCGGCTTCATCAGCGCACATCAATGAAGGAGAAAAATTACCTGTTTGCAAAATGTTATATTTATTTTTTTCAAGTCTTTCAGTCTTTTCTCATTTATTTAGCAAAAAAATAAAAAACCCAGCAGTGATTAAATACCACCAAAACAAAGCTCTATCTGTCTCAGAAAAATCATAAAAATTTCATATAGGTACAGTGTTGCATGACTGAGTAATTGTCATTCAAAGCGTGACAGCGCTTAAAGATGAAAATTAGCCTGGGCAGGAAGCAGTGTTGCCAACCGTCAGTATTTTTACTGGCAGACAGTAAAAAACAGGCAATTTTCTCCTGCCAGTAAATGCCAGTAAAAGGAAAAAATATAGCTGTGATATTCAGCTTGGTCCAGAGCCAGCTGAGACCATCCGAGTCCCTGCTACAGTGTTAACGAGTGGCTCTGGTGGAGGCAGTGCCCAAGCGTGTCCTGTGATGTCATGGTGCAGGGGAGCCAAGCAGAGTGGCTAGAGCCTCGTGTGTAGATCTGCAGGACAGGAGCAGGACTGTCAGTGCTGTTTAGACTGAAGTGGACTGAAGGGACCAAGAGTCAACTTCATGTGTGTGTGTGACTTCCTATTCTAATTTCTTGCACTCCTGAGTCCTGTCCCTGAGCTACTTAATTACTAAAAGTAAAATTTCTAAAGTAAAATAAGAAATATGTTTTTTGCCCTAATGTCTACCTTAAATCACATTGCTAATTGCATATTGTACTTGTTTGTAGCCTAAATACTAAAATTTGCACTTAAAACTGTAATTTTATAACTTTTGGAAATGTCAGTAAAAACTTGGCTGTGCCAGGAAATTTTGGGTGTCGTGTCAGTAAATTTCAATCTGGTAGGTTGGAAACACTATCAGGAAGGGGTTGAAAATGTCCGGTATTCAAATGGTTAAACCATATTGCTACATGATGTCCCAACAAGGAACATATGTATAGAAGACTCTTTGTAGGAGTTTTGTAATGCAAAGTTATGCACAACCCTGAGCTAAAACATCAACGTGGTGTAAATGGATTTGAATTTATGATGCTTGAGATTCTAAGACTACATACAGCAGCAGTGTAGGGGTGTATCTGCCGCGAGGCAAACAATGCGTTTGCCTCAGGTGGCATTCTACAGGGGAGCAGCGCTGCCTCCCACAGAAGAGACACTAGAGGTGGGACTTTCCCCTTATCCAATTTGCATCACAGGAGACTATGACCAGCTCTCAATGGAGTCGGTTCATACAATTTCGGGTGGCCGCGGTCCGAATTGCAGAAGGGTCCGGTGTCCGGTGCATCTTCTGGTCCGTTGCAGGTGCGAATGCAGCAAAAAATTTAAACCTGATTCGCATGTGAAACAGTGAACAGACATGCACTTGACCTCTGCTGTGGCCACATCTAGTGTGAACCCAGCCTAAGTGAGTCCTGTGTGCACAGATTGAGGATTCAGGTTTGCAGAGCCTGCCTATGGTCTCTGCTTTAAAGTGGATGTAAACCCAATGTCATCCTTTCTAAACTACTGCCCAGTGGCGTAGCGTGGGTTGCCAGCGCCCGGGGCAAGGCAAGTAATTTGCGCCCCCTAACCTGCAGACAATTCGCACTCCCTGAGTCCCTTCCCTTCCTACAATAATACTGACCTACCTGACCACTAATCTGATTCCTATACTGACCACTACACTATACTACTACACTATACTACTACACTATACAATACACTGACCTATCTCATTCCTATACTGACCCTTACACTGACCTACCCGATTCCTACAAGGACCACTACACTACACACTGACCTACCTGATTCCTATACTGACCACTACACACCCCACCAACCTATACGATTCCTACATCGACCACTACACTACACACTGACCACTACACTATACAATCCAGTACACAATCCACTATACACTGACCACTACACTACACACCAACCTACCTGATTCCTATACTGACCACTACACTATACTGCTACACTACCCACTACACAATACACTATCCACTGACCACTACACACCACACTGACCTACCTGATTCCTATACTGACCACTACACTATAATACTACACAATACACTACACTATCCACTGACCACTACACTACACACCACTAAACACTACACACTGACCACTACACACCACTGACCACTACACACCACTAACCACTAACCACTACACACTGACCACTACACTGACCACTACACACTAACCACGACACACACTGACCACTACACACCACTACACACTGACCACTACACACTAACCACACTACACTACACACCACACTGACTACTACACACTGACCACTACACACTGACCACACACCACACTGACCACTACACTACACTACACACTGACCACACTACACACAACTAACCACTACACACTGACCACTACACTACACCACACACTGACCACTACACTACACCACACACTGACCACTACACACTGACCACTAAACTACACCACACACTGACCACTACACACCACACTGACCACTACTAACCACTACACACCACTAACCACTACACACCACACTGACCACTACACACCACTACACTACACACTGACCACTACACTACACACTGACCACTACACTACAACCACACACCACACTGACCACTACACACCGACCACACTGACCACTACACACCACTACACTAGACTACACACTGACCACTACACTACACACCACACTGACCACTACACTACACACTGACCACTACACTACACACTGACCACTACACTACACACTGACCACACACACTACACACTGACCACACACACTACACTACACACTGACCACTACACACCACTACACTACACTACACACTGACCACTACACTACACACTGACCACTACACACTGACCACACACCACACTACTACACTACACACTGACCACTACACTACACACCACACTGACCACTACACACCACTACACACCACTACACTACACACTGACCACTACACACCACTACACTACACACTGACCACTACACTACACACTGACCACTACACTACACACTGACCACTACACACCACTACACTACACACTGACCACTACACACCGACCACACACCACACTGACCACATACCACACTGACCACTACACACCACTACACTACACACTGACCACTACACTGCACACTGACCACTACACTACACACTGACCACTACACTACACACCACACTGACCACTACACAATACACTACCCACAGACCACTACTACTCAATACACTACATACTGACTGCTACACAACACTCTACCCACAGACCAATACACTACACACAATACATTATACGCTACCTACAACACTATACATTACACTATACACTAACTTTCTGGCTGCTCCCTCTCCCCAGACCATATCTACTCCCCCCGGGCCGAGTGAGTCTCTTACCTTTCTTTCTTCCATCTGCTCTGCCTCTGCGCCGCCGACTGTCACACTGCCTGCCCCGGCGGGGACATGATGATCAGTGACCCGGGCCAGAGAGGAGGAGAAGACAGCGGCCACAGACTGCCTGCCGCGACGGCCGACGGGGTCATGATGATCAGTGACCCGGGCCGGAGAGGAGGAGAAGACAGCGGCCACAGACTGCCGTCCGCAACGGCGGACATGATTGGTGACCCGGGCTGGAGAGGAGGAGCAGGAGAAGACGGCGGCCACAACGAAGGCCAGCCCCGCTCCCCCTGCGATTGAGGACAGGCCAGCCCCACCTGCCGCACATGACCCCTTTCGCCCATGTTTTCGATGTAAATCACCTGTCACTCACAGCAAGGGGGAGGATTTGACAAAGTTTTACTGTTTGTCAAGATTTATCTCACTGAACAATAAAAGGGGATTGCTCAGAGCTGTATTAACTCTGTGTGGCAAGACTGGGCTCAAATGGTAGGAAATCTTATACTCTACATCATGGATATGCAATTAGCGGACCTCCAGCTGTTGCAGAACTACAATTTCCATGAGGCATAGCTAGACTCTGACAGCCACAAGCATAACACCCAGAGGCAGAGCATGATGGGAGTTGTAGTTTTGCAACAGCTGGAGGTCCGCTAATTGCATATCCCTGTTCTACATTATGACATAAAAAAAAAAAAAATATTTTCGGGTTTACATCCACTTTAACTGGATGATACATGACCCTTATGTAAGGGGGACTCTAATGAGAACCTTGATGTAAGTAGGGAAGCCTTGATGCAAGGGGGTACATTGACGTAATGGGGACTCTAATGGGGACCTTAATGTAAGGGGGACTCTTATTGTAGGGTGACCAGACGTCCCCGATTTCCGGGGACAGTCCCCGGACTGACCATACAGTCCCCGGAGGAAGTTTGTCCCCGTTTTTGTCCCCGCTTTGCAGGGCTGGGGAAGTCTGGTCACTGACAGTTCGAGAGAACAGACTGCTTTCTCCCGTCCATAGGACAGGAGAATCAGTCTGCATATTAGGGGCCGGTGGCTGCAGCTGAGCAGAGTGTCTCTGACACTTGTCTCACATACAGCTCAACGAGTTCACTCCCCCCTCCCAGCAACTGACAGGAGGTGAGCGATGCATACAGCTCCTCCTCCTGTCCCTGTGTCTGCCCGGTTCCCCGCCCACTCTCCTATCCCGACATACAGCTGTGTGCAGGAGAGAGAGGGGAGATGTGCGCGGGAGATATGAAGAAAACCAGCTACACATTCCAAGCTGTGTGAAGTATGCAGAGCCACCAACATCCAGCCTCGTCCCTCCAATGAGTGAGCTCTGCATTTACACTTTGATCAGTGAACTGTCCCTATCTCCCTCCCTTCTCTCCTCTATCTATCTCCCCCCTTCCAATTTCCATTTAGCACTTTTATGCAGCAAATACTTTGCTTTTTTTTTTTTTTTGTGTGATGTGAAACATTGTGGAATGAATACAGTTATCCTTGATGATCACGCTGCATAGACTTTTGAAGGACTCACACTTGTCTTCAGGATCATCCATGTTAGCATTTAAAAGTGTACACGGACTTCATATTATTATATATGGTTTAGATTGTTCAGTTTTTAATCAATCATTACACAAGCGCTGCCATTAGCTTTTTAAGCTTTTCATTTAGAGCCCTTGCACACTGGGGCGGCGTCGGCGGTAAAACGCCGCTATTATTAGCGGCGTTTTACCGTCGGTATTCGGCAGCTAGCGGGGCGGTTTTACCCCCCGCTAGCGGCCGAGAAAGGGTTAAATACCACCACAAAGCGCCTCTGCAGAGGCGCTTTGCCGGCGGTATAGCCGCGCCGTCCCATTGATTTCAATGGGCAGGAGCGGTAAGGGAGCGGTATACACACCGCTCCTTCACCGCTCCGAAGATGCTGCTGGCAGGACTTTTTTTACCGTCCTGCCAGCGAATCGCTCCAGTGTGAAAGCCCTCGGGGCTTGCACACTGGAATGAAAGCAGCGGCACTTTCGGGGCGGTTTGCAGGCGCTATTATTAGCGCAATAGCGCCTGCAAACCGCCCCAGTGTGAAAGGGCTCTTATGATTTCGCAGTGTTTTTTCTAGTTTTAGAGGCACTATTTGAGGCGGCTGCTGTTGCCATTAATTTTTGGCTGTTGTTATTTACTCTGCTTACTATATTCACTTCCCCTGAGCGCTCGTTTTTAGATGTGACATTGGGCCTTGTCAGATTTAGCTTTGAAAAAAAATATATATGATCCAATTCCCCCATCTACACATTCTAAGTGGATGGGGGAATCCAGTGGCCAAACAACCAGGGTTGCGGTTCTGCCCCTGTAATAGACAGCACTTGTCTCTGTCTCCATGGCAGCACATTAGGACCCAGTGCTGGTTACTTTATGGGGCTGATGGGCACATGTGCAGAAGCACGAGTACAATTGGTTGTAAACAGCTGAGCCTTCCACGGTCGCTTAGCAGCGGTAGCACTGCCTTGCCATCTCTGACATGCTGATCGAGATGCGATCCAAGTGATGCTCCCAGTCGTATCTAATAATAAATAAAATAGTAATTTAATTGATCAGAGCCCCAACTTTACTGGCATGGAGCCCACGTATCTGCTAAACATATTTTTGATATATACAGTATGATTGTACTTTTGATTCCTATAAATACTGTGTTTATTGGATCCGACTGGGAGCATCACCTGGATCACATCTCGATCGGCATGACAATAATACTGCTTCCAGGTGACCGACGTGGGACTCAGCTGTCTACAACCAATAGTGCCAGCCCTCCCCTGCATGCACCTATCAGACCCATTATGTAACCAGACTTCCACCGCTGCCATGGAGAAAGAGAAGTCAGAGCAGCGCTATCAAAAGCAGGTCCTCTAATGGCAGCAGATCACCAGGGCCTGATCACAAGTGTGACCTTTGCAACCCTGGTAATTGTGCCACTGCGTTGGACCCTTATATGGAGTTCCCTGGTGTGCTGGTGACATATATATTGCTTTCTGTCACCGTAGGGTGGGTCCAAGATGTAGGAAGGGAGCCCACTGTAGAACACATGAAAAGGCACTGCTGCGGGCCATAATAAAAGGGCCCCGCAACAGGAGTAAAGAGCCCCAGGATCAGTGGGAAGGGCCATGGGACCAGAAAAAAGGGCCCCGGGACCAAATAAATTAGGGGGTCCACCAAGGATTTTTTGCACCAGGGCCCTAAAGGTTCTAGTTACACCTCTGGATAACCCTACTCTATATTTAAGTTAAGTCCCACTGGGCCCATTGGGGCTTGGGCTGTCTTGGATGGTGAGGGGGGGGGGGGTTTCGAGCGCTGCTGGATTATACAGAGTGGGGATCTCCCACTTACTCAACTGTCAGAGGAAGTCCTGCCTCCTGGACTGCCTCCTATGATAGGCAGCACACTGGTGATACCTTTTAAAGAAGGCAGGACATCCTCTGAGAACAGCAGCCACACGGGGTAAACAGGAAATCCCCGCTCTGTATAATTCATCTCTTCTCCTCTAGGTGAGGCTGCATTTATGGGCACTGAACAGGCTGCATTTATGGGCACTGAACAGGCTGAGCTGATGGCTGCTGAGCTGCTGGGCACTGAACAGGCTGAGCTGCTGGGCACTGAACAGGCTGAGCTGCTGGGCACTGAACAGGCTGAGCTGCTGGGCACTGAACAGGCTGAGCTGCTGGGCACTGAACAGGCTGCATTGATGGGCATTAAACAGGCTGCATTGATGGGCACTGAGCAGGCTGAGCTAATGGGCACTGAGCAGGCTGCATTGATGGGCACTGAGCAGGCTGCATTGATGGGCACTGAGCAGGCTGCATTGATGGGCACTGAGCAGGCTGCATTAATGGGCACTGAGCAGGCTGCTTTAATGGGCACTGAGCAGGCGGCATTGATGGGCACTGAGCAGGCTTCATTGATGTGCACTGAACAGGCTGAGCTGATGGGCACTAAACCGGCTGAGCTGATGGGCACTAAACCGGCTGAGCTGATGGGCACTAAACCGGCTGAGCTGATGGGCACTAAACCGGCTGAGCTGATGGGCACTGAAAAGGCTGGGCTAATGGGCACTGAACAGGCTGCATTGATGGGCACTGAACAGGCTGCATTGATGGGCACTGATCATGTGGCATTGATGAGCACTGAGCAGGCTGCATTGATGGACACTGATCAGGCTGCATTGATGGGCACTTATCAGGCTGCATTGATGGGCAATGATCTGGCTGAGCTAATGGGCACTGGAAAGGCTGAGCTGATGGGCACTGAACAGGCTGCATTGATGGGCACTGATCAGACTGAGCTAATGGGCACTGAACAGGCTGAGTTGATGGGCACTGAACAGACTGAGGTGATGGGCACTGGTGAGGCTGCATTGATTGGCACTGGTGAGGCTGCATTGATTGGCACTGGTGAGGCTGCATTGATTGGCACTGGTGAGGCTGCATTGATTGGCACTGGTGAGGCTGCATTGATTGGCACTGGTGAGGCTGCATTGATTGGCAATGGTGAGGCTGCATTGTTTGGCACTGGCGAGGCTGTATTGATGAGCACTGGCGAGGCTGTATTAATGAGCACTGGCGAGGCTGTATTGATGAGCACTGGCGAGGCTGTATTGATGAGCACTGGCGAGGCTGTATTGATGAGCACTGGCGAGGCTGTATTGATGAGCACTGGCGAGGCTGTATTGATGAGCACTGGCGAGGCTGTATTGATGAGCACTGGCGAGGCTGTATTGATGAGCACTGGCGAGGCTGTATTGATGAGCACTGGTGAGGCTGTATTGATGAGCACTTGTGAGGCTGCATTGATGGGCACTGATGAGGCCGCGCTGATAAGCACTGGTGAGTATAATACACTCTTCAAATGTTCTTTAAAATGCATGGTTTTCCCTTTTATGAACAAGAAAATTATGACGTTATGCGGTTGGGCTGGCATAATAATGCTATGGGGCTGGTATGAAATGATTTCCAGAAATAATTGTATATATCATACAATCATTACATAAACACATACCACATACACTGCATATATAATTTGAGGAAAATATGCTTATAAAATAGTTTACTATTTGCCAGTAAAAAAAAAAAATGTCCCCGGATTTCATTTTAAAAATCTGGTCACCTTATCTTATTGGGACTCTGATGTAATTGGGAGCTCTGATGGGGACCCTGATGTAAGGGGGGACTCTAATGGGGATCCTGATGTAAGAGGGACTCTGATGGATTCTCTGATGTAAGGGGAAATGCTGATGGGGACCTTGACATAAGGTGGGACTCCGATGGGGACCTTAGTGTAAACAGGGACTTATTTATTTATAAAACAGTTTTTTTTTGGTTCACAAATATTTGTAAAATACACTGTGGCCCTTGTACTGAAACGTTTGGAGACCCCTGGTATGGAGGATCTAGCAAACACTTGGACCACACTCCCCTCTTGGTGTGCTATATGCTTCCATCCCCTTGGAGAACAAATGGATCTCCCTCCTCATCTAAACCCCATAAAGGTGGCATGCTTAATAACCCCAGTGCCCTTTAGATCTCATTCACACTTGCTGCATTTATATTTCAATGTTTTTTTTGAAAGATTCTAGAAGTAACGAGAGTAGCAGTTAAACATAGGTCAATGTTCAGATTATTGCCATGACAAATTTACAAGTACATAAGATATAGTCAAACAAAGTATTACATGGTCCATGAATATAAAGGAACAAACAATACTCATGGATAGGGATGAGCTTTCTGTTCGGGTCAAACATGAGTTCGACTCGAACATTGGCTGTTCGCCCGTTCGTCGAAATCTGAACATTATGGGCTGTTCGCGCCAAATTCGAGCGGCGCGTAACGGCCCATAATGCACTGCGGGAGCGCAGTGCATTGCTGTATGATGATTGGCCAGAGCATGCACCATGACCTGCATGCTTTGGCCAATCACAGCATCCTCAGCTAAGAGAGCCATAATTGGCCAACAGGAGGGTGCCTTTTGCCAATCATGGCTCAGGGGGACTAAGTCCACGCCCCACACTATATAAAGCCGACTGCACGTCAACCGCGTGTAGTGTGTCGTTGGCGTGGACGGAGCGAGAGTGTCATTTAGATTGAGCAGGCAGGCAGGCAGGTGATTCAGTTAGCTGCAGTGTATTTAATATATATATACAGTCAGTCTCGTATATACAGTGGGGACGGAAAGTATTCAGACCCCCTTAAATTTTTCACTCTTTGTTATATTGCAGCCATTTGCTAAAATCATTTAAGTTCATTTTTTTCCTCATTAATGTACAAACAGCACCCCATATTGACAGAAAAACACAGAATTGTTGACATTTTTGCAGATTTATTAAAAAAGAAAAACTGAAATATCACATGGCCCTAAGTATTCAGACCCTTTGCTCAGTATTTAGTAGAAGCATCCTTTTGATCTAATACAGCCATGAGTCTTTTTGGGAAAGATGCAACAAGTATTTCACACCAGGATTTGGGGATCCTCTGCCATTCCTCCTTGCAGATCCTCTCGAGGTCTGTCAGGTTGGATGGTAAACGTTGGTGGACAGCCATTTTTAGGTCTCTCCAGAGATACTCAATTGGGTTTAAGTCAGGGCTCTGGCTGGGCCATTCAAGAACAGTCACGGAGTTGTTGTGAAGCCACTCCTTCGTTATTTTAGCTGTGTGCTTAGGGTCATTGTCTTGTTGGAAGGTAAACCTTCGGCCCAGTCTGGGGTCCTGAGCACTCCGGAGAAGGTTTTTGTCCAGGATATCCCTGTATTTGGCCGCATTCATCTTTCCCTCAATTGCAATCAGTCGTCCTGTCCCTGCAGCTGAAAAACACCACCAGAGCATGATGCTGCCACCACCATGCTTCACTGTTGGGGCTGTATTGGACAGGTGATGAGCAGTGCCTGGTTTTCTCCACACATACCACTTAGAATTAAGGCCAAAAAGTTCTATCTTGGTCTCATCAGAATCTTATCTCTCACCATCTTGGAGTCCTTCAGGTGTTTTTTAACAAACTCCATGCGGCCTTTCATGTGTCTTGTACTGAGGAGAGGCTTCCGTCGGGCCACTCCGCCATAAGGCCCCGACTGGTGGAGGGCTGCAGTGATGGTTGACTTTCTACAACTCTCTCCCATCTCCTGACTGCATCTCTGGAGCTCAGCCACAGTGATCTTTGGGTTTTTCGTCACCTCTCTCACCAAGGCTCTTCTCCCCCGATAGCTCAGTTTGGCCGGACGGCCAGCTCTAGGAAGAGTTCTGGTCATCCCAAGCATCTTCCATTTAAGGATTATGGAGGCCACTGTGCTCTTAGGAACCTTAAGTGCAGCAGAAGTTTTTTGTAACCTTGGCCAGATCTGTGCCTTGCCACAATTCTGTCTCTGAGCTCTTCAGGCAGTTCCTTTGACCTCACGATTCTCATATGCTCTGACATGCACTGTGAGCTGTAAGGTCTTATATAGACAGGTGTGTGGCTTTCCTAATCAAGTCCAATCAGTATAATCAAACACAGCTGGACTCAAATGTAGGTGTAGAACCATCTCAAGGATGATCAGAATAAATGGACATCACCTGAGTTAAATATATGAGTGTCACAGCAAAGGGTCTGAATACTTAGGACCATGTGATATTTCAGTTTTTCTTTTTTAATAAATCAGCAAAAATGTCAACAATTCTGTGCTTTTTCTGTCAATATGGGGTGCTGTATGTACATTAATGAGGAAAAAAATGAACCTAAATGATTTTAGCAAATGGCTGCAATATAACAAAGAGTGAAAAATTTAAGGGGGTCTGAATACTTTCCGTCCCCGCTGTATATATATCCACTCTATCCAGTTTAGCTAGATCTGACTGAAGGCCATTTTTGGTGTACTGTTTCTAATATACTTCAGACAGGCAGGTGATTCAGTTAGCTGCAGTGTATTTTATATATATATATATATATATATATATATATATATATATATATATATATATATATACACAGTCAGTCTCATATATATATATATATATATATATATATATATATATATATATATATATATATATCCACTGTATACAGTTTAGCTATATCTCACTGCAGGCCGTTCCTCGTTCTTGGTGTACTCTTTCTAATATACTTCTGGCAGGCAGGTGATTCAGTTAGCTGCAGTGTATTTAATATAAATATATATATATATATATATATATAATTATATATATATATATATATATATATATATATATGTACTGTATATATATATATATATATATATATATATACTGTATATATATATATATATATATATATATATATATATATATATATATACAATATATATATATATATATATATATATATATATATATAATACCGTATTTATTGACGTATAACACGCACCGGCGTATAACACGCACCCCAATTTAGGAGGGAATTTTAAGGGAAAAAAAACTTTTAGGAGGGAAGTTGAAGGGAAAAAAACTTACATTTAAATGCCCATCATTGCAGCCTTCTCAGTGCAGCCATGTCAGTGCAGCCTTGCCCCAGTGCAGCCTTGTCAGTGCAGCCTTCCCCAGTGCAGCCTTGTCAGTGCAGCCATGTCAGTGCAGCCATGTCAGTGCAGCCTTCCCCAGTGCAGCCATCTCAGTGCAGCCTTCCCCAGTGCAGCCTTGCCCCAGTGCAGCCTTCCCCAGTGCAGCCTTGCCCCAGTGCAGCCTTCGATCCCCTGTCCCTGCTAGCTGGGCTTCAAAATCGCGGACCGCGATTTGAAAATGGCGCCGCCGGCGCCGAAATACACAGAGCCGGTCCTCGGCTCTTTCCGGCGGCTCTCGTTTACTTTCGGTTTCACTCGTAGCCCCGAGCGGAGCTATCCGAACCTACTCGGATAGCTCCGCTCGGGGCTACGAGTGAAACCGAATGTAAACGAGAGCCGCCGGAAAGAGCCGAGGACCGGCTCTGTGTATTTCGGCGCCGGCGGCGCCATTTTTAAATCGCGGTCGGCGATTTTGTTATTTTGACAGGTCGGGATCGCAGGGGATCGGCGTATAACACGCACCTGCGACTTTCCCCTGATTTTAAGGGGAAAAAAGTGCGTGTTATACGCCGATAAATACGGTATATAGTCTCGTGTGTATATATATATATATATATCATATTTATCAGCGTATAACACACACTTTTTTCCCCTTAAAATCAGGGGAAAATCGTGGGTGCATGTTATACGCCGATCCCCCGCCGATTTTGAGCCTCTCGGCCGCTCTCGGCGGCTTTCAGCCGCTCTCGGCTGTTCTCGGCGGCTTTCGGCTGCTCTTGGCTGTTCTCGGTGGCACTCGCAGTCCCGCGTGAGCCGCCAAAAGCCGCCGAGAAAAGCCGAGAGCGGCTGATAGCCCCCGAAAGCCGACGAAAACCGCCAAGAGCGGTCGAGCGCCGCCGAGATATACAGGACATCCGTGTCTGTATCTTGGCGGCGCCATTTTTTAAATAGCAAGGTACTGACAGTACAGTCTGCAAATTCACAGGGGCAAGGCTGCAATTGACACTGACAAGGATGCAATGATGGACACTGACAAGGATGCAATGATGGACACTGACAAGGATGCAATGATGGACACTGACAAGGATGCAATGATGGACACTGACAAGGCTGCAATGATGGACAAGGCTGCAGATGGACACTGACAAGGCTGCATTGATGGGCATTTAAATGTAAGTTTTTTTTCCTTAAACTTCCCTCCTAAAAGTTTTTTTCCTTAAAATTCCCTCGTAAACTTGGGGTGCGTGTTATACGCCGATAAATACGGTGTATATATATATATATATATATATATATATATATATATATATATATATATATCCACTGTATCCAGTTTAGCTAGATGCAGTGTATTTAATATATATATATATATATATATATATATATATATATATATATATATATATATATATACAGTCAGTCTTGTATATATATGTATCCTGTGCATACAGTTTAGCGATATCTCACTGCAGGCCGTTCCTGGTGTACTCTTTCTAATATACTTCTGGCAGGCTGTACCAGCTAGTCTTTGAGCCCGAACTGCAGAGAGAGGCCTCCCCTACGGCTCCCACTCACGGCCCCCTGGAATGGAGACAGAGGGCACAGGAATAAGGAGTGGTATGAGTGCCTGGCAGGATCAACAGTCAGTTCAGAAGTCCAGGAAACACTATGAGCCAGGAGACTGGACATGGAGAGTAGCCTGGAGACTGGAGTGCTGAACTGGAACCAGGAACAACAGCAGGCAGGTAGACTGGAGACTGGAGTGCTGGACTGGAAACAGGAACAACAGCAGGCAAGTAGACTGGAGACCGGAGTGCTGGACTGGAACCAGGAACAACAGTAGGCAGTAGACTAGAGACTGGAGTGCTGGACTGGAACCAGGGACAACAGCAGGCAGTAGACTGGAGATCGGAGTGCTGAACTGGAACCAGGAACAACAGCAGACAGTGGACTGGAAACTGGAGTGCTGGACTGGAACCAGGAACAACAGCAGGCAGTGGACTGGAGACTGGAGTGCTGAACTGGAACCAGGAACAACAGCAGGCAAAGAGAGGTCAGGCAGGCCGGGTCAGATATCAGGCAGGCAGAGGAGGTACCAGAGGGTCAGGCAGAAGAATCGTCAGACAGGCCGGTGGTCAAGTATCAGGCGGACAGCAGAGGGAACAAGCAGAAGAATGGTCATAGGCAAGCCGGAGGTCAGATGCAGGCAGACAGCTGGGTTGGTCACAAACAGATAGCCGGGTCTAAACAGGTAATCTCAGATCAGGTCAGATTAAGCACACGGAACGCTGTAGAGCAGACAGCGGGACTGGAAGTGACAGACAGACTTAATTAGCCCGCCTGGCCCCAACAGGGATGCGCGCGCAGTGGCGCCCGCAAGTGCACACCAGTGAGCCTGGGGTGCCGGTTACTGGCAGGATCTTCCTGACATTGCCCCCCCAAGGGGCAGCCTCCGGATGGGACCTTTTAAAGGACTGCAACAGATTCCCAGCGTGGATGTTGCTCTCGGGTTCCCAAGAATTTTCTTTGGGTCCAAACCCCCTCCACTTAATCAGGAATTGGTACTGATTATTTCTTCTCCTGTAGTCCAAGATGGATTCCACTTCGAACTCCTCCTCGCCATCTACCAGAACAGGATCAGGGGGATCCATACTACGACCTGGAAATGGGTTGGAAATGGAAGGTTTTAGAAGAGATACATGGAATACCGGATGGATCCTCAGTGAATCAGGAAGTTCTAGTTCATAGGCCACCTCGTTGATCTTCCTCCTGACAGGAAAAAGCCCCAAGAACTAAGGACCCATCTTCTTTGAAGGACATGCCAACCTAAGGTTTACTGTGGATAACCATACCCGGTCACCGGGTGCAAGTATTAATTCGCCTCGTTTCTTCTTGTCAAAGGTTATCTTGTTGTGTTCTTGGGTCCTGGTCATGGTTTCCTGTAGAATCTGGTTGTTGGAGGCAAAGAAGTTTATTCTTTCCTGAACTGCTGGTACTGTACATTTGGGAAGGGAATTGGGTAGAAAGGAAGGATGGAAGCCATAGTTAGCGAAGAATGGAGTCTGCTTGATAGCAGAGTGGATGGAGTTATTGTAGGCAAATTCAGCCAATGGAACCAAAGAAATCCAGTTGTTTTGGGCAAAAGAGGAGAAATAGCGTACGTATTGCTCGAGAGTTTGGTTAGTTCTCTCTGTTTGCCCATTGGTCTGGGGATGATAGGCAGAGGAGAACGACAATTCGATATTCAGAGCTTTGCAAAGGGACCTCCAGAATCGGGAGGTAAACTGTACCCCCCGATTTGAGACAATATTGGCTGGTACCCCGTGGAGTCTGATGATTTCTTTAATGAATACTTTTGCCGTTTCAGGAGCTGAGGGAGTACCCTTTATTGGGACAAAATGTGCCATTTTTGACAGTCGATCTACAATCACAAAGATGGTGGTATGGCCCTCCGCCGGAGGTAACTCAACAATAAAATCTATGGATAACATCTTCCATGGTCTGTCTGGGACAGGCAGAGGTTTTAGTAGCCCCCATGCCTTGGTTTTGTGACCTTTGCTTCTAATGCAGGTTGTACAGGATTCTACGAATTTCTTGTAATCCTCACCTACCTGAGGCCACCAAAAGGCACGCTGTACCAGGTCAGTGCTTTTAGTTATGCCGAAATGCCCGGCCAGTGCGTGATCGTAACAAAGTTCCAATATGGACACTCGTAGGTTTTCGGGTATGTAAATTTTGTTTTCGTGCCAAAGCAACCCATCTCTGACCTGTAGTTCTGGCCCAACGGAAGGTCTCAGTCCTGCGGAGGCTTGCTTAATTCGTGAAAGCAGAAGAAATTTCCCCGGGGACAGGATAGTGTCTGGAGATGAAATTTCTTGGGGTTTGTGAAACATCTGGGATAGGGCATCGGGATAGGTGAAATGAAAAGAGAACCTGGAGAGGAAGAGGGCCCACCTGGCTTGTCGTGGCTTCAATCTATTCGCAGACCTCAGATACTCTCCAGAAGGTAGCGCCACTCTTCTAACGCAGATTTTATTGCCAACAAATCTCGGTCTCCCACGTCATAATTCCTCTCTGCTGCCGACAATTTGCGGGAGAAGAAGGCCACCGGGTGAAGCAGAGCCCTGGTTCCTTGTCTTTGGGACAGTACTGCCCCCACAGCAATTTCAGATGCGTCTACTTCAAGTATAAATGGTAGAGAGGAATCTGGATGTTTCAGTACGGAGGCAGAAGTTAAAAGACCTTTGAGGGTCTCAAAGGCTTTTTGGGCTTCAGGAGATCAGTGGAAACATTTTCCCTGCTTAGTTAACTGGATAATTGGAGTGATAATGGCTGAGAACCCTTTAATAAATTTCCGATAGATATTGGCAAATCCAACGAAATGTTGGAATCCCTTCTTGTCTGTTGGGACCAGCCAATCCAAGATTGCAGCGATTTTCTGAGGGTCCATTTTAATGCCTTTACTGGAAATTATTAGCTCCAAAAATGGTATACTTACCTGCTCAAACTCACACTTTTCTGCCTTCGCATACAAACCATGCTGTCGAAGCTGAGCCAATACACTTCTGACGTGCCTGCGGTGAGATTCAAGGGAAAAAGAAAAGATTAGTATATCGTCCAGGTAGACAATGACGAATAGATCCAAAAAGTCCCGTAAAACGTCATTAATAAAGTACTGAAAAGTAGCGGGAGCATTGCACAACCCAAAGGGCATCACTAAGTACTCAAAGTGCCCATAGCGGGTACGGAAAGCAGTTTTCCTATCATCTCCGTCCCTGATATGGACCAAATTGTAGGCTCCGCGGAGCTCAAGTTTGGTAAATACAGTGGCGATCCCAAGTCTTTGAAATAATTCTGGTACCAGGGGAAGAGGGTAACGGTTTTTCACTGTAATTTTATTTAGTTTGCGGTAGTCCATGCATGGTCGAAGGGTATGACCTTTTTCTGTACAAAAAAGATGCCCGCGCCTGCTGGAGACGTGGTTGGGCGGATGAAACCTTTTTTTAAGTTCTCGTCAATATATTCTGTCAAAGGAAAAATCCTCCCGAAAGGAATCTCAGCTCTGGGAAGCAGCTCGATAGGGCAGTCATAGGCCCAGTGAGGTGGTAAAGTCTCTGCCCCTTGTTTACTAAATACGTCCAGGAAGTCATGGTAAGTTAGAATAGACTGACGTATACTGGCTTCTGTGTCCAGGCACAGTAAAGTAGAGGGCCTATGAAAGTCTTGTGAACTGCAAAACTGCTGGCAATAGGGAGAGGAAAAGGTGACCTCTCTTGTGGCCCAGTTAATGTCAGGCATAGGCGTGAGCAAGGGGTGTGCCAGGTGTGCCTGGGCACACCCTAATCCTGGAGTTGGCAACCCATCAATTGTGGGCAGGTGACAGGTAAGCCGTGATCCTTACTTGCCAACCCCCAGAACCTGGACATGGTAGGCGGCTGGAGTGGAAATTAATGGACCGGTCTGTATTTTCTTCTGCAGCAGCTGAAAGTAGGCTTCTCCTCCTCTTCCTCTCGCCGATATTCAGCTGTCATGGGAGGAAAATACAGGGGATTGGTACAAATGTATGCCACCCCTCTTGTCCCAGTTCCTTTTCTTTCTGCTGCCCAGGCCCCCCTGTGTGCTCACCTGCTCCCCCCATTGTTTTAGGATGACGAGTGGGCAAGAGGCTGGTTAATATGTCACAAAAGCATATGTGTTGGAGCTTTGAGGTGCACACCCTAATACAATAGGCTGCGCACACCTATGATGTCAGGGTTTTGTGCTTGTAACCAAGGCATGCCAAGGATTATAGAAAACAAGGGGGAAGCAATAATGTCTATGAGCAGAAATTCTTGGTGAGAGTTAGAAATGGTAACTGGTATTGGAGCAGTCTCTTGAACTACAAGTCCGGATTTGATGGCGGACCCATCAGCCAGATGGATGGAAAGTCCATGGGTTTTCGGAAGAAGTGGGATCTGATGTTTGGCAGCAAAAGACAAATCCATGAAACAGCTGCAAGCTTCGGAATCAATAATGATTGAGTATTTGCAGAGTCTGGAAGCTGTAATGAAACAAAGAGGGCAAGATGAGATGTGGTCTTGGCCAGAGGAGCAACATAGTCAGTGGACAAGAAGAGACACTTACGGATTTTAAGAGTGCAATTCCTGACATAGTGGCCGTGTTCCCCGCAATACAGGCACAGATTATTCATCTGGCGATGTTGACGTTCTTCCTGGGTGAGGGAAGGACGAAGAACCCTCAGCTGCATGGGTTCAGGTACGTTAAACGTGGAGGCAGGTGCTGCTGGTGGTGTTTGACTTGGAAGCATCCAGGTTGGGTGATAAAGTCCTGTAGCCCTCTCCGCCCTACGTTCCCTTAGGCGTCGATCGATCTGGATGGCCAAATCGATTAATGCATTCAGAGTCTGTATGCCAACTCTGGCTAACTCATCTTTCAGGGAGCCAGAAAGTCCCATGCGGAACTGGTAGTGGAGAGCAGCATCGTTCCAATTTGTGTCTGCGCTCCACCGTCTGAACTCAGCCACGTAATCCTCCGCTGCCCTGCGCCCTGCTGAAGAGCACGCAATGCAGTTTCTGTGGTCACTGAAAGCTGGGGATCTTCGTATAGCTGGGCCATCGCATCAAAGAAGGTGGTGAGGTTGGTCAGTGACGCATCTTTTTGTTCCAGGAGGTGATGGGCCCAGGTTTGGGGGTCGCCTGTGAGCAAGGAAACCACAAAGTCCACCTTGGTGGCCTCCAGGCAAAAGGTGCGTGTTTGGAGGGTGAAGAACAGTTCGCAGGAGTTGCGGAAAGCCCTGAATTCACTTCGGTCTCCAGAGAATTTTCAGGTGTTGGAACTCTAGGCTCCGGAGGAAGCATTACTACGGTTGGTGAAAGCCCAGCTGGGGAAGTAGAAGCATGGAAGGCTGCCTGGGCTTCGGTAGGGTTAGACAGGGCTAATACCCATTCTTCCAGCCGGATGTATTCTTGCTGAAGGTTCTTGACTGCTTCAGTCAACCTTGACAGGTGTACACACAGTTCCTCTAGGTTCTCTGCTCGGGCTCAGACATGGCTGTCTGCTAGTGTCACATACCTGGTAGCAACCACGAACAACAGCAGGCAAGTAGACCAGAGACCAGAGTGCTGGACTGGACCCAGGAACAACAGCAGGCAGTAGACTGGAGACTGGAGTGCTGGACTGGAACCAGGGACAACAGCAGGCAGTAGACTGGAGACCGGAGTGCTGGACTGGAACCAGGAACAACAGCAGGCAGTAGATTGGAGACTGGAGTGCTGGACTGGAACCAGGAACAGCAGGCAGTAGACTGGAGTGCTGGACTGGAACCAGGAACAACAGCAGGTCAGAGAGGTCAGGCAGGCTGGGTCAGATATCAGGCAGGCAGAGGAGGTACCAGAGGGTCAGGCAGAAGAATAGTTAGACAGGCCAGTGGTCAAGTATCAGGTGGACAGCAGAGGTACCAGGAAACAAGCAGAAGAATAGCCATAGGCAAGCCCGTTCTTGCACTCAACAAGCGTATCTGTGAGGCTTTACAGTGTTGTGCCACCACCACCACAGGCCCAATTTTTCTGCCGCTGTTTAACAGGGGCGCGTAATTACAATTTTTGATGTAATATTTCACAGCAGGGCCCGTTCCTGCGCTCAACAAAAGTATCTGTGAGGCTTTACAGTGTTGTGTCATCACCACCACCGCCCAAGGCCCAATTTTTCTGTCCCTGTTTAATAGGGGCATGTAATTACAATACTTGATTTAATATTTCACAGCAGGGGACGTTCCAGCGCCTACCAAGAGTAACTGTGTGGGCTTACAGTGTTCTGGTACCACCAACACCTAAGGCCCAATTTTCCGCAGAGTGTATAGGGCAGGCCGTATAGTATACCGTATTTATCGGCGTATAACACGCGCCGGCGTATAACACGCACCCCAAGTTTAGGAGGGAATTTTAAGGAAAAAAACTTTTAGGAGGGAAGTTTAAGGAAAAAAAACTTACATTAAAATGCCCATCAATGCAGCCTTATCGTGTCCATCTGCAGCCTTGTCAGTGTCATTGCAGCCTTTTCAGTGTCAGTGCAGCCTTGCCCCAGTGTCCATTGCAGCCTTGTCAGTGCAGCTTTGCCCCAGTGCAGAATTGTCAGTGCAGCCTTGTCAGTGCAGCTTTGCCCCAGTGCAGCCTTGTCAGAGCAGCTTTGCCCCAGTGCAGCCTTGTCAGTGCAGCTTTGCCCCAGTGGTCAGTGGAGCCTTTCCCCAGTGGTCAGTGCAGCCTTGCCCCAGTGGTCAGTGCAGCCTTGCCCCCAGTGTCCATTACATGCTTGGACAGATCGCCGCCGACATACACATAGCATGTAGTTTTAAATATGGCGCCGCGGAGTTCGGAGGGACTAGGCGGAGCTGAACGAGCGCTACCGAGATATACATAGTCGAGTGTATTCGGCTCTCTCCGGCGCCGCTCACAGTCCCGCCCAGTCCCGCCCTATGATGGACATAACACAGGTCCAATGGCGGGACTGGGCGTGACTGTGAGCGGCGCCGGACAGAGCCGAGAACACTCGACTATGTGTATCTCGGCTCCGCCCAGTCACTGTGATCTCAGCGGCGCTCCTTCAGCTCCGCCAAGTCCCTCCGAACTCTGCGGCGCCATATTTAAAACTACACGCTATGTGAATGTCGGCTGCGATTGCGGCGATCGCTCCGATAGTTCACAATTAGTGGGGATCGGTGTATAACACGCACCCACGATTTTCCCCTGATTTTAAGGGGAAAAAAGTGCGTGTTATACGCCGATAAATACGATATATAGGCGGGCCCCTATTTTCAAACATCCGACTTACAAACGCCTCCTTCTTACAAACGGAGGGAGACAACAGGAACTCAGAGGAAATCTACCCCTAGGAAGAGAAATTCTCTTCTGTAAGATGTAAATATGGGAAAAAGGTGTCTCCCCACTGATGCTTTATCACCAATCCTTTTTTTTTATAATAAACCAACATTTTCAAAATCCAATTGTCTTTGGGACAGAAAGTGAGGTGAAATCTTCTGAACAGGGGCACAGACAGCAAAAAAAGTTACAGGGGTGATAACCCTGCCCTATATTATCCAAAAAGCTTAAAAATAGATTTTTGGGCTGGAGCTACACTTAAAAAATGTACCTGTTCCAAATTACAAACAGATTCAACTTAACAACAAACCTACAGTCTCTATCTTGGGGGGGGGGGCAACATTACATTACAGCCGCAAGGAGTTTTAAATTACTTTCATTCCTTTAGAAATGTCATTTTGTGCAGGGACTGCTCTAAACACGGGAAAAATGCGCCACTTTACAGGCATACTATAGACAGGAATATTACACTTTGATTGTTTCACTATAAGCATTATTGAAATCACTGCTCCTGAAAAAACGGCCGTTTTTAAACCTTTTTTTTGCATTGATACATGTCCCCTGGGGCAGGACCCAGGTCCCCAAACACTTTTTATGACAATAACTTGCAAATTAGCCTTTAAAATTAGCACTTTTGATTTATCACGTTCGAGTCCCCTAGACTTTAATGGGGTTCGCGTGTTTGCACAAATTTTTGGTCTGTGCGCATGTTCTGGCCGCGAACCGAACCGGGGGTGTTCGGCTCATCCCTACTCATGGGATGTTCTCAGATAAACCCGTTGAGCAAAGAAAATCCAGCAAATAATATCAAAGGGTACTAAACGTATAGTTAACCTAACCACATACCGTTCTAATCAGTACTCGAATCGTAACCATGTGTAGTAACATACAAGAACCCGAGTATGGTACAGAGAGGCAGATGAAGGGGAGGGAGGGGTCGAGGGGGAATACTGGATAAGACATATTAGGGGACTTTTGTACCATTTCCTGAGAATATCAATGTCAAAACTTAATGCAGTTCTAAAACATCCCAATAAGTATTGGTTTCAAACTACATATAAAAAGAGGTGGAGGGAAAGAAGGAAAGCAGAATTGAGGAAAAAAAGAAAGTGGAAGGAGAGGAATTCAAGAGGGTCAGCCCAGAGCTCATTTAGCTAACCGAAACGGGTCCCATATTTTATAAAGTTTTTCAGAGTTATTATGGAGTATGTCAGTGAGTTTGTCATTAACCATAATCCAGTTGACTTTATTTTTAACATAATCCAGAGGAATAACCAGTTGTTTCCAATGCCGAGCCACTGTAATCCTTGCTGCTAACAGTATATATGTGATTAATTTAGTTGATTTCCTGGGCACCAATTCGGGTAGTCTATGGAATTTAGCCACCTCTGGGGATCTACTGTGATGGAGATATTGGATATCATATTTATATCAATGAGATTCAAGTGGACCATTGCAAGGATTCCAATTTAAACTGCCTTGCCCCATAGGATATATATATATATATATATATATATATATATATATATATATATATATATATATATATATATATATATATATATATATATATATATATATATATATGTGTGTATATATATCTAGCTATGTGTGGGTATATATATTTATATATGGGTATGTTTCTTAATATCATGATAGAACAAAGCTCACCTTAAGGAATGTAGTTACATTGATGTGAACCCGAGAAGCCCCCCAGGCGTTAATTGGATCAAAGGGTATTGGCAGACCTTAAGGCATCCATTCTTCAGAGGACTGATAGGCACCGAGGGGGTCGCAATGTAACAGCAATGTCCGAGCATGAATTAGCAAAGAGGCTTCAAATGTAGCCAACCAGACTTTGAGACATCTCTGACCCAATCAATATGTTGCATCTATTGATTGGTGGAGAATGCATATAAAAGAGAGAGGGCTAAATGGTTACAAACAGTCCAGCCCAAGAACATCTAAGGGATATGCTGTCTGCGTAAAGTATACTGGAATCTATGTCTATCTTTCTTTCTAACCTTTTTCTATCCTAGGATTTGTCTTATGACTTTGTATATCTTGTATATGTCCATTGCAAACATTTATGAGTTTGGCCTAAATTAACTTTGCAGCTTAGAGCAAACACTGTACTTATGCCATCACTAGAGATATATGATAAATTCTAATTATTCTAACTTTCTTTTTCTGTGTAAATAAATGTAATTGTTTATCTTTTTTCCCTGTTATCGCTCGTTTTTATTCTTATATAGACAAGGGTTTAATCACTTATATTTGTATCGTTAATCGTTTAAGTGAGGTATAAAAATTTCCGAAACATATGGTGCCCCGTGTGAGGAAGTTTAATGTTGGGGTGAACGCGATTTCTTGTATGGAAGACGGAGTTGGTTTTGTGTTTACCTGTCTGAATACCCAGACTAAAAAAAAACTTATCAGAACTTTCCTGTTTACCTTTTGTCTATGCTAATTCTTTGATGAGACTGATTTTGAATAATGCATATGAGAAATAGAAATGGAAACTGTATATTGTGTATGATTATAGATGTGGGATTAGTTGCAACCTGCAATGTGTGGGTTTTGTAAGCAACTGCATGTTTATGGCCATGCACGGGGGAGGGGCAGCCAGGCTCGCTGTTCCATGGTTGTTACATTAGAATATGTATGTGAAAAGGGCTACTCCCTGTGCACAATAGGAAGAGGGAGGGTTTCTTTTTGTTTTGTAGCTAAAAAGACCATGCAAGCATTCACTGTGGGTGGGATGGGCTCAGGATCCCAGGAACGCTGTTTGTATTTCTGAGATGTTTTTTCTGTGAAAGCTGATGCCAGAAGAAGGATTGAACTTTGTTTGAGAAAAGTGGGTATGTTTGAGCTATGTTATATTGTGGCGTTGTTGTTTCATTGTAAAGCATCTGTTACTAAGTGTGCACTCTCAATTGTGCGGCGAAATTACATACTTTTCAGTGGAACTGTTCCTAAACTGTGTGTCCATGGATTAGTGTGAATTTACAAATGTGTAGTCAGTCTTTGTGGAGAAAGGAGTCTAGTGAAGAAGTCTGATTTAGCAGGATCAACAATTGCATTTCATGTGTTGGTGTTTTAGTGTGCCCTTTTTCTCAGTGGCCATTTTGTGGTTGCCGTGAGACTGTGGCTCGATGTTCATTTGCAACTACCAGTTTATGTTTTATGTAACTTTTGGCTTTTTCAGATGTGTTGTTTGGTTGGAGAGCCTGTATTTGAGGCCTGCCAAGGTCCCTAGTGGTATGCAGAATGAAATGTTTGTAAGTGTTCATTTAGTATCTCAAATGTGTAATTTTGTAGGGAGAAATTTGAGTTTTGGCGGGAAAATGCGTCATTTTGTTGTGGCCTGGCCTTCCTCTGCCATTTCCTTTTGTTGTTTCCATGTGACTGTGCTTTGGTTTTCATCGGCCATCTTGCTGTAGTCTACCATGTGGTCTTGGCCTGGCTTTCGTTTGTGTTGTTTGGCCTGTGGGTCATCCTATAGGGGAAGGTGCAGCCACCATTCCTTTGTGTGTGAAACCATGTGACATGAGCCACCATTTTGTTTCTAGGCATTATTTCTGTTTTAAGTGAATGTAAGCTTTTGTAGGTGTTTTGTGTTTGTACTTTTTGTCAACTCTTCAGTAGAAGAGTGGCGATTTTTGTATTGGATTTCTGTTTTGGTGGGAAAATGCACCATTTTGTTGTGGCCTGGCTTTTGTTGTAGTCACCATGAGGCCATGGTCGGCGGCCATTTTGAGAAGTGCAGTTTAAGGATTTTGTGCCTTTTAGCCTGTAAATCATCCCAGAGCGGAAAGCTGCTCCAATTCCTTTGTATGTGTGCAGCCATCCAGTCTACTTTGCATTGAATTTAATAGCTTCAACTGAGTTTTTGTACTTTTAGCGGTGCATGTTTTTAAAATATTTTTGGAGTTCTTCAGAGGGCAATTCATTGTTTTGAGGCTTGTATTGTATATCCTGCAAGAGTTTAGGAAGGGGGCAATTTATTCTTAGATATCTCTATGCAGTTATGGTTAGGGAGCAGGATGTTTGGTCTACTCTGGAAGTGGCAGACAGAAGAGATGTACTGTGTGGACTATTAGAGGAGAGATATGCTGTGTGTACTGTGGGGGGTGAGTCTGGCGGATATCATCAGACTCAGAGATCAAACTTTTTTATTTAAACAAAAAAAAAACAATGTCTTCTTTTAAGAAGGGTGTCATTTTTGGGAGCGTTCGTTTGAATTTCTAATCGTTAGTGGGGTAGGGTCGACGTTTATTTTCAACCACAGTGATGGGAAGATTTGGAGATAATAGGGAACTTCTTGGTCAAGGGAATTGTCAGACAGTGTATGTGGTTTTCGTTCAGAAAGTACATTGATTTTAAAAACAGAATGTTAAAAACAAGTTAAAATTTCAAACATTTTTTTTCCACTCAGCGAAGGTACAAAGATTTTTCGTCTGAACATTCCTGTCTGAAAATTGATCTGTGTGGCCAGCATGAGGCTCGGTGCACGCCTATGCAGTTTGCTTTTTATCTGTTTCTGCAGTGCTTTTTGCTGTACGTTTTCGATTTTCTTGCACGTGATTTTGCTGCAATTTGCGTTTTTGTTTTTTCTGGCCAGGTTGTTGTAGGTCAGATTGGAGGACACGGGTTGCTGCAGGGGTGCATTGTATATTTTTCTGCAGCTTTTCCCTTGGAGTGTATTGAACAGAAGAGGTGCTGTTTTGCATTAAGGAGGGAGTCCCTGACCCTTTCCAAATATGCTGGGGGGGGGGCATGGATGTGAACGTGTCTCATGGGAGGCCATGTGAATGAACTGTAGTGTGTTTCTGCAAAAGGCATCAGAAAAGCACATAGATGTGAACCAGGTCTAAGACGTTCATTAACATAATGGGGTTGAGAAGGCTAGGGTTGGTCCTTTGTGGTGCAGGGGGGAGCAGATAGTCACTACTGTAAGGGGTTAATTTTTTACTGTAGAACGGTGAAAGTTATATTTACGTTTGCGATTGTTTGCTCTTTTTGTACTATAGAGGGCTCATTTTGTTTTTGTTTTTTAACCCCCATTGTGTTAACGGCCGATTGATCGATTGTGAAGGTAGTAGTCGAATGATGTTGTGGTCGATTGGTTGTAGATTAGTCAATTAGTTGTTTCAGCCCTAGTATGGATCTGTCTCTTTGTAAACTACTAACTGTGGATTGTGAGCTTTGTAATTAGACCTGTATACACTGGCTATATTGTAAACTGCTACCAATCATATTGAAATTAGGTGTGCATCAGTTAACTGCCTCCTGTACTACAAGCACCCATAGGGTCCTGATTATCCAAGTTTATGTTAATCATTATGGAGATAACAGAAGTAATAGCCCTTCGTTAAGCATTTCCTTTAGAATACCTCTGAAAAGTCCACGGGGGAGATTGAACTATTATAGTTTGGAAAATCTCCAGGCTATTTTTTTTTGAAGGACTATAGTCAGAACAGGGAACATTAGGAGTAGTACGCTAGCAGCCCGCTCAGGCCGTGTAAAATAACCGGAATGTGGGGGCCGGTTATCGTGATAAATGCGCAAACCATAACCGCTCCGAAAGTAAAGCGCGGGGTTCTCTGTACGCAGAGTCCGGAAAAAAATTGTTCTGACAAGTAGTGAAAAAAAAAAGCAGCAACGGTGACAGGGGCGGTACCTGTCAACCCAATTCTTGGTCAGAGAGTAGCTACCTCTGAAGTAAATGCAACCTGTAAAAAGGTTGGGGGAATCAGTTCAAGGTCCGGAGTCCGTAAAGGATGGGTAATCTAATCGCTTCAAAGAGGGGGTCTGAATGGGGTAAACCCTATCAAATGACCCCAAGGGAAGAGATGATAGATAGATATGGACCTTGGGTTGTGAAATATTTGCAAGATTGGGATCGTTGGACTGGGAAGAAGTATTTTAAAAGAGGTACTTTTAAGCCAAAAGCTTGGGAAAATCTGTACCGTGCTCACCACAGAAAGATGACACAGCCATATGAAAAAGATACGTTATTTTTTATGGATGCTGGAGTCAGCAAATAAAACAGAGGAAGTGAATGTTAATACTATGGGATTTAAGGAGAAATCATTCCAAACAATGCTTGAATGTAGGGACAAGCGGAAACCATCACAACCCCCATTAAGGGGTGACAGTGATTGTCAGGGAGACAAGGAGCAGTTGTCAGGACTTGGGCCTTATGCAGTTGCCCAGTCCTTGTCAGCTGAATGCTCATGGGCTGACATGAATTGTCACCTTTCAGTGGTGGACAAAAAGGTAGAGCCACAACACAAGTCTGATACCTCAGTAAAATGTGGATTACAGACGGATCGGGAGGTACAGGAAGAAGAAGGCAGAGTAGCAAGACAAGGAGACGCAATGGCCATGCTGGCATTAAGGGAGGAAGTTCTCCAGGCAGAAGGGACACTTTCTGTCCCGCTGACGGGGGAGGATGTGAAATTAAATCTCACTGAAAGAAGCTGTAGTAAGCGCACGGGAAAACCGCCGCTAATCTTTGTGGCCAGGTGGTTAGCGAAACAGTATGAACATTTGAAAGTGCAAAACACATCCCTAAAAGAAGAGCTAGAAATCACCAAAGGTAACATCAGTACTTTAGAAGCTTCTATGTCAAATTCAGAGGCTATCCACCAGCAATTAGTACTAGAAAACAAAAGATTACAGGAGGACATTCTCCAGTTGGAAAAGAGACTGAAGGATGCAGAAGGTGGGGTGAAACCATTATCTGTCAGCTGCCAGGAGCCGTTGGATCAGTTTTCAGATAGAGAAGATAACAAGGTAACTGATTTGGGTAGGTCTGAATTCAGGTGGACATCCTTCACACCTAAGGTATGTACCAACAAGAATAAATCCCAGGAAGGTAAAAATTGCCCCTATATTTTGTAAGCCGCAGGTAAAAACTACTAATCCAGGAAAGGCCATCCCACAGTCATCTAAAACAAAGCCCTTTGTTAAGAGGTGTTGTACCACTGGTTTACTAGGCCATATCGTGAGATTTTGTCTATCCAGTTCCAGTCAAAAAGTCGGTAAGCATAATCCATATAGGACCACAAGATGTGATTTTGAAGTGTACTCTGCACGCTTCGCCACATGGCCTAGGTGTAGGAAGTATGGACCGCCTAGGTCAGGGGTCCCATTCCAAACTCCTGAGAATGTGTCCATACAGGCTGAGAAGGGGCTAATGAAATGGGATGGTACTCTGAAAGAATTTCAACCTTACCAAACAGATGTTATGGGTTTAAGAAGAAGTACAGGGTATTATAGAAAACATGCTGATATGTGTGATGTCTAGAGGTCATCTTTAACCTAGCCAATTGTGTGAGTGTGTGTGGAGTATGCAATATATGTCGTGTTGTGTGACGTTTGTTCTCAGCTGCTGTAACAGCCCACCCAAATGACCCCCCTTCTTTCTCACCAGGTCTGTGAAAAGGTACAGCGAACTGTATTGACATGCAAATGACCTGAGCCAAGATAATTATCTGTACTAGTGAATTGAAAGATACATGTACTAAAATGACTTTGTTTTTCAGGAAAACAGTACTGGAGAGGTTCTTTGTGGTGAGGTATTATGATCTGTTGACAAATGGTACTGCTAAAAGGTTTTTTTACGGATTGCTAATTTTTTTCAACTATGGTGAATAAATTTTTTTTTGGAATTATTGGTATACCATAAAACAAAAAATCCACGTGGTATTAATGTGTATTAAGTAATACATATTAATGATAAATTGAGCTCAACAATTTTTTGGTATCTTAAAAAAAAAGTGCACTATTTATGTAATGTAATGTAATGTATATTTGTGTTTCATATGCTAATGTCTTGTTACAGGTATATAACCATTGGATTATTTTGTTTCTAGGAGGAAAATGGAATATTTATTACTAAATTTTATTGGTGTTTTATTTCTCAGATTCGATAATTGGGTTTCCTGGCTTTAAAGGGCACATCGGTCGGCTCGTGTACCCACTACTGTTCAGTGATCCCGGCGCCTCAGTGCTGCAAGGGATTTTTCTTTGCCCTTTGGCCAGTTGTGTTTGGTAGCAGAAGTTCCTCGAGTTGGATACACATTATGCAATTTTTGTTTTCCAATTTCCTTCAGATTTACCTTCAGATGTGTAGTATGAGGGCCTGCCTGATGGCATACAAGTTGAGAGTGTATAGTTTTGGGAGAGCCTGGAGAAGAGTTGTGCAGGAAGATTGTGTAAGATATTGCACTCTGTGTTCTGGATGGAGAGGTCATTGCTGGGAAGGAAGCACCTGGGTATTATTTGGGACATAGACGAGTTTGTTTCTGTGTCCTAAGGAATACCGATGTAACGTTAGTCAGGGAACTAGAGGGTTCTTTGAACCTAACCATAGGTAGAGGTGCATTGTATACCCTGGGCATGGTCTCTGAAATCCAGGCACAGGGATGGAGTTGAGTGGGCATGCTGTATTCTCCTCAGTGGATACCCATAGGTGTCCTACCTGTCCTAGACTCCTTGCGTACCTTAACTAGTGGTCTGTGTCCTGCATGACAGGAAGACCAGTGCCCCATAAAGTGTGCAGCCTCTATGAAGAGACAAGTGTACCTGGTGGCAGGTGGTTTTCAATCCGGGTATTCTGACTATTTCCCATTCTTAGGAAAGAGAGGCTTAATGGAGACTGTCTGTGGAGCTGGAGGTGGGGCACTGGGTACCTTAAAGCACTATGGAGCTGGAGATACTCAGGATCACATTGGGGGGGGTCTCGTGCTACAAATCAGGGAAGGGGTTAGGAAAGCCAACTTGCTCTGTCCAGCATCACTTTGCAAGGACAGACGGGGGGGGGGGGGGGGGTAGTATCCAGGTTGCCTATGAGTCGTAATCGATTGGTGGATGACTCAGTTCCAGGATTGTCAAAAATCTTACTTGCACTGTTCTCATCCCTAATGGCAGGGATGGAACACTGTGCAGATATCACGGTCAATCTGGGTACTATCCTATCAGACTCTACTGGGTTACACCCTGGAGTCCATCTTGTTCTGATGGTTTGAGTATGGACAGCCTCAGATGACTGGTACTGATAAGTGCTAGAGGAAGGTAGGGGTTTGTGCTATGGGAAAAGGCAACAATGCTGGCACAGGGGGGGGGTCATGTATCCCACGCTTTAAACGCAGACGCTAAGATTTCCTGGTGGGAAAGTTTATTTGGGTATAGTCTGCACGTTACAGCTTTCCTAAACATTTTGCTCCACCCTGTTGTTGTCCTAACCTGTGCAGCTTTATTGCTTTTCCTGATGCAGGTAATAATGTGCGTTACTATCAGGAGAATGAATGCCAAAGCTATGAGAATGTGTACCTCAACAAGGTATCTTCTCTCAAGGAACAGAAAGGCCACTAACTCAGAAACAAATCTCTGAGGAAGCCATATCCAATCTAGACCAGTACAAAGAAGTTGCGAATTTAAGAGAGGACCCTAGAACTATATTTTTCTTGTTCCAGGGATAAGCCTCTTCAATTTTTAGTAATAAAGTGCAGTCAGGTTTACCTAAATTCCAAAAGTTTTAATAATTTTTTATTATTATTTATTATTATTTTTTCCTCTCCCTTTTGTTGTTAATATCTGTGTACCTGACCTGCAAAAATACTGTTAATGGGAGAGGAGGTTTTTTTTTTTTAAGAAAAACATTTGTTTTTTTTTTTCTTTGTTTTTTATTTTTTTTTATTATGTTTTTTTAACCAATGTATTCATTTTTTTTATATATACAGATTCAAGGCTCTTTAACAGTCTTGGTTGGAGCAGCGTTCAATCTGTAGTTTTTTTCGTTTTTTTGTTTTTTTTTTCCATTTCCACTATTTTTCCTGTTCATTTTCATTACTCGCCTCTCTTCCATTCCTTTTTCTTCTTTAATATTATGCTCTCTGAGTTTTTTCCTTTGATTTCTATCATCTATTTTCTCAAGATAATGTAACTAAGACATCAGTCATATCATTTTTGTTTAAAAAAGACTTTGCCTGCCCGCAAGTACCATATTTTAACTAAAGTATCCCTGGACATCCAGTTTTATGTCTTAATGTAATTTCACCTCCCCTAGTCTACCTACTGCTTTAATCTGAGCCCCGTGAGCAGGTGTGGTGAACCCAGGGACCTGGCAATAACAGACAGTATTGTCTATCCCTACCATCAAGGGCCATGGATGATACTGGCTGCTGCTCAGAATCTGTACCCTGTGGGGAACCCACTCTACTCGTCCACATTACACCCTTTATGAGTATTTAGTCTTAATGGCCAACACTCTGCTCCTGTCTAGCATTTCTCCAATATCTGTAAACTAAGTTCTCCTCTCTCTTTTTGTATTCATGCACGACTGTCTGGAGGCCCGCCCGACCCCACCTGAAGAAGCAGTGACCACCAAGTTATTTCTTGAGATAAATGTGTCACGAATAAGACTTTCCTGGACTTTCCTTCAACATGCTGAAAAGTGCTGTCTTGCGGTCCGATCCAATCGATGCAACCGTTACATGGTCTTACAAAGATACAGGACTAGATATGCCAGGATCCCGCCATCAATGTTGGAGTTCCGCTCTTCCAAGGCAGAGGGGCGATGAAACATTGCAGTACAGACACTCATGGTTTGGATGTGAAGTCTCAAAAGCACCAGGATTTCTTTGCTATCTTAAGCCTACCTTGAGGAGTTCCGGCGTGTTCAAGAAAGGAAGAGGAGACCACAGTGGTGGTGGGGAAGGGTCGGGGCTTCTGGGCTGTTGTGGGTGGATGCAAGATCATTGAAGGAGAAAATAAGTTCAAGAATGAACTTCAGGGGGAAATGTGATGGAGATATTGGATATCATATTTATATCAATGAGATTCAAGTGGACCATTGCAAGGACTCCAATTTAAACTGCCTTGCCCCATAGGATGTATATATATATATATATATATATGTGTGTAAATATATCTAGCTATGTGTGGGTATATATATTTATATATGGGTATGTTTCTTAATATCATGATAGAACAAAGCTCACCTTAAGGAATGTAGTTACATTGATGTGAACCCGAGAAGCCCCCCAGGCGTTAATTGGATCAAAGGGTATTGGCAGACCTTAAGGCATCCATTCTTCAGGGGTGCATTAACATGCTTCCAATACACTGGTGGTCCCCAGGCGTTAATTGAATCAACTCACCAGGGGGCCATTAACATACTACTGTCGGGACTGTTTGGGCTGGGAGATCAAAGGAGATTGGTCATTAATTCATAGACTGATAGGCACCGAGGGGGTTGCAATGTAACAGCAATGTCCGAGCATGAATTAGCAAAGGGGCTTCAAATGTAGCCAACCAGACTTTGAGACATCTCTGACCCAATCAATATGTTGCATCTGTTGATTGGTGGAGAATGCATATAAAAGAGAGAGGGCTAAATGGTTACAAACAGTCCAGCCCGAGAACATCTAAGGGATATGCTGTCTGTGTAAAGTATACTAGAATCTATGTCTATCTTTCTTTCTAACCTTTTTGTATCCTAGGATTTATCTTATGACTTTGTATATCTTGTATATGTCCATTGCAAACATTTATGATTTTGGCCTAAATTAACTTTGCAGCCTAGAGCAAACACTGTACTTATGCCATCACTAGAGATATATAATAAATTCTAATTATTCTAACTTTCTATTTCTGTGTAAATAAATGTAATTGTTTATCTTTTTTCCCTGTTATCGCTCGTTTCTATTCTTATATAGACAAAGGTTTAATCACTTATATTTGTATCGTTAATCGTTTAAGTGAGGTATAAAAATTTCCGAAACACTACGGATGTTCACCCCTGTCACGGAATTTATTAAATTAAATACCCTAATCCAAAACCTAATCACCAGGGGGCACTGCCACCAAATATGGTGCATTGTCCCCAACTGACCACAGAATTGAAAACAGTTAGGTGATGTGGGTGGATGCATTTTAGCTACCCGAGTTGGGACCAGGTACCAACGCAACAGTGTTTTATAGTTGGCCTCAATTAGCGTGGTATTGATAGAGATTTTGGATAAATTATAAGCAATATCCTGGCATTCAGACAGATCAAAATTAAGATTCAGGTCTTTTTCCCATTGATTCATATAGGAGTTTGGTTCAGTGAGGGAAGCACAAACCGCAGATAGTCTTCCCTCAAAGGTCCTCTTGTCTGGCAAGATAACTCAAATATTGTAAGTGTAAGCGGCTCACTTATTAGATTAAGTTTGCGTCTGACAAAGGATGCATTGGTTATATCGGAATATTTCACTGGTAGGTATCTGCATCTTGCCTTTAAAGTGTTGTAAAGAATATACCCAGTTACCATTAAGGTAGTCGCCAATTCTCAGCAATCTTTTATTGAGCTACCAATGAAATGATTGTGGCACTAACCCTGGTGGAAACTCCGGATTGCAGAAGATGGGAGCTAAAGGTGTTTGTGGGGATGATAGGGATGCCCGGTGACGCACTCTGTCCCAAACCGCCAATGAATGTGATAAGGAAGGGCATAATATAGGAGGGCGTAACCGGTTGGGAAGCCACATCAGTAATCCTATGGCCAAGGGGTGACAGGGGAGTGCCTCAAGGGAGACCCAAAGAGGTGCAGGACCTGTAGCTGTAGTATGGGCAAGTTGGGAAATCTGAGCAGCTTGAAAGTAGTTTAGTAAGTTAGGGAGACCAAGCCCACCCTTTCATTTTGGGGCATATAGGATCTGTTTGTTCAGTCGAGGTCTTCTATTACCCCAGATGAAACGAAGAACCTTGGCTTGTAGACGCTTCAGATCTCCTCTCAGGACTGTCACTGGTAGAGTTCTAAAATAATAAAGTATCCTGGGTAGAAGTGTCATTTTGACAGAGTTGATTCTGCCAAACCATGATAGTGAATAATCCGCCCAACGGCGAAGGTCCTCCTTAAGTTTTTTAAACAATGGGGGATAATTAGCTTTATAAAGAGTCTCAATAGAAGGCGTTAATTGAATGCCTCAATATTAAAGGGAATCTGATGCCCATTGAAAGTTGTATCTATTCCGAAGAGTCCGTACCATTGACTGGGGAAGCGAGACATTAAGGGCTGTTGTTTTGTGAGGGTTCAGGGAGAGGCCGGCAAAGAGAACTGGTCCAATAAGGATAGCAAATGAGGTAGAGTGACTTGAGGGTTTGTAATATACATAAGGACATCGTCGGCAAATAAGGCACATTTATGTTCTTGTTTCCCATAGCTGATACCGGAAATATTAGGGTGGGACCAGATTGCCATGGCCAAAGGTTCGATAGCTAATGCGAAAAGTAAGGGTGAGAGAGGGCTTCCCTGTCTCGTACCACGTTTGATAGTGAATGACTACGATTTGTAACCCCGTATGAAAACCTGAGTGTCAGGTCACCTGGGACCAGGTGACAGATGCACTCTGTAGGAGTCAGAAGTGCACCGCTAAGGTAGTGCACCCTAAGACTGACTGCTGCGGATTGAACCCTGGAAGGTTCAGGAAGCAGGTCTACAGGATAATTAACATGGATCCCAGTGGGAGCTAGAGCATAGATTCCCCAGGGCGCGGAGTCTAAGAGCCAGCGGGTGTTCACCAGAGCCTCTAGTGGTGAGGATGGACTGAGCTGCAGTCTGGCTCCAGGTCGCGGCCCCCAGGGTCTCACAGCTCACGCTCACCGTAGACTACAGGAGAAGAGGAAGGAGGCAGCAGGCTGGAACAACAGGGAAGTAAGGGGTGAGCCAAAGGTCAGGGCGACTAGCAGACAAGGCTAAACATAACACGCCAAAGGTCAGGGTAACAAGCAGACAGGGAGAGTCGAGAACAGGCAAAAGTCGGTAACAGGAATCAGACGTAGGAAACACAGCAAGTACACATGGAGGCTAACACACAATGGTTGATCAGCACTGCTGGCTTGCAGTGTACAGGTTATTATAGGGTTCCCTGATAGGGCCTGAGGTGGGGCCATGCTTAGAGGAGAGGTTATAAAACCAGTCAGGTGAGAGGCAGCTGGTCTTTAGAGATGAACACATGGAGACAGGTAAGCTGACAGAGAAAACTCATTGCATAACATGACACTGAGCTGACGGAGATCCATATAAAGTTTTCAATAAGGATAAAAAGCTAGGTCCGAACCCGAAAGTAGTGAATAAATAATTCCAATTCACGCTATCAAAAGCCTTATGAAGGTCTAATGATAGAAGGAGAATCTCCCGAGAAAGGGGGCCATCCCAGTTAGCACGTAAAGCTGAAATCAAGGTTATGGTTCTATGAATTTGGTCTAGCGTTTGGCGTCCAGCGATGAATCCTGACTGATCTTTATGAATGTATTCTGCCAAGAAAGTGTTGAGACATAGGGCCATGAGTTTCGTAAGGATTTTTTGATCACAATTAATTAACTAGGGTGATAATTAAGGACATTGGTAGTGTCTTTATTAGGTTTAGGAATAAAACTAATATAGGCCTTATTTTCATCCAGAGGAACCGCACCTCCATCCCGCAAGGAGTTAAAATAGAGAGCCATGTGTGGGACCAGCTGTTCTGAGAATTTTTTGTAATAAATGTTAGTGAGACCATTTGGTCCTGGCGATTTCTGAAGTTGTATCAGTTTGATGGTATTACTGATCTCTTCACAAGTGAAAGGCTGATCCATTAAATCTCAATAGAGGGGACAGGTAGGCTCCCCAGAAATTCCCTGATGGATGAAGAAGCAGCCTCCATATAGGTCAGCATAGAAATTATGGAATTCTTGAAGGATTTTTTGAGGATTTTGGGAAATGTGACAGCCTGAAAGTCAAATTTTGGGCAATGCCAGATGAGTATATCTAGGAGTGAGCTTATGTGCCAGCAAGGATCCTGGGCGATCACGCCAAGTAAAAAACCTATGATTGGACCAGCGCAATTGCTTCTCAGCTTTTGTGGTGAGGCAAATGTTGAGTTCCAAGGTGCAGTCTGCTCATAATTAAAGAGTCAACCAGTGGCAGCTGACAACAACCCCCCCCCCCCGCGCACGGTCTGCGGTGCAGGACAGAGAAAGCCCTCCCCGCCCATCGGGCAGCCAGCAGTAAGGCATCTACCTGATTCAGGGCTGAGGCTGGGGCTGTCGTCTCCTCTCCTCCTCTCAATTAGAGCCTCTGGCTCTAATTACGTGCTTCAAAATACACCCCCCCGCCTATCCCCGCCTTGGTAATTCATGTGTCCGGTGTCCTGAAAGGGCCCGGACACATGAATAGGGAGAGCGGCGGAGGAGTCGGGGGGCAGCGCCCATGCGCCCACAATGCACGGGCTGCCACTGTTGTTATCTTAAAGTAGAAGTCCATGCTAAAACTAAAATCCCTACATCTATAGATCTATAGTGCTGTGTGCATGTAAACTTAACCACTTCAAGACGATGCACACCGATATACTTCCTGACTTTAAAGAGGAATATTGTTGTTATGGCAGCAGCTAGCTGCCATAACCCCGGTATCCTCTTCTTCGGCCGGTGGTCCGCTTTCAGATAAAAGTGGTCTCTGCAGAGGATTCGCTGTGAGATCACTTTTATCTCTGGTGCCCTCAGCTGCTTACCGGAGCCGTCGACAGCGGTGGAGGCGATCGCATGTTGTGCCTCCCTTGGCATGGAGAAGAGTTAGGGGAAGATGGCCCCCACCCATCTCCATACCATTGCAGGGCGGAAGCAACGTCAAAACGTCACTTTCGCTCATAGCTCTTAAAGGGCCATTATTATTTTTTTTTTTTTTTAAATGACAAATTTTTTTTATATTGGTCTTTTTGACCCCAGATTTCATATTTAAGAGGTCCTGTCATGCTTTTTTTCTATTATAAGGGATGTTTACATTCCTTGTAATAGGAATAAAAGTGACAGATTTTTTTTTTTTTTTAAAGAACAGTGTAAAAATAAAAAATAAAAGGTAAAATAAATAAGGAAAAAAATTTTTTAAACGTGCCGCGTCCCGCCGAGCTGGCGTGCAGAAGCGAACGCATACGTGAGTAGTGCCCGTATATGCAAACGGTGTTCAAACCACACATGTGAGGTATCGCCGCGATCGGTATAGCGAGAGTAATCATTCTAGACCTCTGTAACTCAAAACATGCAACCTGTAGAATTTTTTAAACATTGCCTATGGAGATTTTTAAGGGTAAAAGTTTGTCGCTATTCCACGAACGGGCGCAATTTTGAAGCGTGACATGTTGGGTATCAATTTACTCGGCGTAACATTATCTTTCACAATATTAAAAAAAAAAAAATTGGCTAACTTTACTGTTGTCTTATTTTTTAATTCAAAAAAGTGTATTTTTTCCCAAAAAAGTGCGCTTGTAAGACCGCTGCGCAAATACGCTGTGACAAAAAGTATTGCAACGACCGCCATTTTATTCTCTAGGGTGTTATAAAAAAAATGTATAATGTTTGGGGGTTCTAAGTCATTTTCTAGCAAAAAAAAATGTTTTTAAATTGTAAACAACAAATCTCAAAAAGAGGCTTGGTCCTTATATATGCATAACGCCAGCAATTTTTTGTAATAGTTTTAGAGTGGGAGAAAGTTAATATTTGTCTTTGCCCCTATTGGAGGGAATTTCCTTTAATTCTTGTCCCAATAACCCCAGGATTACACATTGGGGTAACATCGGTCACTGGCATAGAAAGGCAAAGATAGCAATGAAAGCATTGTCAGAATTTCTGTCCCTTGCCCACGGAAGGAAGTGAGGGGAAATCTCAATAGGGACACAGACGCAGGAAAAATCTGACAGAGGTTCTAACCCTTCCTGTTTCAAACCAAAAAATATTGTTTCGGGCTGAAGTTAGTTTTTTTTAATTTACTGTCATTAAGGCTACGTTTCCACTATTGCGACCCCAAAATCACGTGATTTAGAGTGTGACTTTGGAGTGCAACTTTGAGTGCAGCTTTGATCCAACTTTACAGTCTCTGGATCAAAGTTGCATCAAAATTTGCATCAAAGTAGTGCAGGAACCTTTCCAAAGTCGCTGCAACTTTAAGTCGCATAGATGGGAACGGGTGCCATTGAAATCAATGGGCTGTGACTTTTAATGCGATTTTATGTGTCTAAAGTTGCATGACAAGTCGCACTAGTGGAAATGGAGCCTTAAGGCTAGTGTGGAAAGGCATTTGTTCACATCAGGACTGCTTCTCTCCCTATACAAATCTATGGGAATGCAAAAGCATCTTAAGCCTGGATTCACACTTGTGCGATGTAGACACCACATGTGATTCGCAGAGGAATCGCATCACATTCCTGTGCACATCACATGCGATGTCTGTGTGGTGCGATTTCAGCCATACATTTTGTATGGCTTAAATTGCATCGCATCCACACCAAAATGGTGCAGGACCCTTCCCCCATGCACCTGAATCGCATTGCATGGGTGCTCACACCCATACGATGCGATTCTGGCAATCGCACTGCATTAAGGTAACATTGCCACCGATAACAGTTCGCATGGACGCTATGCGATTGCAATGCGGTGCAGGAAACGCACAGGGCTCAAACAGGTCAAATAGAAGTCACAAGGTGGTCAACTGCAGGTCAAGTGTACAGTACCTTCAATAAATTGTAAATGAAATTGAAGGCTCTCAAACTGAGGTCACAATCCCACTGTATTTGCACATGGAGACAGGCCTTTTAAGTGGCACTAAATTCTGGGTAAAAATAGGAAAATTATATTCAAGTATGTACTCTTAAATTTGTTCCAAAGGCAGAAGGTTCTTTTTCTTTTTTTTTTTTAACCTTAATGCATTCTATGTGCAAACACCCCCAGCTCCCTTCTTATACTTACATAGTTGCCAACATTGAAAAAAAAAAAATGTGGGACACTTTTTTGGCTGTAGGCGGAGCCGTACAATAATTAGGGGGTGGGGCATTCGTTTGTAGGCGTGGCTTAGCAAAAATCTGAATGGGCGTGGCTTATGTGAAAAGTGGGTGTGGCTTATGTGAAAAGTGGGCGTAGCTTATGTGAACAGTGGATGTGGCTTAAATGGGCGTGGCTCAAGAGGGTGTGGTTAGAGTCTGAGATGAATGAGGGATGGAGAGGGAAAGGGGGAGAAGGAAAGGAGGAGAGGGAAATGAAGGGACAGCAGCCCCAGATCCTACACAATAAAAATATGTGTATTCTAGAAAGTTTACCAATCAGCAGATAAAGATACTCCAAACACCTGGTGTTAGCACTTCAATCATTCCGGCACCATGATTGTTATGGTGTCAGGATGATTGAAGCGCATTATTTCTATTATTACATTGTAATATAAAATTAAATAGTTTAACTCACCATAATGCCGAATCAGTGGGATCCCTGAGCGTGTCACTAGCCACGTCGCCTGCCACCAGCAGAGTCTGTCCTTGCATCAGGTGCCACCAGCAGAGTCTGTCCTCGCATCAGGTGCCCCCGCCAGAGTCTGTCCTTGCATCAGGTGCCCCCGCCAGAGTCTGTCCTTGCATCAGGTGCCCCCGCCAGAGTCTGTCCTTGCATCAGGTGCCTCGCCAGTCTGTCTAGACCCCCTCAGTGCAGACCCCCTCCATCAGTGCAGACCCCCCTCAGTGCAGCCCCCCCTCTATTATTGCAGCCCCCCCTCAGTGCAGACCCCCCTCAGTGCAGCCCCCCTCTATTATTGCAGCCCCCCCTCAGTGCAGCCCCCCCTCGATTAGTGCAACCCCCCTCAGTGCAGCCCCCCTTTATTAGTGCAGCCCCCCTCTATTAGTGCAGCCCCCCCTCAGTTAGTGCAGCCCCCCCTCAGTTAGTGCAGCCCCCCTCAGTTAGTGCAGCCCCCCCTCTATTAGTGCAGCCCCCTCAGTTAGTGCAGCCCCCCTCAGTTAGTGCAGCCCCCCTCTGTTAGTGCAGCCCCCTCAGTTAGTGCAGCCCCCTCAGTTAGTGCAGCCCCCCTCAGTTAGTGCAGCCCCCCTCAGTTAGTGCAGCCCCCCTCTATTAGTGCAGCCCCCTCAGTGCACCCCCCCCCTCAGTTAGTGCAGCCCCCCCGGTAGTGCAGCCCCCTCAGTTAGTGCAGCCCCCTCAATGCTGCCCGGCCCCCGCTCAGTACTGGAGCGGCCGGTGTTCTGCCGAGATAGTTCCACTCGGCAATGGAGGACCCCCTGCACTGTGCAGGCGCAGAGCTTGCGCAGTACGGGGCTGGGAGCTTTCTGCTCGCTTCAGTGGAGAGGGGAGGGGCCGTGCAGCTAAAGAAGGCGCTTCACTGGCTGCACGGATTGAGCCCCCTTCCCCTCTCCACTGAACACTAGAGGAAGAGAGAGCGGCGGCGCCGGCCGCCATTTTGCTGGAGCCCGCTGCTCCAAAAGAACAAAAAAAAAATCAAAAACCAACATTCCCGATTTTCCTTATGGGAAATCCCGAATTCGGGACACTCTCCAATCGGGACGAGGGTCCCAAAATCAGGATTGTCCCGGGAAAATCGGGACTGTTGGCAACTATGTACTTACCTGAGCCCAATCTCAACCCAGCCATGTGCACAAGAACACTGCTCTCTCTCTCCTCGCTGGCTCAGAGGCAGCGAGAGCCATTGGCTCCTGCTCTGTAATCACAGGCAGCAAAGAGGGAGGGTCCGAGCTACACTATAGGGAGCTTACTATGGGGGCACTCAGCAGGGGGGAGCCAGGAGCATTGGCGGGGGACCTGAGAATAGGAGGATTGGGGCTGCTCTGTTCAAACCCATTATTATAGGTACTTATAAAACGCCATCAATTTATATATATACTGTATTTTGTACATTCACATCAGTCCCTGCCCTCAAGGAGCTTACAATCTAAGGTCCCAACTCACATTCATACACATACTAGGAACAATTTAGACAGGAGCCAATTAACCACCAGCATGTCCTCGGAGTGTGGGAGGAAACTGGATTACCCGGAGGAAACCCACGCATGCACAGGGAAAACATACAAACTCCAGGCAGGTAGTGTCATGGTTGGGTTTCAAACCAACAACCCTAATGCTGCTAGGTGGAAGTGCTAACCACTACACCACTATGCTACCATTACACAGTGCAGGTAATTACTTAAAGTGGGGTTCCACCCAAAAAAACAAACATATCTAAAAAATTCTAAAAAACAAAACAAAAAAACATTTGGATATTTTTTTTTTTTTACTTACCTCTAAATGCCTGTTGCTAGGTGGTCCCTCGTAGTCTGCCTGTTCCTCTGCCTGGGCTGGTGACATCACTTCCCCCTGGCACAGGAAGGGCTCGGCTCTTCTCCCTCCCTCCTGTCAATCATCTGGGACCCATTACAGGTCCCAGGTGATTGAGCGGCCAATCACGGCCGCTCGCGCATGCGCAGTGGGTGCCAGGCTGTGAAGCCACAGCCCGGCGCCCACAGTTGAAATGCCGGCGCCGACGAGCGGAGGGGGGAGGACGAGAGGGGCTTCGATCCCCCGCATCGCTGGACCCAGGGACAGGTAAGTGTCCAATTAAAAGTCAGCAGCTGCAGTATTTGTAGCTGCTGACTTTTATTTTTTATTTTTTTTAATGGCCCCCCTGGGTGGAACTCCTCTTTAAGCCCCCGGAAGGTTTTAGCTGCTTAATGACCAGGCCATTTTTTGCGATATGGCACTGCGTTACTTTAACCGCTTCAGTCCCAGAAGATTTGACTGCTGAATGACCGGGCCATTTTTTGCGATTCGGCACTGCGTCGCTTTAATTGACAATTGCACGGTCGTGCGATGATGTACCCAAACAAATTGACGTCCTTTTTTTCCCACAAATGGAGATTTCTTTTGGTGGTATTTGATTGCCTCTGTGGTTTTTATTTTTTGCGCTATAAACAAAAAAAGAGTGACAATTTTGAAAAAAAGACCATATTTTGTACTTTTTGCTATAATAAATATCCCCCTTTTTTTTAAAAAAAAGCTAATTTTTTCAAGAATATATTGATTGGTTTGCGCAAAAGTTATAGCGTCTACAAAATAGGGATTAGATTTATAGCATTTTTATTATTATTATTTTTTTTACTAGTAATGTTGCGATCTGCGATTTTTATCAGGACTGTGACATTATGGCGGACACATCGGACAATTTTGACACATTTTTGGGACATTTTTGGGCATTTATACAGTGATCAGTGCTATAAAAATGCATTGATTACTGTAAAAATATCACTAGCAGTGCAGGGGTTAACACTGGGGGGGCTACCAAGGGGTTAATTGTGTTCACTAGTTTGTGTTCGATGTAACATAATGCCGATTAGCGCGTACAACTGCGGCAGCTGGTCGGCAAGCAGTTAATTGACAATTGCGCTGTCATGTGACACTGTCCCCACAAATAGAGCTTTCTTTTGTTGGTATTTGATCACCTCTGCGGTTTTTATTTTTTGCACTAGAACGACAATTTAAAAAAAAATATATATTTTTTACTTTCTGCTATAAAACATATCCAATAAAAACATTTAAAAAATCTAATTTCCTCATCAATTTAGGCCAATATTTATTCAGCTACATATTTTTGGTAAAAAAAAATCCCACTAAGCGTATATTGATTGGTTTGTGCAAAAGTTAGCGTCTACAAACGATGGGGTATTTTTATGGAATTTTTATTTATTTATTTTTTTACTAGTGTAGCGGGGACACATTTTTGATGTAACTTAATGTTAATGTTATATCTTATCCTATGGCGCCATCTAGCGGCCAAAGTGTAAAAGGACTGAATCTTTATTTTTTTTTCGCTTTTCAAGTTGACCTGGAAGTTTTTGTTTGTTTATATCTGGACATTAACTTGACCTGCCCACAATGCACAGTGACTCCCATGATCCTTGGGGAGCAGAACTGCATTGTGGGAAGCCTATAAAAAGCCATCTTAGGTCTCTTGGAGATGCATGGCCAGCCTGGGAGGATCTGTGTGAGGTCCCCGGCCCAGTGCGGCCTACCCTGTGCGGAGCAGAACAGCAGCCAGCGATCCTGCCTTACATCACTGCGTGCTGGAGCAGCAGTGTGATCGATCCAGAGACCCTTGAAGGAGGTAACTGAGGACTCCCGGTCGTCTGTGAGCAGTCTTTGACCCGGCCTTACATCACTGCGTGCTGGAGCAGCAGTGTGATCATTCCAGAGACCCTTGAAGGAGGTAACTGAGGACTCCCCGTCGTCTGTAAAGTGGTACAGCATGACGGCGTGGCCGCAGTGAACGAACTGAGATACTGTGGAGAAAGAACCCTGCACATCGGAGCGGAGTCTCCTGACAGCATTGTCCTGGTTGGGTGAGAGGGCTGAGGCCCACAAGTTTCTTGACGCACTTTCATACATCAGTTTACACAAGACAGAGTTGCTGGGACCCATAGTCCCACAAGCAAAGTCAAGAGGATTCAACACTAAGTCACTGCATCAAAGTTAGTTATAGCTCTGTTGCATCAGGACTTTGCTTTATACATCAGGTTACTTTGTTAAGGAATCATTAACTCTTGGATTACAAAATTACCTTGTTGCTAGCAGAAGAAAAGAAGATAAAGAAGGACTGTTAAGTAACACATAAGGCCTTGGGTAATTTTACTGTATCAGGGGGTGTGATATTACAGGAGGGAGCTCCTTGGTGTTGTATTATACTAAATCAAGTCAACATTTGATTTAGTACAGCCTTAAAGTGGAAGTAAACCCTCCTATCTTTTTCAGCCAAGGAAGCTGCCATATTGGCCTCTGTTTGATTTATAACTGCCATGATGCTGCACATGTGATCCGCTATGATACCAGCCATTGGATGGTTTGACAGTTTGGTTGAGAGCACAACCAATGGGAGTGTTACATTCCTGGCATGTGCCGGAAATGTAACTTTTTTTGAAATGGTTAAATGGATGGGTTTATTCCGCTTTAAGCGCGCAGGAAATAGGACAGTGCTTAAAATGAGATACACGCACTCTGACGATATCCTATTTACTTTGTTATAAATAAATGTGATATATTATTTCAAACATTATACACCTGTATTGTACCTTTTGTAAAGTTTTTAGTTGTCTGTCAGACTATGTTGGTCTGACAGTACAACTATTGTAGTTTAACCCTTCTAATACAACTACAGTAAATACGGTTATTATTTAAGTACAACTGTGTGAGTGTTGTTTTACTCTTACTCTTCATCACCAGCCAAGAGGAGGGTAAGGTAACTACAAACAGGTATATTATATTGAGTATTGTGGACTTGTCTTTGTGATTTTGTTCTAACTGCACATTATTACACCACAGCTGTGTCAGGGGGACTGAGATTTGTATACATAGGCAGACATCATTCTGCCTCTCCCGGGAACGATCGTGGTTTGCCGGCGGAAAACACATCCGCCAGACCTGCTGATTGGCATCCCCTGTGTTGTACGTGCCCAACCCCCCCCGTGTTTAGTGCATGAAATGACGTACAGGTACATGATTTCGCACAATAGAGCCAAAACTGCTGCAGTAAATATGCAGTAGAGGGTTAGCAAGTGGTTAAGTACTGTATGTTTGTTACTTTAAAAAGAAAATTGCTTTCACAATCGCTTTAAGTCAGAAAAGTTCCTTTTATTACTCTCAACCTCCTCCAAATCTCCACATTCCTTTTTTCTCTGCTGTGATCTGACTTCCTCTTAGAGGGTGTCTAAGTTCATTCTCCATGGTTTCCCTGTATGTAGACACATAGCCACCCTCTCCGAGATAGACTATGGGATTTGTAGTCTACATAAAGTGCAACTAACGTGCACTGCAAACAGAAGTGAGGGGGGAAAGAAGAGGTTTGGGAGCTCACATAGGACATTACAAGGAGGCATAAAAACACAACAAGAAATAATTTAATGACAAATAGATTACCTGGCCATTAGGTGGTGAATGTGTATGGATTATGTTTGGAGAATAAGGATATCGTTTAGTATCAATGTATTCATGTACCATACCTCCCAACTTTTTGAGATGGGAATGAGGGACACCTATCAGCAAAAGTATGCAGGCATAGGACACACCCCTTGTCACGCCCCCTTAAATATTGACTTTATATTGGCTTTTAGAATTTACAAATGCAGCAATTTAGAAATCAGATGAAAGATTTAGGGCTGGAAAACACTTTTTGATAGATAAAAAGTGCATTTTATATACATCTATATAGATCAGACCAAAATGAGGGACAAATGAGGGAGGGACAGAGGGACATTGTTTCAAATCAGGGACAGTCCCTCGAAATCAGGGACAGTCCCTCGAAATCAGGGACTGTTGGGAGCTATGATGTACTGTTCTTGGTCCCATAAGGGACAGTAATATCTGCAGTTATTATCCTGTTAGTTTTCTGCTGTGACCTTATTAGCAGTGGATATGATGGCAGTGAAGTGACCTAGAATAAAAGCATTTCTCAGGAAACAAACTTGGTTCCCATGAAGAAAGCACTGAGTCCTCGTGTCATTTCAGATATTAAGCCTAGCACAATTTCTGCTCATATTTCACTTTCTTGTGGCAATAAGGGTTTTCCTTTCTTACATAAACAAAGACGTTTCACAAATAGCCCCGGGAGCTGCAGTTTGTGGTAATATGAAATGGGTTGTGTTCCAGGAAAACAAGTATCAGGAGGTAACAATTGTGCAGAGAAAACAAGTAAAGCCTTATGTCTTTCTAACATGCAAGGACATTACTTCCTATCATGTTCTCCATGGTAATATGCAATCATACAATACATAAGGCATGCAGAGCTATACTATATACACTATATTGTCAAAAGTATTGGGACCCTTCTGGTTTGAAGTATTTGGCATTGAGGCAGTGGGAGGTGACGTGGACACTGGCCGGAGACATCAGTTACTCTGCAAACGTGAGGCTTATTGGATCTTCACCCTCGGGAGCATGGCCCCTTTGGGCCTCAACGAAGATCCAGAAATGTATAATGTAATGAAGAGTGCGCCCCATTTCTGGCCTATCTTTGTGAGTGGAACCCCCTTCTTCCCCCTTTCTTCTTTTGGACACCCCCCCTTCCCCCGAGGGAGTGTGAGTTCCCTTTCTCTTCCTGTCTCTCGTACTGGTCAAGAGTAAGGTGACCAGATTTTTAAAATGAAATCCGGGGACATTTTTTTTTTTTACTGGCAAATAGTAAACTATTTTATAAGCATATTTTCCTCAAATTATATATGCAGTGTATGTGGTATGTGTTTATGTAATGATTGTATGATATATACAATTATTTCTGGAAATCATTTCATACCAGCCCCATAGCATTATTATGCCAGCCCAACCGCATAACGTCATAATTTTCTTGTTCATAAAAGGGAAAACCATGCATTTTAAAGAACATTTGAAGAGTGTATTATACTCACCAGTGCTTATCAGCGCGGCCTCATCAGTGCCCATCAATGCAGCCTCACAAGTGCTCATCAATACAGCCTCACCAGTGCTCATCAATACAGCCTCGCCAGTGCTCATCAATACAGCCTCGCCAGTGCTCATCAATACAGCCTCGCCAGTGCTCATCAATACAGCCTCGCCAGTGCTCATCAATACAGCCTCGCCAGTGCTCATCAATACAGCCTCGCCAGTGCTCATCAATACAGCCTCGCCAGTGCTCATCAATACAGCCTCGCCAGTGCTCATTAATACAGCCTCGCCAGTGCTCATCAATACAGCCTCGCCAGTGCCAAACAATGCAGCCTCACCATTGCCAATCAATGCAGCCTCACCAGTGCCAATCAATGCAGCCTCACCAGTGCCAATCAATGCAGCCTCACCAGTGCCAATCAATGCAGCCTCACCAGTGCCAATCAATGCAGCCTCACCAGTGCCCATCACCTCAGTCTGTTCAGTGCCCATCAACTCAGCCTGTTCAGTGCCCATTAGCTCAGTCTGATCAGTGCCCATCAATGCAGCCTGTTCAGTGCCCATCAGCTCAGCCTTTCCAGTGCCCATTAGCTCAGCCAGATCATTGCCCATCAATGCAGCCTGATAAGTGCCCATCAATGCAGCCTGATCAGTGTCCATCAATGCAGCCTGCTCAGTGCTCATCAATGCCACATGATCAGTGCCCATCAATGCAGCCTGTTCAGTGCCCATCAATGCAGCCTGTTCAGTGCCCATTAGCCCAGCCTTTTCAGTGCCCATCAGCTCAGCCGGTTTAGTGCCCATCAGCTCAGCCGGTTTAGTGCCCATCAGCTCAGCCGGTTTAGTGCCCATCAGCTCAGCCGGTTTAGTGCCCATCAGCTCAGCCTGTTCAGTGCACATCAATGAAGCCTGCTCAGTGCCCATCAATGCCGCCTGCTCAGTGCCCATTAAAGCAGCCTGCTCAGTGCCCATTAATGCAGCCTGCTCAGTGCCCATCAATGCAGCCTGCTCAGTGCCCATCAATGCAGCCTGCTCAGTGCCCATCAATGCAGCCTGCTCAGTGCCCATTAGCTCAGCCTGCTCAGTGCCCATCAATGCAGCCTGTTTAATGCCCATCAATGCAGCCTGTTCAGTGCCCAGCAGCTCAGCCTGTTCAGTGCCCAGCAGCTCAGCCTGTTCAGTGCCCAGCAGCTCAGCCTGTTCAGTGCCCAGCAGCTCAGCAGCCATCAGCTCAGCCTGTTCAGTGCCCATAAATGCAGCCTGTTCAGTGCCCATAAATGCAGCCTCACCTAGAGGAGAAGAGATGAATTATACAGAGCGGGGATTTCCTGTTTACCCCGTGTGGCTGCTGTTCTCAGAGGATGTCCTGCCTTCTTTAAAAGGTATCACCAGTGTGCTGCCTATCATAGGAGGCAGTCCAGGAGGCAGGACTTCCTCTGACAGTTGAGTAAGTGGGAGATCCCCACTCTGTATAATCCAGCAGCGCTCGAAACCCCCCCCCCCCTCACCATCCAAGACAGCCCAAGCCCCAATGGGCCCAGTGGGACTTAACTTAAATATAGAGTAGGGTTATCCAGAGGTGTAACTAGAACCTTTAGGGCCCTGGTGCAAAAAATCCTTGGTGGACCCCCTAATTTATTTGGTCCCGGGGCCCTTTTTTCTGGTCCCATGGCCCTTCCCACTGATCCTGGGGCTCTTTACTCCTGTTGCGGGGCCCTTTTATTATGGCCCGCAGCAGTGCCTTTTCATGTGTTCTACAGTGGGCTCCCTTCCTACATCTTGGACCCACCCTACGGTGACAGAAAGCAATATATATGTCACCAGCACACCAGGGAACTCCATATAAGGGTCCAACGCAGTGGCACAATTACCAGGGTTGCAAAGGTCACACTTGTGATCAGGCCCTGGTGATCTGCTGCCATTAGAGGACCTGCTTTTGATAGCGCTGCTCTGACTTCTCTTTCTCCATGGCAGCGGTGGAAGTCTGGTTACATAATGGGTCTGATAGGTGCATGCAGGGGAGGGCTGGCACTATTGGTTGTAGACAGCTGAGTCCCACGTCGGTCACCTGGAAGCAGTATTATTGTCATGCCGATCGAGATGTGATCCAGGTGATGCTCCCAGTCGGATCCAATAAACACAGTATTTATAGGAATCAAAAGTACAATCATACTGTATATATCAAAAATATGTTTAGCAGATACGTGGGCTCCATGCCAGTAAAGTTGGGGCTCTGATCAATTAAATTACTATTTTATTTATTATTAGATACGACTGGGAGCATCACTTGGATCGCATCTCGATCAGCATGTCAGAGATGGCAAGGCAGTGCTACCGCTGCTAAGCGACCGTGGAAGGCTCAGCTGTTTACAACCAATTGTACTCGTGCTTCTGCACATGTGCCCATCAGCCCCATAAAGTAACCAGCACTGGGTCCTAATGTGCTGCCATGGAGACAGAGACAAGTGCTGTCTATTACAGGGGCAGAACCGCAACCCTGGTTGTTTGGCCACTGGATTCCCCCATCCACTTAGAATGTGTAGATGGGGGAATTGGATCATATATATTTTTTTTCAAAGCTAAATCTGACAAGGCCCAATGTCACATCTAAAAACGAGCGCTCAGGGGAAGTGAATATAGTAAGCAGAGTAAATAACAACAGCCAAAAATTAATGGCAACAGCAGCCGCCTCAAATAGTGCCTCTAAAACTAGAAAAAACACTGCGAAATCATAAGAGCCCTTTCACACTGGGGCGGTTTGCAGGCGCTATTGCGCTAATAATAGCGCCTGCAAACCGCCCCGAAAGTGCCGCTGCTTTCATTCCAGTGTGCAAGCCCCGAGGGCTTTCACACTGGAGCGATTCGCTGGCAGGACGGTAAAAAAAGTCCTGCCAGCAGCATCTTCGGAGCGGTGAAGGAGCGGTGTGTATACCGCTCCCTTACCGCTCCTGCCCATTGAAATCAATGGGACGGCGCGGCTATACCGCCGGCAAAGCGCCTCTGCAGAGGCGCTTTGTGGTGGTATTTAACCCTTTCTCGGCCGCTAGCGGGGGGTAAAACCGCCCCGCTAGCTGCCGAATACCGACGGTAAAACGCCGCTAATAATAGCGGCGTTTTACCGCCGACGCCGCCCCAGTGTGCAAGGGCTCTAAATGAAAAGCTTAAAAAGCTAATGGCAGCGCTTGTGTAATGATTGATTAAAAACTGAACAATCTAAACCATATATAATAATATGAAGTCCGTGTACACTTTTAAATGCTAACATGGATGATCCTGAAGACAAGTGTGAGTCCTTCAAAAGTCTATGCAGCGTGATCATCAAGGATAACTGTATTCATTCCACAATGTTTCACATCACACAAAAAAAAAAAAAAAGCAAAGTATTTGCTGCATAAAAGTGCTAAATGGAAATTGGAAGGGGGGAGATAGATAGAGGAGAGAAGGGAGGGAGATAGGGACAGTTCACTGATCAAAGTGTAAATGCAGAGCTCACTCATTGGAGGGACGAGGCTGGATGTTGGTGGCTCTGCATACTTCACACAGCTTGGAATGTGTAGCTGGTTTTCTTCATATCTCCCGCGCACATCTCCCCTCTCTCTCCTGCACACAGCTGTATGTCGGGATAGGAGAGTGGGCGGGGAACCGGGCAGACACAGGGACAGGAGGAGGAGCTGTATGCATCGCTCACCTCCTGTCAGTTGCTGGGAGGGGGGAGTGAACTCGTTGAGCTGTATGTGAGACAAGTGTCAGAGACACTCTGCTCAGCTGCAGCCACCGGCCCCTAATATGCAGACTGATTCTCCTGTCCTATGGACGGGAGAAAGCAGTCTGTTCTCTCGAACTGTCAGTGACCAGACTTCCCCAGCCCTGCAAAGCGGGGACAAAAACGGGGACAAACTTCCTCCGGGGACTGTATGGTCAGTCCGGGGACTGTCCCCGGAAATCGGGGACGTCTGGTCACCCTAGTCAAGAGAGTCCCCCACCTCTCTGACACTTCTCATCTCATTTATGTATCTATCATCCAAGTGGGTTATCCACAGGTATGTATGTCTTCCCTAGGGGTTGCCTCCTAACAGGCTCACACACCACACACCACACACACACCTATATTTATGGTCCCTTTTTAGGGAAACTTCTGGTCCATTTTAAATACAATATGATGCCAATATAGGCTTTGCCCCTGAGTAGATTTTTTTTTTCTTTTTTTCCCCTTTCGATTGTCACTGATCACCCGGGCATAAAAATCCCCTTTCTACTTTTTTGCGCTTGCCCCTGATTCTGTTCAGTTTTTTAGGGTCCACCAAGCATTTTTTCTTTTCCTGCTTTCAATACAATTTTTCTATACACTTTTAATGTATTTATTTAAGGTACTTGTATAGCAGCGTCTATTTACACAGTGCTTTGGATGTATATTGTGCATTTGCATCGGTCTCTGCCCTCGGGGAGCTTACAGTCTGGGGTCCCTGTCTCACATCATGCATGCACATGCTGGGGCCAGTTTGGACAGGATCCAGTTGATCTACCAGCATGTCTTTAGAGTGTGGGAGGGGACCAGAGTGCTCAGAGGAAACCTACACGGGCATAGAGAGAGCATGCGGACTCCGGGCGGGTGGGGTCATGGCTGGGAATCTGAACCAGGGACCCTTTTGCTACCAGACAAGAGTGATAACCAGTACACCACTGCACTTTTAAGTTAAAATGGTTTTCCTATAAAACAAGCTTCCAAAAGGCGCATGCGTGGCAGCTCCTAAGATGGCCGCTGGTCACTGAAGCTCCGCTCCACCACGGCCCTGATCTAGCCACCAGAGCATACAGAGAGCTTCCCCGAGCCCCACACCGGGATTTACGAGCGGGGGAGAACCCCGGGAACCCGATAAGGATAGCGGCACAAGTGAGGAGGAGCCTTACGAGCCAGATGACCGCGGCGGCCGGCCCGGTCAGTTACCCCAAGATGGCGGCGGCTCTACGAGGCACCTGAAGCTTAGAGCAGGATAACGAGTCCATCGCAGATCAGGAGGCACGGTTACCACTGTCACCAGGTACCGACTTCCCCCCTCTACCCCTGGGAGCCTCTCCGGCATCTACCGAGTCCCTGCTTAGCAGAATGCAGAACGGCCTCCCATCCACCCCAATGTTGGACCCACACACAGGCCTGCTTTTATCAGTGACGGAAGCTAACATGGCCGCTACTATCCCCACAGACTTTCCTTCCATGATGGAAGCTTTCTCCCAATTGCTCTCAAAGAGCCTGGCCCTGAATGCTGAACACATAACCTCCTCCATCCATGCTGGCTTGCAGCAGCTGGGGCAGCGAATAGACATGATTGAAAAAAGATCTGATCAAGCTGTGGCACGCATTAATCAAAATTCTGACAGAATACAAAAAATGCAAGAACAACTGACTGTGGTTACACACAGGGAGCGCTCCTGACAGGTTTTCACGACTGGAGGACGCAATCAGGCACAGTGCACTTTGTTATCTTTGCTCAATGTTTATTAAATTTTGGTACGCATGGTTTTAAGGGGATGTTTGGATGGTTCAAATAAAGATGTTTAGCAGTATCACGCTATGTGAGCATTTTTGTTTACTTCTACATATCCTATTGGAACTACTGGGAATAATACTGACATCTGGTGGTCGCTTTGGATATTGATGCAGATTTACTACTATTAATCAAGGCTTTTATTGATCTGATTTCTGGTGAGTGAGTTTTCATTGGGGACCCCAGCACGTGGTGTATCGCTTGGTGAAAGGATTACTACCCTCACAGAATACATCTTGATTATTTATTGGTGGGACTCTGGCTATCAGATCCGTGTTTGAACTTTCTGAAATAGTTTTTAATATTGTTTTGATATAGATTACGTGTCACATTTTCAGTTTCATTACATTAAAGTTGGCGGGGCCGTGGTGGTCTCAATGCACCTCCAGTAGGTTCCAGGAGCAACAACCCTGCAGCTGGTCCCCTGGCTGGCAGCCCTAAGAACAGGGGGCCAGTCCTCTCAGGACAAAGGGTGAGGTATGGCTAGACCATCCTTCCCTGGGATATGGGGAGGAGTCTGGGGACCCCTGAGTTTATGGTTTGAGGATGATTGTATGCTATACTGCTGTTCAAGAAAGTGTAGTATTGGTAAATGTAACTAACGTGTTTTTTCTCTCTCTCTCTCTTTCACTCCTTTACTTTTCTTCTTTCTTTCGCCGCTTATGAGCGCTTTCAGGTTCCATGTACGCCTACAGCTTCTCCTCCCAGGTCTATCATTCGACATTGTCACATCTCCTCTGAAGGGAGTAATCCCCACCCATCAGCAAGGTAAGAATCAATTTTTAAGTCTGGCCCCACTACAACAACAACATGACTGATCGTCCCAACGTGACTCCCACCCTGAGTATTATCTCGTATAATACGCAGGGTTTGAACTCTCCCATAAAACGCAGAAAGATTTTCCAACTCTAAGTCCATGCATGCTGACATTCTTTTCCTACAAGAGACCCATTTCTCCCTAACTTATCAAACCAAATTCCTACATCATCAATTCCCTCAATTCTTTCTTTCCTCAGCCTCCAACAAAACAAAGGGCGTTGCCATTTGCTTTGCCAAACATATTAATCTCTCCCAGCCAAAGACAGTTTCAGATCCTATGGGACGTTACATTTTGGTCTTAGGGAACATTGACGGGGAACAACATACGTTCATCTCCTATCATGCCCCCAATAAAAGTCAGAAAGCCTTTTTTGAATCACTGCTAAACAAACTCCGCCCACACCTCAAAGGCACAATTTTTTTCGGGGGAGATACTAACATGGCATTTGATTTCTCCCTACAATCATCTGGTTCGGGGAAATCGAATCCCAAACGTCCTTCCAGACAGTGTCCAATTAGCAAAAATTCTGAATGAAGAAGGCTTAATTGATATATGGAAGGAGACCAACCCTCATTCCAAGGATTACAGGCATTACTCAGCACCCCATAGCTCTTATGCCAGGATAGACCACATCTTTACTCAGCCACATACGATCCCTTTGATACTAAGAGCCAAGATTGTAGATTCTCCCCTTTTGGACCACTCGATGGTCACTTTGACCATGAAAAAACCCTCGGGATGCATTAACCCCCCCCCCGGGTGGAGATTACAGGAAAGCATCCTCAGTGACCCCATCCAGTGCACTATTATTGAGGAATCAATTAAAGAGTACTTTAGTATTAACACAACCTCTGATGTCTCACCGGAATCGGTATGGGCGGCACACAAACCAGTTATAAGGGGGAAAATAATACAGATAGCAGCCAAACTCAAGGCAGAACACAAAGCAGACACTCTTAAACAAACTGAGGAATTCAGAGCTCTAGCCAGGGCACATAAAAGACAACCTACCATAGAATCTCTAGCCAATCTTGATAGGGCCCGGGCTCTCCTCAATCTGACCCTGACAACCGCTGCCGAAAAACACCTCCGTTGGACAGGAGCGAAGTGCTATTCCCAAAGGGACAGGATCGGCTCTAAATTAGCAGTCAAGATTAGCCCCAAACATCGCCCCTTAGCGTTTCCCAAAATAAAGCTGAACTCCAGGGATTTAACCCAAAATCCAAGTAAGATCATGGATGCATTGCTTCAATTCTATGTGGAATTATACAAATCTAAATCACCGTCGGGGGGCAAATCCCGAGCGGAGTTCCTTGACTCCATCGCGCTCCCATGTTTGGCTGATGATCATAGGGAGCTACTTGAGGGTCCTTTTACACAGGAGGAGGTTTTGGACACAAATAAAGCATTGAAACTCGGATCCTCCCCTGGACCGGATGGGTTCTCGACGGGTTATTGCAAAAAATTTAGTACTACCCTAGCCCCTCACCTAACTAAATTTTAGAATTTCCTTAGGAAAGGGTCACCGCTGGGTTCTGACCTAAATGCCGCATACATTTCAGTGATCCCCAAACCAGGGAAGGATCCTAGCGAGGTTGGGAATTACCGCCCAATCTCCCTGATTTAACAATGATATTAAAATTTTAACTAAGATTCTAGCCAATAGGATGGTGAGTTTCATTCCAAGTTACATTCACAAAGATCAGGTGGGTTTTATTCCTGGTAGACAGGGTACAGACCAAATCAGAAGGACCATAAACATTATTTCACTTCTGAAATCCCAATGGGATGGAGGACCTCCCCAAAAGGGCTTTATTTTGTCAATTGACCTACACAAGGCGTTCGACTCAAAAGATTGGGCATACCTGTCTGATATCCTGAGACACTGGGGTTTTGGAAAGTATTTTCTTAACCTCATTAATTCTTTGTACTCAAACCCGACGGCCCAAGTCCATCTGATGGGTAGATATTTGGCATCGCTCCTGATAAAAAGGGGTACCAGACAGGGATGCCCTCTCTCCCCTCTTTTGTTTGCTATAGCGATAGAAACTCTAGCAATAGGAATCAGAACTAATCCTGATATTAAGGGGGTGATCTGTGGAGACCAGGAACATAAATGCGCTCTCTATGCGGATGACCTCTTACGGTACCTTACATCTCCCTTGATCTCCATACCGGTTGTATGTAAGGTACTGAGGACGTGCAGCGTAATTTCAGGTCTGACGGTGAACATGCATAAGTCGACTGCGTTCAATATCATGGTACCGTTGGATCTTCTTTCTCAACTCACTAAAAACTTTGACTTTTCCTGGTCTCCCACGGCTATCCCCTATCTAGGAATACAACTAACATCTGATATCGGTGATCTTTTCAAAGCAAATTATCCCCCCATGGTTCTCAATTGTAGAAGAGAGCTGGAGAGGTGGGCGAGATGTGGTCTGTCCTGGATGGGAAGAGTTCATGCTATCAAGATGACACTATTACCCCGACTTTTATACTTATTCAGATCCCTACCTATCCCCCTCAAGAAAAGTTTTCTACATAAGTTACAATCTGAGATAATCCGTTTTGTATGGGGAAATAAGGGCTACAGATGTCCGTCTAGTATACTCCTCCGATTATGTACATAAGGTGGTCTGGGTCTCCCTGACCATTGGGGATATTATCAGGCTGCACAACTATCTCAAATCTCAATGATCTTTGGCAGAGGCCCAAAACCTGACTGGCTTTCTATAGAAAGGTGGGCTACGCCCCTCAACACTATTGACTTCCTTATGTGGTGCAACCCCAAAAATAGACCGGCTATAATGGCCCCTACTTTGTCACATTCCGTTACAATATGCACTAAATTATTCACAAGATCGGCCTTGATCTCCCCTCTAAAACCCCTCTCACATCTTTCAGAACCCTAACTTCCCACCTGGAATGGACTGAATAAACAGAATTGGTCATTTCCTCACACCTGCAGGTTCCTTTATCTTATCCCACTGTAAACGTATACTGGAAATGCCTGCTTCTGAAAGTTTTATATTTTCTCAAATTTCCCATTTTCTCTAATCTATTTGGGCTAATAAGCCCGAACCGCCTGCTATTACTCCGTATGAACATTGGTGCTCAAATATTTCCAACCAAAAAGGAGGGATATCTGTGATTTATTCAGAGATTATGTCGAACTTAGACAAGCCAAGATATGCAAAGACCTGGGAGGAGGACACCGGTGGAACATGGATCCCGGAGGAATGGTTCAGAGTGTGGTCCCGTTCGTACACAGGTATATACAACATCTCTCTGATAGAGGCCAGTATTAGGGTATTGTCATGGTGGTATTATGTACCTGCCAGATTGGCTGCGATTTATCCTGGGACGTCTCCACTGTGCTTTAGAGGGTGTGAGATGGAGGGCACTATGTTTCACATATGGTGGTCCTGTCCCCTCATTAGACCCTTCTGGAGGAAAATTTTCCGAACTATCGGCACTATAATGAAGATTTCTGTAGCGCCTAACCCCCACATAGCATTACTTAATCACAATATACCTAATATAGATAAACGCTCTCAAACTCTCGCATTCTTCATCTTTTTGGGGGCCAAACTCACTATAGCTAAAGCATGGAAAAGGCCCACAGTGTCATTCCAATGCTGTAGGAGAAAAGTATCTTGGATAATGTCCCAGGAGAAGATTGTGGCGAAGCTGATTGACAAATCTGAAAGATTTCTTGCTACCTGGGAGCCGTGGGCAGTGTTTTGTAACATCCCGCTCCTGCCAGGAATGGAACCTGGACTGGATAGAGCTACGATGGGACCATGACATTACATCTCTTCTCTTCTGTTCTTCCTTCTTCGAACACGTTTCCTTTCTTTTCTTTTAGGAACGGGCTAGTCCCTTCTAATCACACATTCCATAATGATATGATACATCTATTGTGGGGTGTTGTGGTGGGACGGCTGTCTGGTCCGCCGACGGGATCCCAGGGGTCCCCTGGGCGGACCGGACCAGGTGGTCCCTCCATTGCAAACCATGTGATCCTAATAGTACGGTCTTGATGAACAAAACTATTTCTGTTGGATAAATTTATAGGATTGTTTCATCATACCATAAATGGATCCAATGAATACTAGGGTAAAGTTGATATCTTTAATATCTATGAATATTGTATTGCCCTTTGGGCAACAAGCTGTAGGGGTCTGACAGCCCCAATGACATGTGAAGTGGTGAATCTGTGGGGTGGGAGTGCGGCTCCCCTTGATACAACACAGCTAGTACCTAGTTGGGGTGTCGAGAGGGGGGCAGCTCCTTCACCATGGGGGCTACTGTATATAGTCCTTCTTTTTTTGATATTTCGTTCCCTTAAGAGTAGTATTGATTTATACCTTATCATTGTATAATGTAATCGTCTGTATCTAAGATTTTGCAAAACTTAATAAAATTTTTTTAAATTTAAAAAAAAATTCCAAATATAAGATCTATTCCTTTAGTGGGTTTTCAGTATTTCTGACAAACATTGCACTCCCCTATATAGACACACATTATCTAGAGATCTAATAACGATAGGGCCCCTTAAACATTTGCTAATATCATTTTGGCAACATACACATATTGCCTACTGCAGGGTTTCTCAACTCCAGTCCTCAAGGCACACCAACAGGTCATGTTTTCAGGATTTCCCTCAGATGAAATGGCTGTGTAATTACTAAGGTAGTGAAAACTGATCAAATCACCTGTGCAAAATAGTGGAAATCCTGAAAACATGACCTGTTGGTGCGCCTTGAGGACTGGAGTTGAGAAACACTGGCCTACTGTATAGCCACTCGTTTAGGCAAGAGATCATATTGATAATGCACACGCATCATACTCTAATGTGATGGTCTTTTTATGTTAGTACGGCTGTGAACACCAGGTGAGAGCCATGTAGCCCTTGTTCAAATTTAAAAAGTACTGATTTCACTCAGCGTGATGTAGGTGGCCTTCACTAGTTCTTGGAACCCATGTGATATCTGCGTTTCACTCTTTGTTTTGCCAAGAATACAGAGCTTTGACCTCTACATTTTGGTCTTTACCAAGATGGCGGAGGCCCATGGAGGGGAAATAACATTCATAGCAGCAGCAAGTGCTCGCTGGAACGTGTGGAACTCTCATACTTGGATCTCACAGCAAATGAGTGCTCCACATTCCTTCCCCCCCTATTGGGCCACTTGCATCATTGTGGTAAGTGCACATACAGTGATACTATGTTCACAATATAGCTAACATCCCTGGATCCCCTAGCTCTTTGCTACTTAATGATAGTCACTCATCACTAGCATTTGGAGTGTACTACAGATGTGGTGATTTTGACTGTTGGGGGTCCTGTATCATAATGCAGTATGTGCATTTGTCCTTCACCTGGTAGCTGCATATCTGCCTTGTGTGTGTTTTTGTATTTTTGTATTGTTCATTTGGTGCTTTGATGCACTTCACTTCACCTCTTATCCCTCCCTCATTCCAACTCATGGGAGGGGCCATGGCTCTCACGCCATGGGTGTGTCTGTAGGTTATAAGTACTGTGAATTAAGCCATTTCAAGCTCGGCTCTGAAGAATAAGGCCAGTCCTTTGAAACACGTCAGCCTCAGGGGTCATATCCAGGACCCTCCACTCCCAGTTTCGGTGACTTGAGCAACTGATGAGAGATAGCCACACGTGTGGCCTGACAAGCGTGTTTTTAAGTTATATATGTGAGTAGACATCTTTATGATTTTAATCAAATCTTTTAATAAATCCATTGGGTAATGCACTAGGCCAGTGCGCCCTCTTTTCTTTTTCTATTCTCACAAAAGTATTGGGACGCCTGCCTTTACACATACATGAACTTTAATGACATCCCAGTCTTAGTCTGTAGGGTTCAATATTGAGTTGGCCCACCCTTTGCAGCTATAACGGCTTCAGCTCCTCTGGGAAGGCTGTCCACAAGGTTTAGGAATGTGTCTATGGGAATGTCTGACCATTCTTCCAGAAGCGTATTCGTGACGTGAGGCACTGATGTGGTCGAGAAGGCCTTGCTCGCAGTCCCCACTCTAATTCATCCCAAAGGTGTTCTATCAGGTGAGGTCAGGACTCTGTGCAGGCCAGTCAAGTTCCTCCACCCCAAACTCGCTCATTCATGTCTTTTTGGATCTTGCTTTGTGCACTGGTCCAAATCATTTGGTGGAGGGGGGATTATGGTGAGGGGTTGTTTATCAGGGGTTGGGCTTGGCCCCTCTTAAGGCGTTAGCATACCAAGACATGTTTGACAATTTTATGCTCCCAACTTTGTGGGAACATTTTGAGGATGGCCCTTCCTGTTCCAACATGACTGCGCACCAGTGAGATTTTTACAGATCCAGAACATATGCAAAAGGTGTCCAACCTCTCCATACCCTCTCCAACAGAGGTGAGGAGGACTGGAGAAATTTGGATGTAAGTAGAGGGGTTCAGTAACACCTCAATACAATTCTGTTTCCCATTTTAGATAGGGTGTGGACTTAGTATAAGTGAGTTTGTCTTGGAATAGATTATAAAATATAGATTCCCTTAGGGATAGGTGGGAGAGCAGTGAGGAACCTCAATGCTACAGTTGGAAGTATATCATAAAAGTGTGATGATCTCAAAAGATGGCAAATTTGAAGGTATACATATTGATCTGTAGATGAGAGGTTAAATTATGTAGATAGTTCCTCAAATGTTTTAATTCTCTTGACTGAGAGGAGATCTGTGATTGAGTTAATACCTTTCCATTGCCAATGTGTAAGGTTTAGGTTTGGAATTAGATTTTCTAGAATTGTGAGAGGAAGGGGTATAGTAGTTCGGGGAGTTGGAGAAGGTTGGGTGTTCCTCATTGCTCTCCAGGCCACCAAGGCAGCTTGGATCATGGGTGGGAGTTGTAGAGGATGTGGGTTCCACATGTCTGTTAGTAGACAAGAGCAAAGAGTAATTTCTATTTGAGTCCAAAGAATATCCGGTGAGGGGGAGAACCAGTGTCTGAGTTGGGTAAGAGATAAGTAGTAATAGTCCTTGAGGTCTATTACCCATCCCTCATGCTATTCTATGTTTTGTAAGAGTTTGAAAGCACTGAGGGTGTTTGGATTTCCATAAACATTGCTTCAGTATATTATGGAGGGCTTTTAAATGTTTTTTTTTTTCCAAAGAGATCGGTAATGTACGGAACAGGTACAGAATCGGAGGTAGGCGTCCAGACCAAGTCAGCTCCACCCTAGCTAAACATTTGGTTTCCTGGGATATTTTATTAATTAGCGGAATATAGTTGACCTTACCTAGTTTGGAGGGGTCTGCTGTCAATGAGAGTCCAAGGTATGACATGGTGGATTCAGACCAGGAATAAGGAAATTAAGTTTGAAGTTTCTTCTTAAGAGAAGGATTTACAGTATATTCATACCTAGAATGATTAATTTGCTATAATTAGCTTTAGAGTATAAAATTTAGCTGAAGGCGGTCAACAATTTGTGGGCATTAGGTAGAGAAGAAATAGGTTGGTTAAGCATAAAATTACATCATCCGCAAACAGACTTATAGTATGGGATCTGCCCTATACTGTGAATTAATTAATCTTTGGATAGGATCTAAGAGAGGCCGCGAGGGGCTCTATAAGAAGATTAAATATGGTGGGGGATAAAGGGCAACCCTGCCTCGTTCCATTGGTTATAGCAAAGGATCTTGAAAGAGTATTCGAGGTATATACTTGTGCTGATGGGGATGAGTAAAGGGCTAGGATGGCAGAAAGGGCAGGGCCCATGAAGCTGAATTTTTTTAAGAGTCTGCCCAGTGGCCTCTATTGATTGCCTTCTCCGCATCCAATGAAAGGAGCAGAGAAGGCGTGCGATGAGTGTTAGAGTGGTGGATTATGTTTATAATTCTTCCAGTTGTGTCAGAAGCTTGTCTGCCTGAGGTGAATCCCATCTGGTCAGGGTTTATCAGGTAGAGTAGAATAGGGAGTAATCTGAGAGCAAGTATCTTTGCATATATTTAGCTGTCTGTGTTCAATAATGAAATGGACTAAAGTTAGGCGGGGTCGTAGGATCTTTCCCCGGCTTTGGGATGGTGACAATGTATGCTTGTAGCATCTCGGGTGGGAACGATGCTGAAGTTATTGCTGCAGAATACACACAGGCAAGGGTGGGACTGAGGTTAGCCACGAATACTTCTAATAATCATTTGTTAAACCATATGGTCTAGGGAACTTAGCATTAGGAAGAGTATTGATAACCTTAGCAATCTCGCATACTGTGATAGGTGCATTTAACGAGGCCAATTGGGCTGGAGAAGGAGAGGGTAAGTTGATTGTCTAGAAATTGTTGGATCGTGCCCTCGGTAGGTTGGACAGTACCGAGGTCCTCGGAGAGTTTATATAAAGAATAATAGTAATCAGCAAAGGCGTTTACAATCTCCTTGGGGTTCATGATTTTGCTTTTGTCTCGTGGGTGGATTGGATAATTTTGGTTTGGGCTTTACGGCTTTTCAGTCTCTGAGCTAAGAGTTTACCAGCTCTATTGCCAGAGGAATAGTGTGATAATTTAGGGGAAGTTAGTTGTTTTTCATTTTGTTCTAGAAGCAGTAGCCTCAGTTCCAAACGTAATTTGGAAAGTTTGTGCATCGTCACTGTGACCGGGCTTGCTTTATTGATTGACTCTATTCGTTTGATTTCAGAGAGAACATTCTCTAGTTTCTGCGCTCTGTTTTTTGACTCGAGAGCTGAGTTGTAGTAATATTCCCCTGATAAAGGCTTTGTGGGCACACCACAAAATGGAGGGATTGGAAACAGAGGGAGTATTAAATGGGAAAAATTCAGTAAGCTGTTTTGCAATATATACAGCATGGGTAGGTGTATGCATGACCTGTGAATTTGCACGCCAAATAAAGATTGGATTAGTTGTGTTTTCCTTCTGCACCACTATTGAAATTGGAGCGCGGTCTGACCATGATATTGTGTGAATGGAGGAAGAAGACACTGACTGTAGTACATTCTAAACATCAATATGTATATACGGCTGCATATGTATATGTGTGTGACCGAATCCTGGGCTTTTCCTGAATCCCCCAGCCTTCCTTTTCATAGCTGCCCAGCAGGGCTGTCCCTGGAGCCTGTGGCCACCCAGCTGGGCAGTTCCTGGAGCCCGTGGCCACCCACTCAGCCTCTTTGCAGCCACCCATTCAGTTCACAGCATGGCTGGGGGGCAGAGACTAAAGGTCAGCTGACTGGCGAGGAATATGAAGTGGGAGGGGCTGGAGGAAACCCTGAAATCTCCTGATTTCAGCATAGGTGTCACTGCTGGGAGACACAGGGAGTAACACTACCTGTGATTATAGTTGCCATTAAAAGTCCCCACTACAGTTCTCAGATCAGCAGATGACCTTGATCAAGAGCACCTACGTTAGCTGATCAGAACTCCCCCCAGCACTGCCACTGATCCCCCCCCCCCACCATCACTGCTACTCATCCCAACTCCCCGCCAGCACTGCCACTCATCCCATTCCCCCCCACCCCCCCACCAAGGAGTAAGAGAAGGAATAATAATAGAGACTACATGGAAGGGAGAGGAAGAGGGGGAGGAACAAAATAAAGAGAGAGACAGAATAAGAAAGTAAACGGCTAGAGAGAAAGGGGAAAAAAACAAGACATTGGGATAGAAAGAAAAGGCAAAGAAAGGAGAACAAAGAGTGGTACATCCTAAAATGTACTATGGGGTTTTACTACTGTATGAGTGGAAGGGACTCAGGGGCGCTAAATGTCCGTGGGTTAGGGGCGCAAATCACTTGTCTTGCCTTGGGTGCCGATAACCCACACTACGAAAATAATTTTACTGTTAGGGGTCCCCACAACTTGGAGAATTTTATCAAGGGGTCATGACACTAGAAAGGTTGAGAACCACTGTCCTAGTTTAAGGACTTCCTTCCATAGTGCAGCGCTTTTAACAGGGTGGTTGAGCCTGTTAACATTAAATGAAACAAACTTAATAACCATGTATGTGTGAAGTAGGAGGAAGATTAAACAGTACCTCATGTGACTCGATTACGATTTGAGGAGTTTCAAGTCCATGTCAGGAGGAACAGGAGGAGATGCCCAGGGTGTGTAGATCTAAGGCGTTCAATGGAGAGAAAACACTTTGTAGCCTTTAAGTTGGACCTTGAACATGTAGAACAAAAATAGAAATATTAAACATACAGAGTGAAAAAAGAAACAATACAGTGGTAGTCTAAAAAGGAGACTCTCAATGGGAATCCATTAGCGGTAGTACTGCGCATTATAACTGGGGGTAAATTAGTGGGCTTTAAGTTCCTAAGCGCCACAGGGTTGTTGTTGCATTTGTTGTAAGGTGAAGGTGAGAAGGTTATGTGTTTTTTGTTGGGGCACCAACTTCCAGTCCTCCTGGGTGTCCAACTTAATAGAGGAAGACTGGTGCAGCAGTTCTTGCTCATGCAGTACATCCCAGGAGTGTAGTAGTTTCAGGCCCTCTTCTAAGGATGAGATCACGGTAGCTGATCCATTGCGAGTAACAGACAATTTAGTGGGGTAGCCCAAGTGGTATATTATGCTGTGATTGCATAGAGCCTCGGTGATAGCCAATAAGCTTTGCTTTTTTGCATGGTATATTGGGATAGGTCCGCAAAGATTTGAATGGCAGCATATTTGTGAGGAGGTTGGGAGTTCTTGTGGAATGCCATCATAAACCTTATCTTTAATGTGGAAGAAATGTACCCGCATCAGTACATCTCTAGGTACGTTGTCAGCTAAAAAGGCCGGTTAAGGAAGACAATGGATTCTGTTGATCACTATCTCGTCAGTCATAAATCAGTGGCATATTGACGCAGTGGAGCTGGCTGTATAGCTTTAGGAATGCCACAGATTTTCACATTATTCCTTTGTGAGCGATCTTCTAAATCAGCAACTTTTGCTTTAAGCCAGTCAACCTCATCAGATTGCTCATTATGGGAGTCAACAAGTGAGTTATAAGATGATGCAAACTCACCTATTTTCTTCTACACATATTCAACCCTGCCTCTCAGCTCTCCTATCTCAGTTTTGCATACAGGTCATCATGTCTGAATGAAGAGAGCTGTTGGGGGAGATCAGCATATCCTTCAATGTTGTGTCTGAGGCTGATTGGCAGTAGGGAAAGAGTTAATAGAGTCTATCAGCTCCGTGTCATCCAAGGAGATGTGCCCTTTGAGCATCTCTGCAGCTGGAGAGTCAGTGTCTAGCCTGGTTTTGGATTTAGCTGGGCTGCTTGACAGGGGTATAGAGATGCTGGGTGAGCTTCTCTGGGAGCCTGCCTGTGAGCAAGGGCTCTGTGAGGCTTGAGGAGAGCCGCTGGATGCAGCCGGCGAGCGGCCGCCAGCCATCTTGGGCTCTCTCCCGTGCCACCGGCGGGAAGAAATGCAGGAGTTTTTTAGGCTGGTGGGTCTCCTTCCTCGTTCGCGTCATGGCTATAGAGGCTGGGTAGTTTCAGTGGTTGGTTGAGTTCACCTCTAGTTGTTCCCTGGCGCTGAAGCGGAGCTACTGAGTTCGGCAGTCATCTTGTAGCACGGTAGCCATGCCCCCATGAGATTTTTAATAGGATTAGCACCTTACTTTGCCTATAGACTTTAAGATAAGAAATTTTTTTTTCTTTAATATCTACCTTAAATCACATTGCTAATTGCATATTGTACATGTTTATAGCCTAAATACTGAAATTTCTACTTAAAACTGTTTTTTGGAACTTTTGGAAATGCCAGTAAAAACTTGTCTGTGCCAGTAAATTTTGGGTGGTGTCTGCAAATTTCAATCTGGTAGGTTGACAACACTGGCACCACACTGCTGTGTGGGAGACATGCATGGAGAAAATAAAAGTAAACACTCATGAAACAAGCATTGGAAGTGATGTAATGCAGTGTATTGTATTTTCAGATGAAAACTGTACTAATTAAATGAAAATCTGGTATTGTACGAGAAACATTTTCATGTTTGTCCCTTTGAAAAATTTCAGACAAAAGCTGTGTACTAATGATCAGATTATCGCATGATCACGTCAAAAGACTTTCATCCGGTTTTCTCATTGTGTGTACAAGGCTATATTTGGATGGGTTATTAGGAACAGACAGTGGATTTCTGTGGCAGAAATTACAGGCTGACAGTGGCTGAATGTGTCTGCAGCTATCTCCATATAACTATACATGGAGAGACAACTGGTGGTTAGAGACAGATAATTGAATGAGAATTAAAAAAGAAGTATGGGCTTGTGAAAAAAATTATATTCACCTAGATGGATGCTGCATCTGTCCCCCTCTGGCTCTAAGACTGCGAAACGAGCATTTAGCCAGCCGCCGCAGTTGTACTACAGGTTGAGTCTCCAGGGTGAATCGCCGTCATTGTACGTTGGCCACTTTACAACCACTAGGGGGCGTGCATGCACCCGAGGCGCAACGCCGGAGCCCATGCGTGTGGCCGGCGGCCCTGATGTCCATCTGCAACCCACGATTGCAGAGAGAGAGAAAAAACAGGGATCTGTCAATGTAAACAGATCCCTGTTCCGTCAGGGGAGGATAGACAGATCTGCTGTTTCTAGTGATTAGGAACAGCGATCTGTCTCCTCCTCCAGTCACTACACTGCCCCCACAGTTAGAAACACCTACCTACGGAACACTTATCCTCTTGCTCGCCCCTAGTGTTTAACCCCTTACCTGCCAGTGACATTTATACAGTAATCAGTGGCTATTTTTAGCTCTGGTCGCTGTATAAATGTCAATGGTGCCAAAAAAGTGTGAAAAGTGTCCGATCTGTCCGTCACAGTCCCGCTAAAAAAATGCTGATCCCCGCCATTACTAGTAAAACAAAAAAAAAAATTTAGAATAAAAATGCCATAAATCTATCCCCTATTTTCTAGACCCTATAACTTTTGCGCAAACCAATTAATATATGCTTATTTCGATCAACATATTTTTGGTAAAAAAAAATAAATAAAGGAATACATATCAGCCTAAACTGATGAAGAAATTCGTTTTTTTTACCTTTTTTTTTTTGGGATATTTATTATAGCAAAAAGTAAAAAATATATATATTTTTTTTTTCAAAATTGTCGCCCTTTTTTTGTTTATAGCGCAAAAATGCAAAATGACCAAATACCACCGAAAGAAAGCTCTGTTTGTGGGAAAAAAGCACATCAATTTTGTTTGGGTACAATGTCTCAAGACCGCGCAATTGTCAGTTAAAGTGACACAGTGCCGTATTGCAAAAAATGGCCTGGTCATAAAGGGGGGAAATCCTTCTAGTCCTTAAGTGGTTAAAGACCACTGATCCCTTGGTTCTCAGACTTCAGTGAGCAGATTGTCTGTGACTGTCAGTTATTTGCTCTCTGATCTGCCCCTCAAGTGATCATGGAAGCGCTAGACCATGCATATGGCGGGAGTGGCTTGCTCAGGCTCTTAGCAGCTTGCTGAGAGGCTGAGTCAGCTGCCGGTGCAAGTATGTGGGTGGATCTCAACTTTCCCATGCCTGGCTCGGCTGAGTGATTTCAGCCTGTTGCAGACTTTAGCCCGCTGTCGACTGAAAACGGGTCACAGGAGTGCAGAACGAAGTGCACTCCTGTGATCTCCAGAAGTACAGCCAAAATAGCTATGGCTAAACTTCTCCTTTAATCCCTCTTAACCACTTAAGCCCCGGACTATTTGGCTGCCTAAAGACCAGAGGACTTTTTACAATTTGGCGCTGCTTTAACTGGTAATTGCGCAATCATGCAATGTTATACCCAAACGAAATTTGCGTCCTTTTTTTCACACAAATAGAGCTTTCTTTTGATGGTATTTGATTGCCTCTGCGATTTTTTTTTTTTTTTTTTTTTTGATATAAACAGACCGAACATTTTGAAAAAAATGATATTTTCTCATTTTTGTTATAAGAAAAATCCAATAAACTCAATTTTAGTCATACATTTAGGCCAAAATGTATTCAGCCACATGTCCTTGGTAAAAAAAATGTTAAGCGTATATTTATTGGTTTGCGCAAAAGTTATAGCGTCTGCAAACTAGGGTACATTTTCTGGAATTTACACAGCTTTCAGTTTGACTGCCCATCTCATTTCTTGAGGTGCTAGAATGGCAGGGCACTGCAAACCCCCCCAAATGACCCCATTTTGGAAAGTAGGCACCCTAAGAAAATTGCTGAGAGACATGTTGAGCCCATTGAATATTTAATTTTTTTGTCCCAAGTGATTGAATAATGACAAAAAAAAAAAAAATTTACAAAAAGTTTGCACTAAATGATATATTGCTCACACATGCCATGGTTATATGTGGAATTGCATCCAAAAATACATTTTTCTGCTTCTCCTGAGTACGGGGATACAACATGTGTGGGACTTTTTTGGAGCCTAGCCGCGTACAGGGCCCCGAAATCCAAGCACCGCCTTCAGGATTTGTAAGGGCGTAAATTTTTTTTTATTTCACTCCTCACTACCTATCAGTTTTGAAGGCCATAACATGATGGCACAAAACCCCCCAAATGACCCCATTTTGAAAAGTAGACACCCCAAGCTGTTTGCTGAGAGGCATGTTGAGTCCATGGAATATTTTATATTTTGACACAAGTTGCGGGAAAATTCCGAACTTTTATTTGCACAAAGTTGTCACTAAATGATATATTGCGCAAACATGCCATGGGCATATGTGGAATTGCACCTCAAAATCCATTCTGCTGATACCACATGTGTGGGACTTTTTGGGAGGCTAGCTGCGTACGGGGCCCCGAAAACCAATCACCGCCTTCAGGATTTCTAAGGGTGTAAATCTTTGATTTCACTCCTCATCTTCATCTTCATATTCTTCATGATCATCTTCATATTCTTCATCATCATCTTCATCTTCATATTCTTCTTCATCATCATCATCATCATCATCATCCATTCATCATCATCATCATCCATTCATCATCATCATCATCCATTCATCATCATCATCATCCATTCATCATCCATTCATCATCATCCAAGTGGTACCCTTTTCCGAATAAGGGTGACACCAAGTTCCACACAATCTTACCAGCGCTCCCTATGTAGTCAGGGCAGTTCTCTGGCTCTACGAAACTATCTCTTCCCTCGTAAGCCATAAAACTACATGTATAGCCTGTAGCCCTGTCACAGAGCTTATACATCTTGACCCCGTATTTGGCACGCTTGCTGGGAAGATACTGTTTGAATGACAAGCGGCCAGAAAACTTAATCAGGTACTCATCAATGCAGACAACTTAATGGGGAGTAAACAAGGCTTCAAAACGTTGGTTGAAGTGGTTTACGAGAGGCCGAATTTTGTAGAGCCGATCAAATTCAGGGTCACCCCAAGGACGACAGAGTTCCTTATTGAAATGCATGAACCGCAAGATCTGCTCGTATCGCGTCCTGGTCACGGAGGCAGAGAACACGGACATATGATGAATTGGGTCAGTGGACCAATGACTGCAACTCACACTTGTTAGTTATGCCCATGAGGAGGGATAGGCCCAGGAAGGTCTTAAATTAGGAGACCGTAATTGGTCTCCAATCTCTGGCAAGGGTCAGCTGGGGATTAGCAGCGATGAATTGACCAGCATATAAATTGCCTTGGTCCACAATAGATCTTTAGAGATCTTTGGTGAAAAACAGCAAATAAAAATCACGTGAACTCACGTCAACTGTTTCCACCTGAATTCCGGGTTGACCAGTGAATGGGGGGTACAGGTGCTGCAGAAGTGGTGGGTTCCCAATTAGGATTGGCGAATGCAGCAGGAAGGGCACTATGGGCACGACGGGCCTGTCTTTGTCTTCTTCTTGGCAGCGGGACACTACTCATGCTTACCACCTCGCCAGCTTAAACTGCACTTATGGGACTTTCCACGTCACCAAGTGTTACTGAAGTGCTGGATGTATGACCAGGATGTACTAGGCCACTGGTGCTTGCCAGTTCACCAGAAGGAATAGTGGCGCTAGTACTGGCTCTCTGCTCCATACGAGGGACCTGCGGTCCTTGCACCTCAACAACAGCTGAAGATCGGGGTCTGGTACGCCTGACCTTGGCAGGGACCACAACTCTATCGTCAGAGCTATCTGTCAGGGTGCCGCTGCTGTCTACAGGTTCGCATTCTGAGCCTGAATCTGGCAGATGAGTGACTTCCTCTTCACTATCTGTCATGCTCAGAAACATGTAGGCCTCTTCACTAGTGTACCTTCGATTTGACATTTTGGGTCTCTAAATTTACTGGTACAGTAGTGAGACTCACAGATAAAAAAACCCCTGACTGTTAGCGACTGATTCAAAAGCTACCAAAAAAACTGTTAGCTATCGCCGGGATCAGGCCTGACTCTACGAACGCTGCAGTTATGTGTGTTGTGTAAGTGACAGTGATCAATTGATACTGAACTTGGGTGGACTGGGCTGGGCAGAGGGGCTAAACGCAGGTGCTAGCAGGTATCTGGGCTGATCCCGCTAACACTGCGTTTTTGGGAACCCTAAACTGTTGGGGACGCTAGTATAGATCTGATCAGATCAGATATCGATCCATTCAGACACTATACTACTAAGGGAGGAGTATGATGTGGGTGTTAGCGGTACTGGCACTAATCTGACGCTGCCTGGGGTGACGCAGACCCTACCTGACGCTAAAACCTAACTTTGATCACTTGCCGGGTGATTGGGGGGGTTAAACCTTTATTGGGTAAAATATGGCGGGTGCCCTGACACTATAAAAGAAATCCTAACTAAGCTGCGTCACCCGTGACACTTATACTGTGATCACAGGTGGCAGGGGGTAATCAAGGGGTTAAACCTCTATGGGGGGGGTCCCTAAACCTATCTGAGCCTAATACTAATTACCCTAATGCCGCGTACACACGACCGGACTTTACGGCATACTTGGTTCGGCGGTCGAAAAGTCCGCTCGTCTGTATGCTAGTCCGACGGACAAAAACCAACGCTAGGGCAGCTATTGGCTACTGGCTATGAACTTCCTTGTTTTAGTCTGGTCGTACGTCATCGCGTTCGAATCCGTTGGACTCGCGTGTAGGCAAGTCTGTTCATTCGGAAAGTCCGTCGTAAAGTCCATCAAAGTCCGCCGGACAAAGTCTGCTGTAAAGTTTGCCCGTGTGTACGCGGCACAACACTGATTAGTGTCACTAATGACACTAGTACAGCGATCAAAAAAAAATCTGATTGCTGTACTGGGTGACACAGTAACAAGTGGTGAAGGGGTTAACGGGGGGGGTGATCGGGTGATCAATTGAGTGAATTGTGTGCCTACGTGACCTGGTGTCAGTGTAGTGTTGTGCAACTCACTTTTAGATGCTCTCTTCTCTCGGTCTGGAACGAAAAGACCGACACGAGGGGAGATGACATCACTTCCCCTGTCAGTGTTTATAGTTACACAGACAGGGGAAGCATATCATTCATCAGGAGCAATCACCAGGTCCAGGCCAGATTTCATTGGCCTGGGGATTGATCGGTTCCTGATTGAATCCGATCGTCGCGGCCGTACCATGACGGCGATTCGCCTGCCTGTGCCATTCTGCCGCAGTATAACTGCGGCGGACGGTTGGCAAGTGGTTAATATATTGTGTCAAATTTATGAAGCATTTGCAACACTTCAGATACAGTAATACCTCGGATTGTGAGGTATTTAACAAGCGTTTCGCAATACAAGCTATTTTTTTAAAATCCTGACTGTTTGCGAGTGTCTCACAAAACGAGCAGGATTCAAGCTTCTGCGGTGTGCAGTACCGCATTTGGCCAGAGGTGCAGGGGCGCCGGTGACACACGGTGCCACTCGGATGCACTCGGAGCCACTCGGAAACACTCAAACACTCCATTCCCGAGTGTTTCCGAGTGCATCCGAGCGTCTTACGGGTGTTTCCAAGTGTCTCCGGCGCGCACCCCACCTCTGGCCACATGCGGTACTGCATACAATAGAAGTCACTGTGGAACGAATTATCTGAGTTTCCATTGACTTCTATGGGGAAACTCGCTTTGATTTACGAGTGCTTTGGATTACAAGCATTCTTCTGGAACTAATTATGCTCGTAATCCAAGGTACCACTGTAGTTCTAAAATGCACCACATTTAGGGTCCATGCACACTGGTCTTAACCACTTGAGCCCCGGACCATTATGCTGCCTAAGGACCAGAGGTCTTTTTCCAATTTGGCACTGCGTCGCTTTAACTGCTAATTGCGCGGTCATGCAATGCTGTACCCAAACGAAATTTGCGTCCTTTTCTTCCCACAAATAGAGCTTTCTTTTGATGGTATTTGATCACCTCTGCGGTTTTTATTTTTTGCGCTATAAACGGAAAAAGACCGAAAATTTTGAAAAAAAATGATATTTTCTACTTTTTGTTATAAAAAAAATCCAATAAACTAAATTTTAGTCATACATTTAGGCCAAAATGTATTCCGCCACATGTCTTTGGTAAAAAAAATGTCAATAAGCGTATATTTATTGGTTTGCGCAAAAGTTATAGCGTCTACAAACTAGGGTACATTTTCTGGAATTTACACAGCTTTTAGTTTATGACTGCCTATGTCATTTCTTGAGGTGCTAAAATGGCAGGGCAGTACAAAACCCCCCCAAATGACCCCATTTTGGAAAGTAGACACCCCAAGGAAATTGCTGAGAGGCATGTTGAACCCATTGAATATTTATTTTTTTTGTCCCAAGTGATTGAAAAATGACAAAAAAAAAAAAAAAAAAAATATTTACAAAAAGTCGTCACTAAATGATATATTGCTCACACAGGCCATGGGCCTATGTGGAATTGCACCCCAAAATACATTTAGCTGCTTCTCCTGAGTATGGGGATACCACATGTGTGGGACTTTTTGGGAGCCTAGCCGCGTACGGGGCCCCGAAAACCAATCACCGCCTTCAGGATTTCTAAGGGTGTAAATTTTTGCTTTCACTCTTCACTGCCTATCACAGTTTCGGAGGCCATGGAATGCCCAGGTGGCACAAAACCCCCCAAAATGACCCCATTTTGGAAAGTAGACACCCCAAGCTATTTGCTGAGAGGCATATTGAGTCCATGGAATATTTTATATTTTGACACAAGTTGCGGGAAAGTGACACTTTTTTTTTTTTTTTTTTTTTTTTTTCATAAAGTTGTCACTAAATGATATATTGCTCACACAGGCCATGGGCATATGTGGAATTGCACCCCAAAATACATTTAGCTGCTTCTCCTGAGTATGGGGATACCACATGTGTGGGACTTTTTGGGAGCCTAGCCGCGTACTGGACCCCGAAAACCAATCACTGCCTTCAGGATTTCTAAGGGTGAAAATTTTTGATTTCACTCTTTACTGCCTATCACAGTTTCGGAGGCCATGGAATGCCCAGGTGGCACAAAACCCCCCCAAATGACCCCATTTTGGAAAGTAGACACCCCAAGCTATTTGCTGAGAGGCATGGTGAGTATTTTGCAGCTCTCATTTGTTTTTGAAAATGAAGAAAGACAAGAAAAAACATTTTTTTTTTCTTTTTTCAATTTTCAAAACTTTGTGACAAAAAGTGAGGTCTGCAAAATACTCACTATACCTCTCAGCAAATAGCTTGGGGTGTCTACTTTCCAAAATGGGGTCATTTGGGGGGGTTTTGTGCCACCTGGGCATTCCATGGCCTCCGAAACTGTGATAGGCAGTGAAGAGTGAAATCAAAAATTCACGCCCTTAGAAAGCCTGAAGGCGGTGCTTGGTTTTCGGGGTTCCGTACGCGGCTAGGCTCCCAAAAAGTCCCACACATGTGGTATCCCCGTACTCAGGAGAAGCAGCAGAATGTATTTTGGGGTGTAATTTCACATATTTCCATGGCATGTTTGAGCAATATATCATTTAGTGACAACTTTGTGCAAAAAAAAAAAAAAAAAAAAAAAAATTTGTCTCTTTCCCGCAACTTGTGTCGCAATATAAAATATTCCATGGACTCGACATGCCTCTCAGCAAATAGCTTGGGGTGTCTACTTTCCAAAATGGGGTCATTTGGGGGGGTTTTGAACTGTCCTGGCATTTTATGCACAACATTTAGAAGCTTATGTCACACATCACCCACTCTTCTAACCACTTGAAGACAAAGCCCTTTCTGACACTTATTGTTTACATGAAAAAGTTTTTTTTTTTTGCAAAAAAATTACTTTGAACCCCCAAACATTATATATTTTTTTAAAGCAAATGCCCTACAGATTAAAATGGTGGGTGTTTCATTTTTTTTTTCACACAGTAATTGCGCAGCGATTTTTCAAACGCATTTTTTGGGGAAAAAACACACTTTTTTTAATTTTAATGCACTAAAACACGCTATATTGCCCAAATGTTTGATGAAATAAAAAAGATGATCTTAGGCCGAGTACATGGATACCAAACATGACATGCTTTAAAATTGCGCACAAACGTGCAGTGGCAACAAAATAAATACATGTTTAAAAGCCTTCAAAAGCCTTTACAGGTTACCACTTTAGATTTACAGAGGAGGTCTACTGGAAAAATTACTGCACTCGATCTGGCCTTCGCGGTGATACCTCACATGCATGGTGCAATTGCTGTTTACGTTTGACGACAGACCGCCGCTTGCGTTCGCCTTAGCGCGAGAGCAGGGGGCGACAGGGGTGTTTTTTTTTTTTTTTTTCTTTATTATTTTTTTGCTTTTTTAATCTTACTTTTAAACTGTTCCTTTCATATTTTTTTCTTTTAATCATTTTTATTGTTATCTCGGGGAATGTAAATATCCCCTATGATAGCAATAGGTAGTGACAGGTACTCTTTTTTGAAAAAATTGTGGTCTATTAGACCCTAGATCTCTCCTCTGCCCTCAAAGCATCTGACCACACCAAGATCGGTGTGATAAAATGCTTCCCCAATTTCCCAATGGCGCTATTTACATCCGGCGAAATCTAAGTCATGAAATACTCGTAGCTTCCGGTTTCTTAGGCCATAGAGATGTTTGGAGCCACTCTGGTCTCTGATCAACTCTATAGTCAGCTGGCTGAATCACCGGCTGCATTCTCAGGTTCCCTGTTGAGACAGGAGAGCCAGAGAAAAACACGGAAGACGGTGGGGGGGGGGGGGCATTCCCCCCCACGGCTTGTAAAAGCAGTCTAGAGGCTAATTAGCCGCTAGGATTGCTTTTATATGAAAGCTGACCGCTGGCTGAAAAGAATGATACCAAGATGATACCTAAACCTGCAGGCATCATTCTGGTATAACCACTCAAAGTCGTGAATGGCGTACCTGAAGACAAAAAAATGGTTAACAATGGTTAACAATAAAGCACAGTAAAGTGTAAATAATTACACACCTGAAAAACAAACATGATAAAACATAATAACAATAACAATAACAATAACAATAAAACATTGCAGAATAGAATACAGTAAAAAAGAGCAGAACAATAGAGAGAGAGAATAGAGAGAGAGAGAACAATAAAACAACAACTATTTTTTTTTATTTCTTATTTTTTTTTTTTTTTTACACTTTTTTTGTAACTAACTTTTATAACGGTAACCGGTTCCAGGTTCGGGTCTCTCAAAATGCGATGGCATCTTGGGAGACCCTGTGAAAGTGTGCCTAGTCTGTGCAATGCTGTACCCTACGCTAATACTCAACTAGTGAATGGTAGCGTTCAAAACATTCACCAATGCAAAGACCAGGATTGTCAGGACAGGAGGGACAATAATAGCGGGTGTCACGCCTATATCCGCGCTTGCTGCAGACACAACATCTTTTTTGGGGGGGTTCGTTGGGTAGGGGTACTCGGGAGGACATAAAGAAAATGCCTCTCATGCAGCCGACTGCATTTGGTTGGGGATGTGAATGGGGGAAGTACGGGTGCTGCAGAAGCGGTGGGTTCCCAATTAGGATTGGCGAATGCAGCAGGAAGGGCACTATGGGCACGACGGGCCTGTGTTTGTCTTCTTGGTGGCAGTGGGACACTACTTGTGCTTGCCACCTCACCAGCTTCAACTGCACTTATGGGACTCGCCACGTCACCACGTGTTACTGCAGTGCTGGTTTGACTACGACCGGGGTGTACTAGGCCGCTGGCGCTTGCCAGTTCACCAAAACGCTACCAAAAAACTGTTAGCGATCGCAGGGATCAGGCCTGACTCTGCGAACGCTGCAGTTATGCGTTTAGTGTTTTGTAAGTGTCAGTGATCGATCGATACTGCACTTGGGTGGGCTGGGCTGGGCCGGGCGGAGGGGCAAAACGCAGGTGCTAGCAGGTATCTGGGCTGATTCCGCTAACACTGCGTTTTTGGGAACCCTAAACTGCTGGGCACGCTAGTATAGATCTGATATTGATCCGTTCAGATACTATACCACTAAGGGAGGTGTATGGTGCGTGCGTGGGTGTTAGCGGTACTGGCGCTAACCTGACGCTGCCTGGGGCTGGCGCTTGCCAGTTCACCAAAATGCTACCAAAAAAACTGTTAGCGATCGCAGGGATCAGGCCTGACTCTGCGAACGCTGCAGTTATGCGTTTAGTGCCTTGTAAGTGACAGTGATCGATCGATACTGCACTTGGGTGGGCTGGGCGGAGGCACAAAACGCAGGTGCTAGCAGGTATCTGGGCTGATCCCGCTAACACTGCGTTTTTGGGAACCCTAAACTGCTGGGGACGCTAGTATAGATCTGATCGGATCAGATATTGATCCGATCAGATACTATACCACTAAGGGAGGCGCATGCTGCGTGCGTGGGTGTTAGCGGTACTGGCGCTAATCTGACGCTGCCTGGGGCGACGCATATCACCGCCGGGCGATCGGGGGGCTAAACCTTTATTCGGTAATAAACGGCGGGTGCCCTGACACTATAAAAAATAAACGAACTAACCAGCGTCAACCGTAACGGTTATACGGTGATCAGTGGTGAAAGGGTTAACTAGGGGGCAATCAAGGGGTTAAAACATTTATTAGGTAGTATATGGGGGTCCCTGACGCTATAAAACGCTGACGGCGAACCTAAATATTTACCTCACTAACTAGCGTCACCAGCGACACTAATACAGCGATCAGAAAAATGATCGCTTAGCGACACTGGTGACAGGGGGTGATCAAGGGGTTAAAACTTTATTAGGGGGGGTTAGGGGGGTACCCTAGACCTAAAGGGGGGTAATACTCACTGTCCCAACACAGTAACTGTCACAAACTGACACTATGCAGTAATCAGAAAAAAAAACAAAAAAAAACTGCTGGTGTCAGTTTGTGACAGGGGGGGGGGGGGGTGATTGGGGGGGGATCGGGGGGGGATCGGGGTGTTTTGTGTGCCTGGCATGTTCTACTGTGTGTGTGTAGTGTTGTGCACTCACTCACATGTCGTCTCTCCTCGGGCCGGAACGAAAAATACCGACCCGAGGGGAGATGACATCACTTCCTTTGCTGCTGTTTAGCATACAGCAGCAAAGGAGTGTTCTCATTGGCCGGCGGCGATCGCGAGGGGGGGGCCACGAACGGATGGTCTCCCCCTCATCACCGATCGCCGCTGGACAAAAGACGACCGCCTCGGGCACTGGGGGGGGTCCGATCGGACTCCCCACCCGCTGAAGGCAAATCACGTACCCTGTACGTGATTTTGCCTGTCCGTGCCACTTTGCCGACGTACATCGGCGTGAGGCGGTCGTCAAGTGGTTAAAAACTCTACTTTTACGGGAGTTTTTATTTTTATTTTTTCTCCTGCCTGAAGAAGCAGCTCAATGTTATCCTACGTGTCCATGCACATTAGGGAGTTTGGGGGCATATTTTAGGAGTTTGGAGGCAGAAAAGAAAAAAAAAAGTGCATTTTGAGAGGATTTAGTAATGTTCAGAAGCGTTTAGCATTTACAAGTGTACATTAATTGTAATGAAATAATGTGGGGAATGTTTTGGAAACAAATGCTTATAAAAGCAAACGTCCATAAACTCTCCTAAACCCTGGTGCAGTATGAGCTTCTATGAGCATTTTTCTGCCAGAGGTTCTGGCATTTTTTTCTGCTCCTAGTATGCATGGACCATTACATTGTGGCGCATTGAAGCGTCAAATTTGAAATAAACTACCGACAGTTTGTGTCTTACAAAAGTAGAGCTAATTGAGACCAAGGCTAGGTTCACACTATGAATTGCACAGGAATGCACACATTTTCACACACCAAAATAGTGCAGGCACTACTTATGGAAACGCACTGCAACCAGAAAGTATCATGTAATCTGGTGCAGGCAAATGCACTGCGTTTGCGACCTGCGTTTGGGGTGTCATTGACATTGCACTGACACTTGTTGCAGATTGCAAAGGCAGTGCGTTTTGAACGCGGATCAGGAAACGCACACAGATCATGTTCTACTGTGAACTCTTTTGGCGTATCGAGAAACTGGTGCAGATTTTTCTGAAAGTGTCTCGCATTCATTCTAAAAGTAGAGCAGCATGTGCCAATCTCAAGTACAAGCTCTAGACAGGTACATGAATTTCAGTGGCGGCTGGTGTTTTTTTTTTTGGGGGGGGGGTTGGCAAACAATCCACCCATCTGCCACAACCCGCCGGTTGGTCACCAGCCCCGCACTTACCCCATCTAGGTCGTGGGAAACGCTTCCTCCCGGCAGCGGGCAGCAGCTCCACCCTGCGTCTCCTCCTCCTGGGCTTCATGGCAGCTTTCCCTGCGTCTCCTCCCTCCTCCTCCTTGGTGGCCAATAGGTTCACTTCTCCTCTTGGCCAATCATGTCTCAGGACCCGCTTCCTGATTGGCTCGCAGGAGAATCAGGAAGACAATAGCGAATATTAATTTGTCATTGTCACACAACTGGGTGGGCTTGGGGCGCAGTGCTCTGCAACCCGAACCCACCCTTTTTTTAAGCCAATTAGAGCTTCAGGCTCTAATCATGTGCTTTTAAAAAAAAAACCCTATTGGAATCCATGCGTCCGGCACTCGCATGTAGATTAGGGGTGGGATGCATGGATTAGGGGGCGGCGCCCTGTATGGATGGGCGGCCACTGATGAATTTTGGTGCACACTGTGCCTCTTTTGGAATGCATGAGAGATACTTTCACAAAATCTGTCTGCGCCAGTTTTTATGAATTCCAGGGAGTTTCTAGGGGTGATCATCTGCCCCTAATTGCAGGTAATTCCTCCATGTGCAAGTACATGAAAACAGATGCAGCCGCTGTCAGCCTATCATTCATTTGTACAAGCTTCCCTGATGCAGCTATGCACATGGACCTCTGATTCCTGCTGCAGCATATTCCTAATCCCTCCTGTGAATGGTTTTACCGCAACCCCCCCCCCCCCCCCACCAGCTAGCCATTTGAACTGTCTCAATACAGCTTGGCAGGGCTGTATACATGTCAGAGCTGTGATGTTTTGCAGCCATGGTACTTTTAACTCTAGGTGCAGAATGTAAAGATGCACCGCTTGCCAACTAGCCCATTGAGATCAAGGGGGCCATGAAGCAAATGCTTGCAAGGCTTGCAATTGTGGCACGGTAGTGTGACATTACAGGGCTAAATCAGGCAGTGAGGAGGCAATATAATGCCTTCTCACTGTCTGTTAAACGCCCTCTGAAAACCAATCTGAATATGGTTAAAAGTGCCCTTAAGGTTTGCGAACACATGCAATCAGTGGGCAAAAGAACCAGGTGATCCCACCCCAACCCCCCCCCCCCACCGAGCACAGACAGCTCAGGGCTATACACATACCAAGGCCACGATGCTATGCTTCAAAGCTGCAGCAAATATTGTACAGGTGTGTCCAGAAGGTGGTCGGAGAGCCCATAAATAGCCTGATGCACCAAAGCAGGGGTTCTCTGGATCCTGGGTGAGCCCTACTAGAGTCCCCTGTCTGAGGAGTTAGGACCCTTAAGGCAGTCTGCTGAGATGCTGTGTGGAGGTCGAGGTCCCTGCCATAGCTTAGGCTGGGTGGCCTATTCCCTAAAATCTGGGGTTCTTTTACGTGGTCTGGAGAAGCACCTGGTAGAGGCTGGACAGAAGAGGGTCCAGTGGTTGGTGGTATTGTGAGTCTGCGTCTTCCTCTTGAAGCCCATGAGTACTGACATAAGTCCTGTGCTCTAGAGACTGTATGCAGCTAGCAGTTCTACAAAGAGACAAATCCAAAGCTTTTCTCCTAGTAAGACATGACTTTGAGCAAGTACCCAGCCATCATAATGAGAAGACTCCTCAGTTACTTTAGTTCCTTTGGGGTATCCCATGCCTCCCCCATCCCTATCCACGTTATACTCAGCAATAAAAAATACAAAAGATACTAGACTGTTCATTGGAGCCTGTGAGAGAGAAGAAAATATGGTGTGCCTGGTGTATATGTCCTAAAGTAAGGAAACAGCAGGACTGTTCAAAACCAGCGACTCTTTCAGGGGTGTGGTGCACATCTTGTATCTTTAGGGGCTTAATTATAGAGTATCACGATATACAAGGAGAATGCACCATGTAGATGGGTTGTAATACATACCATATAATTCAGCATAGGTATAGGGACAGTGCATACAATATGATTCAATAGAACATTATTGTCATTACACCATGGGGTCCAGCACCACAGATCAACATGCAGCACAGATGAAACAGTTCAGATCTCTCCCCCACAATGCAAATTCAAAATCATTGGCCTTGTGTGTTTATGAAGCGGGAATTAAATACAATCTGACTCAAAATATCGGCCCAGTAGGGTGTTTATCAAATCCAAACTAGCCATAACTTATAAATCATTTCCCATATATACCTCAAAGCGCATATATATATATTTTTCCATATGAAGCGTAATATTTAGTTATTGCTTCCACTCAGCAAAAATGCGTTATTTGGGTATTTCCACCACAAAAAGAGTAGTTTACAGACTTAAACTAAAGCTCTCAGTACTGCTGCCTATACTTGTGTCTCATAAAAGAGATGCTCAGTACAACTCAACACAACTCCGCATACAGGTAAGAGATTCTCTAGGAATATCAATTTGAAACATGGCATTTGAACACTTTAACCACTTCAGCCCCAGAAGATTTTTACCCCCTTCCTGACCAGAGCATTTTTTGCGATTCGGCCCTGTGTCGCTTTAACTTACAATTGCGCGGTTGTGCAACGCTGTAACCAAACAAAATTGATGTCCTTTTTCCCCTCAAATAGAGCTTTCTTTTGGTGGTATTTGATCACCTCTGTGGTTTTTATTTTTTGTGCTATAAAAAGAGCATCAATTTTGAAGAAAATCAATATTTTTTACTTTTTGCTATAATATCCCCCCAAAAAATATAAAAAAACTAATTTTTTCCTCAGTTTAGGCCGATGTGTATTCTTCTTATTTTTGGTAAAAAAAAAACCGCAATAAGCATATATTGATTGACTTGCGCAAAAGTTATAGCGTCTACAAAATAGAGGATAGATTTATGGCATTTTTATTAATTTTTTTTACTTGTAATGGCAAAAATCTGCAATTTTTATGGGGACTGCAACATTATGGCAGATACATCGGACACTTGACACTAGTTTGGGACCATTGTCATTTATACAGCTATCAGTGATATAAAAATGCACTGATTACTGTGTAAAGTACACTTGCAGGGAAGGGGTTAAACACTAGGGGGCGATCAAGAGGTTAAGTGTGTCCTAGGGAGTGATTCTAACTGTGGGGCGGATGGGCTACCACTGACATGACAGCGATCACTGCTCCCGATGACTGGGAGCAGTAGATCCCTGAGATATCACTAGGCAGAACAGGTAAATGCCTTGTTTGCATCTCCCTGTTCTGCCTGTCCATCTCACGATCGTGGGCCGCTGGTGGACATTGAGTTTACGGAACCAGCGGGCACACTCCCGCGCGCGCCCGCAAGGCGTCAAATTCAAAGGGACGTACAGGTACGCCCATTTGCCTGTACAAGCCATTCAGCCAACGTATGTGTGTGCGGCGGTCGGCAAGCGGTTAATATGAATATATTTCTCAATAGCCATAAAGAATATAAATGCACAGTCAAGACCAGTCACCTTGCATAGGGGAGAGAGCAGCAGTGACTGGTCTTTAATACAGGAATCTCTTGCACAGATCGCACTGGATTACTGCACAGATCTGGAAGAAATACACAAAGCACACCGATATTCAAGGAAGAATACACATACCTCTTGTGTTTAGACAATGCTTGCTTATCTCAAAGTTCTTTTTTATGTGTGCTGAAAAAGTAAGTTGCCTTATTAAATGGATTCAGTGGACAACTGTTTCCAAGGGCCGCAGTGATAAGCAACAGCATGACCCTAATACTGTTTAAAAAATATGATGTGCTTTACAAATGTGCATTGTGTGTCCCTTGCATCAGGATTGTGAAGCAAGCAGAACACTATTCAAAAGAATGGAACAAAAGAAAATGCCAAATGAGAGCTCAGTCATGTGACCTTTCAAAAAGTCATGTGATTGGCCTCTCTTCCAATTACAGAGTTTTATTTGTCGATTTAAAGCATAACTCCAGCCAAACATAAAAAAGGTAAAATCGATAGCCCATATAAAGACTACTTAAGAAAGCAAGTGTTTGAGGCATTATTCACCTTCGGTCCTTTTTTTTTTCTGCCACTAGATGTCGTCATTCTGATAGTCGGCATCATTCAATTCACATCCTCTGAGCCAAGGTCATCCCGGGACTTGCCCCCAGCTGGGAAATGTTTTTTCTTTTAATAGGTACAGTGCATGGACATATCAAGTATCTTACAAGCATGCATGCCAAATGTCATTCAAAAACCCCTCCATATTTCAGTTGAGGTGACAGGTGTAGTCAGGGAAAGTATGGACACCTCATGGCGACCTTGTAAATTCTTATTGTCACCTGACTTTGGGTAGTCATTATCTAATGCTTAACCCCTTACCACCACAGCCCCCCTGATCCTTTAAGATTATCTAAATGCCAGGAGGCAGAGGCAGGCTTTCCAATCTAGTGACCACTGTGATTGGCTGTCATGGCCATCAGATGATCAGAAGCTCCTGATCACAAATATGCATTGGGAGCTACCCATGACAGCTTAGTCACTGTGCTGAGAGCATGCAGTGAGTGCTCTCTCAGCACAGAAAAGCCGTTCCCTATAGATTCATGTATGCAGCCGCTTGGAGTTAAAGCCCACCCACCCAGTGACCACATATATGCATATGGAAGGCAGGAACAGGTTAAATTCCAAACAAGCATTCTTAGCTGGGTAAACAAACCTTGAATTTCTGCTTTATAAAAAACAGATTGTCGTTTAGATTCACATGGTCCTTTAACTTGAATTGCATTGTAAGCAGGCTTAGTATCTTGTTTCATCACTGTGTTCATCTAAAATTCAAGAACATTGGTTAAACAATGGGCAATTAATGAAAGAAACAATGCTTTATATCTTGCTCTGGTTACACCTGATGAATGTCCTCCACTGTTCCAATAAAACTGAAAAAGTTGACGTTATCAATATCTCATCAGAAAAGGATAACTCTTCAAACAATAGATTTGCATAGGTTTTGTGCTCAGTTCCTTCTGCTTTCCCATGACAGCTTCTCTGTACTTCTGCGTAATCTCCATAAAACACCAAAAGTTTTACTATAAATCTGGTGAATTGCTTTTTTTTCTGAGTCTGCCACTAATTGAAGGTTAAAGTGACCTAGAACAAAAGCTTCCCTGTAAAAAAAAAAATGCTGTATACATACCTTACCATCAGTCCATATCTACTTTAAGACATTCTTCATGCTGCTGAATTATGGCAACTGCAGGTATCTGACATTTCCGGGTGTGCTGAAGACCTGGCTCCCCTGCCATGGTGCTGAGGTTCCTTTCCACATCTCCTACATCAATACAGGTTACAGAATACCTTTATGGACTGGTGATCAACAAAGTGGTAGACTTTTAAACTGTATTTCCACCTTTTGTAATTACATTTTAAAAGTCTTTGCTATGTTTGGTATTGTATTGTACTTGTTAACACAGCATACCTAAAAATATAAAAAAAAATGTTCTTACATAGGACTCTATAGGAGGCTTGCTTTGTTCAAAATAACTTGCAATTGGGAAATGTGAAATTAGGAGACAGACTGAAAGGCGTTTTTATTATTCATTAACGTATATTGTACCACCCAAGGCCTGAGATCGTAAACACTTTAAGACAGACAATGTGCCTATCTAGTTTTCAACTGATAATGGAGATCTGCCAGTTCAGTATAGACAGGGTTGTATGTAAAAGCTGACATATCTAAACTTCAGCTTTTAAGATACATGGAAGGGGGAAAGCTATGCTAGTTCCAAACTCGCTCATACATGTCTTTATGGACCTTGCTTTGTGCACTGGTCCAAATCATTTGGTGGCGGGGGGATTCTGGGGCAGGGATGTTTTTCAGGGGTTGGGCTTGGCCCCTTAGTTCCAGTGAAGGGAACTCTTATGGCATCAGCATACCAAGACATTTTGGACAATTTCATGCTCCCAACTTCGTGGGAACAGTTTGGGGATGGCGCTTCCTGTGCCAACATGACTGCACACCAGTGCACAAAGCAAGGTCCATAAAGACATTGATGAGTGAGTTTGCTGTGGAGGAACTTGACTAGCCTGCACATAATCCTGACCTCAACCCGATAGAACACCTTTGGGATGAATTAGAGCGGAGACTACAAGCCAGGCCTTCTTGTCCACATCAGTGCCTGACCTTCCGAATGCATTTCTGGAAGAATAGGCAAACCATTCCCATAGACACACTCCTAAACCTTGCCAGAAGAGTTGAAGCTTTTATAGCTGCAAAGGGTGGGCCAACTCCATTTTGAGCCCTACAGACTAAGACTGGGAAGCCATTAAAGTTCATGTGCATGTAAAGCCAGGTGTCCCAATATTTTTAGTAATATAGTGTATATTGTACATTTATATCAGTTCCTGCCCTCAAGTAGCTTACAATCTAAGGTAGTGACAAAGTTTTTATCAAATAAACAGGCTGATAGTGGAAAAGTAAAAATTGCTCTGGTCCATAAGAGATATAAAGGTAGAAAAGCTAAAGTGGTCATATCAAATTCCAAAAGTTGTAAACATGAAATATCCCAGAGACTGAAAGCTAAAGATTGTAGGAGAATATTTATTTTCAATGCCTAAATCACTTCTACCACATCGATTTACTACCTAGACACCTTTCATCTTCTGCCTATATATTGAATTTCCACCTTCTGCTAACAAAAATCCATTTGGACTTCTCTAGTTTGACTTGAGGGACCTTTTCTTGGTTTGGGAGATGCAATATTGTTGAAATGAATATTTTATGTAGAATATTGTACTCCTTTAGGGGATCCTGGCCCACATATCTTCAGCCTTTTTTGTAATTTAAAAACTTTTTTTATTTATCTGGTCTTAAACAGCCAAACGACAAGACTCTATTCCATGTATGCCAAAATCCTAAGGATTACATACCACCTGGCCTGACACATGAGCAGAAAATTAGACTGGTGCTGACACGTGACCTAAAAATGAGTAGCCTTGGAACAAATTGTGACAAATATACCTCTCCCTAACTTACCTTGTGTAAAGGTGACCTGTCTACAAGTATAAGAATTTACTCTACTTTGGATACCACTATCATGGTTTTTAAAAATATATAACATGGCATAACATTAGACCTTTCTCTACTTGATCTTATGTTAAGAAATCCTACATTTCAGCCTGAGTTGATGAACCTGGGAGCCTAGTAGGGTCTGGAGCTGTCATTGTTTTTAACAAAAATAGTGGTGCTTTATTGTTGTAAAAGATAAATTGGAGTTACAGAATACCATTTAACAGAGTACAATACACTACATACGTAGATTACATATTTTAGGATAGGGAAGATAATATGCAAAACCCGCAAGCAATACGTAAGGATAATAGTAAAATTCTCAACAAGTACCATCCACCCTCCACCCTCCAAAACCCTCCCCTCTTGGGGCAGATGATCGTAATGAACTGAGTGTTTCTCTACAAGGCCATCCACGGAGCCCAAACTTTTTCAAATTTCCACGGACAGCCACGGTTTATATATGTCATTTTATACATGGGGATTACTGCCTCAATCTGTGCCTCCCAGGCTGAAAAAGATGGAGGGGAAGAATCTATCCATTTCATGAGTATTTCTTTTTTGGCATAGAAGAGAAGGAAGGAAATTAGTAATTTAAGATGATATGGCCTCTGCTCATCATCATGTATCCCCAGCAACCCCATAGCCGGTAAGAGTGGAATAGAGGTCTGCAATCTGGAGTTGATTTCACCAACTATCTTAGTCCAAAACAGTGCAACAACTTGGCACTCCTAGAACATATGTATAAATGTGCCTATGTGGACTTTGCATTTAGGACACATGGGGTCTCTCTCAGGGAATATGCGATGGAGTCTCTGCGGGGTATCGTAGATCCTGTGTATAAATTTAACTTGAATCAGTTTGTCCTTGGATGCTATCACTAATTTCAGACCATACTCTAGACAGTCCTCCCATCCCTCTTTGGAGCTGTCATTGTTACATTTAATAAAAACATACACCCCTTGCCTACAGTGCAGAACATGATGGATGCCCCTGCTTACATACACATAGGCTTTTGGAGAACTATTCAACTCCATAACTTCCTACATCTTTCTTACCAAAGTCAGGAACCTTTGTTCACCCGCTGAAATTTTTTTAAAGAATTATGCGCTGGTGAAGATTCAGTGAGACATATCTTGTCCACATTATACATGGCATTAGTGCTGCCTGCTCCTGATTATATTCCACCCTATATTCAAAAATGGAAGAGAAATTTGGGGATTTCATTCTCTCCTGATCAAATAGTCAGATTGTTTCATTTTAAATTCTGTCAGTAGCGCATATCAGGCTATAGTTTCTAACACGCTAGTATAGGGTTCCCACCAGGGCCGTAGATAGGTTTTTGTTCTGGGGGGGGGGGGGGGGGTTCAGCAGCAGGTACTAAGTAAAAGCCTTTTAAATAAAATAAATTGTGCCAAAATTATAAAGACCGGAAAAAAGAAAAATATGTGTTGCCCCTAGTAAGCAATCACACCCTTAATTGTATTTTTTATCAGTTCCTTTAGAAAATCAAACCTGATTTCAGTTTTTTCCTTCTTCCAATTTTTATGAACGCTGCCCAGTAAGGTTGGTTATTGTCCAGTATTAGTGTGTGTCCAAACTGAATAGGTGCAAACTGAGTGTGCTGCCTACCTACAAGGAGATGGTGCTCTTTGCACCTCCTCAGTAAGATTGGCTATTATGGTCCAAAGTGCACCATATTGTCAGACAGAGCACTCACTGACTTTTTTTAACTTTTTACAGATTTAAAAAAAAGCACTGCCTACCACAGGATGGTGCACTGTAATCGCCAATCTTACTGGGCAGGTACAAAGGGCACCATCTTGTGGAAGGCAGCACACTCACTGTGTTCACATTAGCCTAATTTTCAATTAATCACAGAATAAAAAAAAAAACCAATCAACTGAAAAATTACCAGCCTTGAATACATGACTTTTCTTTAGTCTAGGTTCACATCTAAGCAGGTGCGAGAAGGTGTGTAACTGCACACCTTCCAGCACTGGCAGAGGAAAAACACCCTACTGCTTAGGAGATACACGGAGGTAAACTACAATGCGGGAAACCCTCAATCCACGCACGTTTCATGCACTTCATTCAAATCGCACCCCCCATGCAATCTGCAGTGGGTGTCAGTGCTATCATAACGACACCCCAAACAAAGATTGCAAAACCGTGTGTTTGCCTGTACCAGATCGCATTTACAAAATGACCATGCGAACTGGTTGCAATGCGGTTCCAAAATTGGTGCATGCATGACTTTGGTGCGATTTGAGCCCATTCAAAATGAATGGGCTTTGTTTGCACCGCAATCAACACAGTAAGCCTGGTTTCACACTATAGTTTGCATGTGAATCGCACAGGAACTGCACCGAATTCCTGTGCAATTCACATGTGGATTCTGTGTGGTGTAATTTGAGTCCATTTTGAATGGGCTGAATTACACCACATTGCACCAAAGAAGTGCAGGCACCTTTTTTTGAAAACCAACCATGCGATGTGGTTCAGACAAACACTGCATTTGCGACCTTCTTTTGGGGGGTTGTTTACCTTGAATTGACACCTGCAGCAGATCAAAAGCACAGTGTGATTGCAATGCGGTGCGGGAAACGCACAGGGATCACAGCGTTTCCTGTACTAATTATGTATGAATCAGGGGTAAAACAAGGCCAAGGAATGCTACTGAGGGGAGCAGAAAGTCCAGGCTGGCTCTGACATTGGTAGACATGTTGTGGTGACAACTGCTGAATCATTAAGCCGGTGAGCACCACAACAAGCTTGCCAGTGCCAGACTGGAATGTCAGTAAAACAAGCAATATAAAACTCAGCTTAGCCTCAGCCAACTGTCAGTAACACAAGCAATGCAAATTTTAGCCCAGCCAGCCTCAATCACATACTTTGCCAGTTGCCACGCAGAATCAAAGACAGTCTCTCATTGACTCACGATTACCTAGTATGAACAGCAGAATGCCAGCAGCAGCACAGCAGTCTGAGCAGTGGTAAGTCTGAGGACACTCTCTGAGGCTCTCTGAGACTAGGCCAGAAGAGAAAGAGTGACATACCTGGACAGGACAGCAGCAGTTCATCCATATAGGGGGCCAGCAGGTACACAGCACTTTACAAGCACTCTGTGCTCCAGGGCCCAGGCAAAGCTCCTCTCCCAAGCCCAAATGGGAGTGGCACTGCAACGGGATTACATGGTGTGCATTGGGCAGGACTACAGGCTCGGCCGGCTCCCACTGTGTTGCCTGGTGATAGATCTGTCAGCCTTTAGCCCGAGCCCGATAGACCGGCCTGGCGATGTACCACAACATGCGTGCGGGTATGCCTAATGATCTATTACACTTGCTGCAGCGGCATTATTACACTCTGTGTGCCACTGACTGCAGTGCTGCGACAGCTGGTGCCATGTGTGGTTTCAGAGCAGGGACACCATGCATTTACTTTTGGCCCTGGGGGGGATTTGGACACCCCTGACCCCCCCTTATCTATGCCCCTGGTTCCCACATTGCTCCATTCCTTTTCCTCTTTAACCTCAAATATGAGCTGGAGACACAAAGATGGCATGGGCTCCTTTCACCACATCTTTTGGGACTGACCTAAACTCCAGAATTGTTGGATGCTGGGTAACTATGTCATAGAAAACTGCTGACTTACCTTTACCATATGGATCTGCCGCCTTCTTACACCACTAGCAGTTCTCATGTAAGACACATATAAAATCTCTACAGATACCTCTGGTAAATATAACCACGGTTGTGCATACCTGCTCTATGGCGTCAACCAAGACTCCCAACAGTAGCATAGTGGGTCACCTAAATTATATGACGCATATGAAGGGCCTTAACTCAACAATAAAAAGGGCACAAAGGAGGACTTTGGCTGGAATTTACCCTCACCAGAGAATACACATCATCTCTAGCATTGTTATTGATTTCAGACTCCTCACTGCATACTTGCATTGCTACCAATTACATTGCAGTGGAGTAATCTTTCTTTACCTTTCCTAGTACCCATTTGACTTACCCCTTCTCCTCAAAGACATAGCTATGATAAGTTATATTTGCTGTCATCATTAGTGCAAATTTGGCACAAATAATGTAATTGACAGGCCAATTGTTGACTGCTGTACAACTTGTTTATCAAAATTTTGTCTTCCTGTTTGGGTTTGCCTGTCAGTTTTTCAGGTGGACCTGATCGGGCCCTCCATTATTCTCTATGAAGCAGCAGATATAAACGGACATGTGTCCGTTTACACCCACTGACATCCCATCCGCTAAAAACAAATGGATGGGGATCCATTCCCCATCTGTCTAGTGTATCCGATGGCAGTCAGGTGTAAACGGACAGAAGATCTGTTTACATCTGACCACCCATAGAGGAGAGTTGGCTGCTCTGCATAAGCGGCCAGCCATCTGCCTGCTCAGTGGGGATCAGCGGACAGAGGAAGGGGCCTGACTTACAATTTTTTTATGCTGACTTTTAAATCTTCCTATGATTGTTTATAAATAAACAATTTTTTAATAATACATTGGCTTTAGTAGGAACAAAAAATAGCTTGGCAATGGGTATCAGTAACCAATGGGAGCAAATCAGTGTGTATATCTACATTAGTATATTATGGCATATCCACCCTTCCATTTGCATATCTGTTTTGCCCTATAGCAATTAGGTTATGAAACAGCATTATTTATATTATTTTACATAACAAATTTGTCGTCCAGTGGTCTCACTGTGTGGTTTTACTATTTACTTACCCCTGGTTTGTGTATTTTCATATTTATATATTTTAATGATTTCATATATTTTAATGATCTAAATATGTAATATTTTAATGATTTAAATATTTTACTGACACTAGAAATTCACTCACTTTTTATGGTTTAAATGACTACAGTAATTATTTGCTGTCCACCTGTTATTACATATATTTAGACACAGGAAAAAAAACTGTTTTAACAATTTGTGACAAAATTGTTAATATAAGTATCTGTCTGTATTTCTCAGCATTGAGGATACCATTCATCCTGACCAAATCTCCAACTCAGTTTGCAGGAATGCAGCCCCAAACTTGCAAGGAACCTCCCCCATGCTTCACTGTTACCTGCAGACACTCTTTATTGCACCGCTGTCCAGCAGTTCACGGGCAAACTGCCTTTTGTTACAGCCAAATATTGATTCATCAGTTTAGAGCACCTGCTGCCATTTTTTCTAAACCCCATTTTCTATGTTTTTGTGCATAGTTGAGTCACTTAGCCTTGTTTCCACGTTGGAGGTATGACTTTTTGGCCACAATTCCTCCATGAAGACCACTTCTGGCAAGATTTCTCCAGGCAGGAGTTGGGTGTACCTGGGCCCCATTGGTTTCCAGCAGTTCTGTGCTAATGGCACTGCTGGATATGTTCCGATGTCAAAGGGAAGTGAGCATGATGTGTCTTTTATCTGCTGCATTAAGTTTCCTTGGCTGACCATCTTAAAATCCCCAAATCTTTGCCTGGAAGAGACCTTGCTGATGCAGTATAACTACCTTGTGTCTTGTTGCTGTGCTCAGTCTTGCCATGGTGTATGACCTGTGACATGAAACTGTCTTCCACAACTTCACCTTAATAGCAGAGTTTGGCTGTTACCCAGTTTTAAGCCTCCTACACAGCTGTTTCTGTTAATGACTGTGTTTTAACCTACATAAGAAGTTGATCATTACGCCTCCTTGGTATAATTGGTCAGGTAGGCCATACACAATTCGAACCATGTATGGGCAGGCTGATTACCAGGTTGATCGATCAATCAACTTGGGTACAACCAGCATGTTGGGTTTTACCTGTGATCGCTATAGCCTCTGGCAATAATCAAAGTGGTTGTAAAGGCAGAAGGTTTTTTATCTTAATGCATTTTATGCATTAAGATAAAAAGCCTTCTAAGCGCAGCAGTCCCCCTAAAACTTACCTGAGCGCATTTCGATCCAGTGATGTTGCATGAGAGACTCAGCTGCCCTGGACTCTCCCTCCACATTGGAGACCGCATCGAAGCGTCATTGGCTCTCGCTGCTGTCAATCAAAGTCCGTGAGTCAATGAGGAGAGAGGGGGTGGGGCGGGGCTGCTGCTCCATGTGTGAATGGACACAGGGAGCTGAGGCTTAGCTTGGGTGCCTCCATACCAAGCTTTCTTGCTGTGGGGCACTCAACAGGAGGAAGGGGCCAGGAGTACAGAAGAGGGGCCTGAGAAGAGGAGGCTCTGGGCTGCTCTGTGCAAAACCAACTGTACAGAGGAGATAAGTATACCAAATTACCATATTTGTTAACAAAAAAAACAAGACATTAGTATCCCTTTAATCATACACCTGACTCTAATCCTAAAAAATCCCTGACTTCATACAAGTGTACAAAGTGTGCAAGTGTAAGAATTGGTGCTGGTTTGAAGCCAAAGGGTGGGTCACACCAAATATTGATACAATTAACAATTTTTCTTCTTTTTGCTCACTCTGCATTATGTAAATTGATATAAATAAACAATTAAATTTATATATTTTTTAAAGCATTCTTACTATACAGCATTTTTTTTTACTCCTGTCTAAAACCTTTGCACAGTACTGTATATATTAATACTGTGTCTTACATGTCCTGTAGCACACCCAGATAATAACAACCTAACTGAAATGTGAACCCTTCCCTATTTTACTGAAAAAAAGTGTCTTCTTGCTGTCTGTGTTCCCACTGGAGAGATTTCCCATTGCTTCCTGGGGGCTTCCTGGGAGTAGAGAATCTGAGATGATTTGTGTGGGCAAATGGCCCATTAGAAGTTTATAAAAATATATTTAGAATACTTCCTGTGTGTTGCTGCTGTTGATGTGTTTGCTACTGCCAGATAATAGCTTCTCTCACACAAAAGCCATATATCAATTTCTACTTGCAATATGATTTCACTTTTTTTCTATTCTGCTTGTAGGCAAGTGCAGATGACTTTCTCCACAGCAGGTGGCACTCTGCACAGTGGCACTGCAGATGAAGAGGATATCAAGGGTGACATAGTTCCTCTATGGTTTTCTGGGTCACTGGGGAATCATTCAATTGGATGCTTCCACCCCATGTGACTCTGGCAGCCATCTTTGGTCAGGCAGAGGCTCTTTTTGTGCCCTGACTCCCAGGTTTGGCGTGCATTTGCGAGTTGGCAGGGTAGGGGCAGGTACCCCACCTGTTAGCGATAGCACTAGTGGCAGAGAAAGGTTCCTGATGAGGAGGGAAACGTAACCGCTCTGAATAACCGCCTGTGGGCACAAGACTGCCAGGCCACATTCTTCCCCTCTCTACAGATGCTGACAGTTACAGTCCTCACTCTGCATGCTGTTGTAACAGACTGTTCCTGTTTCGGCTGTTTCCCACCAAGTTATTTTGCACAAGTTCTTTCATCGCACTAGGACTGAGGGTGTTATTCTGCCACACCACCCTGAACCCCTCCCCCCACATGCTATACACAGAATTTATATATTAATGAAAGACAAAGCACCCAGTAGATAGGCCTAATAACCCAAAAAACAGACAGGTCAGTGGCAGTATGCCAGAAATATTTTTTAGAAAAGGGCTAAAATTCCTAGCTTTCCTGGTGCAATCTCTGGAGCTAGGCTCACTGTTGACAGCCGGCTCCTGCTCATTGTAGCAGGAGCCCTGACAATGGCTACTGAGACACAAAGTGGGACCTAACTGTCAAGTACAGACAAGCCCAGCAGACCAGGAGAGAACAGCTGTCAGGGCTTCAGATACATATAGCTGGACCAGCTGTTAATTGATAGCAGAGTCTGCATATTACACTGGAAGATCAGCTCTCCCCATATAATATGTGGGGCTCTGCTGTTAGTTTGTAAATATATACAGTGGGGACGGAAAGTATTCAGACCCCCTTAAATTCTTCACTCTTTGTTATATTTCAGCCATTTGTTAAAATCATTTAAGTTCATTTTTTTTCCTCATTAATGTACAAGCAGCACCCCATATTGACAGAAAAACACAGAATTGTTGACATTTTTGCAGATTTATTAAAAAAGAAATACTGACATATCACATGGTCCTAAGTATTCAGACCCTTTGCTGTGACACTAATATATTTAACTCAAGTGCTGTCCATTTCTTCTGATCATCTTTAAGATGGTTCTACACCTTCATTTGAGTCCAGCTGTGTTTGATTATACTGATTGGACTTGATTAGGAAAGCCACACACCTGTCTATATAAGACCTTATAGCTCACAGTGCATGTCAGAGCAAATGAGAATCAAGAGGTCAAAGGAACTGCCTGAAGAGCTCAGAGACAGAATTGTGGCAAGGCACAGATCTGGCCAAGGTTACGAAAAAATTTCTGCTGCACTTAAGGTTCCTAAGAGCACAGTGGCCTCCATAATCCTTAAATGGAAGATGTTTGGGATGACCAGAACCCTTCCTAGAGCTGGCTGTCCGACCAAACTGAGCTATCGGGGGAGAAGAGCCTTGGTGAGAGAGGTAAAGAAGAACCCAAAGATCACTGTGGCTGAGCTCCAGAGATGCAGTCGCGAGATGGGAGAAAGTTGTAGAAAGTCAACCACCACTGCAGCCCTCCACCAGTTGGGGCTTTATGGCAAAGTGGCCCGACGGAAGCCTCTCCTCAGTGCAAGACACATGAAAGCCTGCATGGAATTTGCTAAAAAAACACCTGAAGGACTCCAAGATGGTGAGAAATAAGATTCTCTGGTCTGATGAAACCTAGATAGAACTTTTTGGCCTTAATTCTAACTTATCAGCCTCACTAGTGCAGCAATGAGACCCAAGAACACAATAAATCCCATTCATGCCTAAGCCTAATCTGAGCAATGTAAGTCCTAAAATTCATTGCAATAATTTGACATGAAAGTCACTGATGATACTAGTGACTCAACTCTAGAAGTTGTAATTCTGTATGTTAAGCATGCATCTAAACCCAAAACCAAAACCAAAAATGTAATATATTACAGATTACAAGTCCTTTGTGTGCTGGCTATATTTGTTTTACTTTTTTTCAAGCTTGTTGTGCTTTATTTTCACCTGGTAATTCTCATAACACAATTCTTATCCCTGGGTGGCTACATTACTCCTCCAGTATATCTATGGAAGGTGCCTTGGTTGTCACCTTTGGCAGCTCTCCTAACTCTTCATCACCATTACATGGAAGGTCAGGGCAATAGGTAGTTTACAGAAGATAGGTGGGAAGGCAAATATTCTTTGGTGCAGCTCACAGGAAGTGACAAGGACACTAGCAAGATCAATATTTAAAAAATGGCCAAGATATACCTCGAAACTACAGGCCAGTCAGTCTAATATCAATAGTATGTAAATTATTGGCGGGGATGATAAGGTACTCTTAGATGGGCATCTTAGCAAACACAATATACAGGGATATGTAAAAAGGGAATTAACATAAACACATCCACACAGGGTGAACTGGATAGACTGGTCTTTTTTAGGGATGGGCCAAAGGTTCAGCCTGAGCATGAATTTGGGCCGAGCATTGGCTGTTCACCCCTTCGACTAACACCCAAATTATCAGGGTGTTCGGCCGTTTGTTCGGCCCGTCGAATGACCACAATGCACTGTGCTGCCGCACAGTGCATTGGAATCCCTGATTGGCTGAGGCAATGAAAGCTTTGCCCAATCAGGGCACAGAGCACTGTCAGTGCCCTGATTGGATGCTGTCATGATGACTCAATCATGGCTCATTGCTTTTAGTCCCGCCCCACACTATAAAAGTATTCTTTCAATAGTGGCCATTTTTAGTGTGATATCGCCATGGAGAGAGATTGAACAGGGCTCTGTTCAGTGCTGCTAGACAGTGTGCTACAGTGTGCTATTCTGTTTCTATTGTCAGTGTAGAATATCAGTTTAGTGTGAATCTAGTGATAGTTCAGTCAGTGTGAGTGTAGTGACCACAATTCATCTTTACATTAGTGTGAATCTAGTGATAGTTCAGCCAGTGTGAGTGTAGTGACCGTTTAACACAGTATATTTCAGTGCGTTACTGAAAATTTACTGCTGTATATTTTAGTGTGTTACGTGCCATTTAACACAGTATACTTCTGTGCGTTAGTGCACATTTATATTTCAGTGCGTTACTGCAAGTTTAATGCAGTATAGTTCAGTGTGTTACTGCAAGTTTAATGCAGTATATTTCTGTGCATTAGTGCATATTTAACACAATATAGTTCAGTGCCTTACTGCAAGTTTAATGCCATATATGTCAGTGCGTTACTGCACGTTTGACGCAGTATATTGCAGTTCATCAGTACAGTTTTACTGCAGTGTATCAGTGGAGTGTGTCAGTGTAGTGAGTACTCAAGTTAAAGTGCACCAAACACTACTTTCCATTGATTAAAGTGCATCCACCTACACATTGCCACATCTTTATTACATTTTGTTAAACAGCACCCCTCCACCATCATGTCTGGGAGGACAACAAGTAGAGGCAGACATTCCCATGGCACTGTGAGAGGGCCAGCAGAGTATGTGTCCACTGGCAAAGGTGGATGTGGTCAGTCCTTAGGCAGGGCATCATTTCCCCTGTTTAATGATGTTGCCTGGGCTATCCAGCCACAGCATGCAGAGGAAGTGGTGGGCTGGCTTACTAAATCATTCTCATCCTCCTCATCCTCTCTCACCCAAGCAGAGAGTAGTGCGCAGTCCGCTACAGCTGCCAGGGTGGCTAAACTTGCCTCCTTGTCCACAGCTATTCCTGCCATAGCCCCAACATCAGGTATGGAGTAGTTAGCCGAGTTAACAGTGTCAGCCACTTGCTCCTTGACAATGCACAGCCTTTGCTTGATTCAGATGTTGGTTCTGAGGTTTACGAAGGCAAGAACATGAGCCCACAGCGAGGAGAGAACACTGGTACACAAATAGGCAGTCATGTTCCCCATCCGCAGTTGTCTCCAGTGGTAATGAGGATGGAGGAGATGATGATGATGAGGTCACTGACTTGACTTGGGTGCCGGATAGAGCAGAGGAGGAAAGTGAGGGTGAGGCACAACCCCAATGAGGCAGCCATCTTGGAAGAGTAGAGAGTAGCCACCCTATTCCCTAAACATTGTGGAGCTCTTATCTCCTGGCTCACTTCCCACAACTCAGCTGTCTGGGCTTTTTGTCACACATGTGCAGCCGATCGCACTGTTGAAATTTGCAAACTTTGTTTCAAGCACATCAAGCGTGGCAAAAAGATCAGACATTTGGGTACCACGTGCTTGACAAGGCATTCAACCTCCCACCACTCAGATGTTGGCAAGAGCACCTGAAAGCCACACAAAGTGGTACAATTCTGTTCCTCCTCCTCATTCAACTCAGTCTGCCCTCGCTGTACCTCATGATCTCTCAGCAGCCTCCACTGACAAGGATAATGGTATAGCGCAGGGTGTCCCAGGTCCTTGCAGCACATCTGCCAGTAGCACACCACCAGCTGTAGACTTTAGCCGGCAAATTTCCTTTGCCCCATCTGCTGCAGCAAAAAAAAATACAGTCACTGCCATCCACATGCCCAGCGTCTAAATGCAAGCTTGTCAAAGTTGCTGGCTCTACAACTTCTGCCTTTCCATCTGGTGGATTCTGCCCCCTTCCGTGAATTTGCAGAATATGCTGTATCACAATGGCAGGTTCCCAGTCACAATTTCTTTTCACGTAAGGCAATTCCAGCTCTGTACCATCACATGGAAGGCAATGTTGTGGCATCGTTGGGCAAGGCAGTCAGCCGCAAAGTCCATGTTACTGCTGACACGTGGTCCAGCAAGTATGGTTAGGGATGATATATTTTGTTCACAGCACACTGAACAACTCTGCTTGCAACTCGAAAGGATGCAGGACAGGGCTTAATGGTTCAGCTTGTTGTGCCCCCACGTCTCCATACAACTAGTGGTGGTGATGCGAGATTTGTCAGCTCTACCCCCTCCTCCTCCTCCATGCCCTCCTTTGCTGAATTGTCCTATGAACCACAAGTACCCATAAGTGTTCAAGTGGCCATGCAGTGCTTCATCTGGTGTGTCTAGGGGACAGGAACCACAGCTGAGCAGAGATTTTTGCAGCTGTGCAAGGGCAGGCCCAGAGGTGGTTCACACCACGCCAGCTGGAGCCAGGAATGGTGGTGTGCAATAATAGCACAAACCTACTGTCCGCCCTTAGACAGGGAAAGTTGACACATGTGCCATGCCTGGCACATGTCCTCAATTTGGTGGTGCAGCCTTTGCTAAATAGGTACCCAGGGTTGGAAGATCTGCTAAAGCAGGCCAAAAGAGTCTGTAGCCTTTTCAGGCGGTCATACACAGCCAGTGCTCAGTTGGCTGAAATTCAGCGGGAATTCCACCTGCCCATAAACCGCCTGATTTGTGACATGCCCACCAGGTGGAACTCGACTTTTGCATCGCTGCACATGCAGCAGAGGGCCGTTAACGAGTACCTGTGTGAGTATGGCAACATTGCCCCCCTTTTTTTGGGGGGGCCTCACCCACTGTGCTCCCCTGTGGGCTCTATATGTGCATCCATGTGACATTACACCCAGAATTTGACCACTAACATCATCCTTCAGCTGTACTATAAGCTAAATTGGCCTTTTTTTAAATTTTTAATTTAACTTATTTTCTTTTTCCCCATTTGCATCACTAGAGGGAGCGTCGTCTTACTTATATATAGATGCCCATGTGCGCATGAGCTAAATACGGAAGGGGAAGGGGGGTAGAGCCACTCTCAAGCGGTTGGAAGTGTTGAGTGGAACACAAACACAAAAAAATAGATAATCAAAAAAAGGAATGTAAGAAAGATAGGGGGCGCTAGATACCATAATATTCACTTGCTCCAAATAAATATATCTCCTGCATTACCAAAAAAATGGAAATGTAAGAAAGCTAGGGGGCGCTAGATACCATACTAATCAAGTGCTCTAGATAAATATATCTCCTGCATTACCAAAAAAATGAAAATCATAATAATGACAAATCATAATTAGATTACACATTGAAGTGCCCACAATAGTGAAAACATATATAGTGATTGATTGTCCACATAAAAAAGTGATTGAAGTAGTTGAAGTGATATCTTTCAATATTATCCCAATCTTGTTGCTGTAAACAAAAAGTTTTCCATCACCAAAGGAAAATAAGAAAGGAAAACACCTCGAAGAAGTAGATATCTGCTTACCAGATACCAATGACTCCTTTAGTTAAAAAGAGAGTCATTAGCGCTTGTGCAGGGTTGTGCCTGCTCACATGGATGGCCGGACTGTGGTTGGTATTATAGGCATGGATCGTTCCCGTCAAGCTCATTCAAGATGGGATAAGGATACATAGGAAACAAAAACAGTCTCCATAGCGTAAAACCATTTATTAAAAAAGTAAACAAATTAAAAAGCCAAATGGCCGCTTACATTGGTGGGTGCCTACCCGGCACTGGGGCTGCTTGCATGTCAGGGTGACTTCGCAGTCAGAAAAAGCCTTTCATGTCTCCTCCACGCTGGCGTGCGTTCCAGCTTACACAGGGGGGCAGCCAAATGATCCGGATGTTGTTGGGTGATAGGACATGTGACCACATACCGCTACCGCTTTTGGAGCGGTACGTGGTCACATGTCCTATCACCCAACAACATCCGGATCCTTTGGCTGCCCCCCTGTGTAAGCTGGAACGCACGCCAGCGTGGAGGAGACATGAAAGGCTTTTTCTGACTGCGAAGTCACCCTGACATGCAAGCAGCCCCAGTGCCGGGTAGGCACCCACCAATGTAAGCGGCCATTTGGCTTTTTAATTTGTTTACTTTTTTAATAAATGGTTTTACGCTATGGAGACTGTTTTTGTTTCCTATGTATCCTTATCCTATCTTGAATGAGCTTGACGGGAACGATCCATGCCTATAATACCAACCACAGTCCGGTCATCCATGTGAGCAGGCACAACCCTGCACAAGCGCTAATGACTCTCTTTTTAACTAAAGGAGTCATTGGTATCTGGTAAGCAGATATCTACTTCTTCGAGGTGTTTTCCTTTCTTATTTTCCTTTGGTGATGGAAAACTTTTTGTTTACAGCAACAAGATTGGGATAATATTGAAAGATATCACTTCAACTACTTCAATCACTTTTTTATGTGGACAATCAATCACTATATATGTTTTCACTATTGTGGGCACTTCAATGTGTAATCTAATTATGATTTGTCATTATTATGATTTTCATTTTTTTGGTAATGCAGGAGATATATTTATCTAGAGCACTTGATTAGTATGGTATCTAGCGCCCCCTAGCTTTCTTACATTTCCATTTTTTTGGTAATGCAGGAGATATATTTATTTGGAGCACGTGAATATTATGGTATCTAGTGCCCCCTATCTTTCTTACATTCCTTTTTTTGATTATCTATTTTTCTTATTATTCAAAAATTGGGGAGCAGCTTACACTGATTGTTTATATATTTCCACAAATTTTCTTTATTGTTGGGAATGTTTTCTTACTAGATGTACCACCAGTATATGTAATTCATATATATTATCTGCTATCGACACCATTGGCGCGAAGGTTTCTATTATTTTCTACTGGAACACAAACACACCCGCTCTTCAGGGCCACGTTCCTCGCATGATTGACTCGCTTTGGATGCGCACGCAGGAGCGGATATGAGGCCGCATGAGCCAGAAGTGTGGGTTGGAACGCAGGGACACCCACAATTCCTGGCTCTATGATGGCATGCGTTCCAACGGGCGCTGTAGGACAATGAGGGACCCCAAGGCTAATGGAATGGATGGCAGTGACCCCCCCCCGCATAGTTATGGAGAGAGATTATTGAGGGTAGGTTTTTTGCCTGACCTTTTTTTTCTGGGGGGATCGGGATGTGCACTGCTATGAACATGCTATTGATCACCTGCATCAGTCAGATTGTGGCTAGTGCAATGAATATTGGGCAACTAACGTGTTTTTATCATGTCCAATACACTTTTTAGAATAATTCAATATCTGTATGGCTAATTGATTTGTCTGTTGGCCACCCTGCACTTGGTGACATCAGTGTAGTGTGTTGCAGAAAGGGAAAGTTCCATCCCTGGTTGGTTGGAGCCAGCTCATGATGATGGTCGTGGCTTAGTAGGGTAGTGGTCACCTGGGGCATGGGCATATGGATGCATATATTGGGGCACACAGGACAGAGGAGCCACAGACCGCCTAGGCTCTGAAGAAAAGGGGTATGCCCCTGAAACGCGTCAACCGTTCAGCCGTTTGGGGTGCCATCTTCTACCTCTTTTTATCAGGTCCTGTCTGCAGGTGCCAAGGGATGCAGTTTGACTGATAAAAGCCTGTTTTTACGCTCATTTGTGAGTAGTACCATTGCTTTTTTTATGCTTTTAATAAAACTTTTATATCGGTAATGCACTAGGTCGGTGCGCCCTCCTTTTTTTCCTGTCTTGTTTGCACCGCCTGTATACTGCTGTTCAGAGTATATAGGGCCTGGGGGCCCCACGCCTTTCCTTTTTTTAAATTTGGGTGCAGGGTTCCCCTTAATATCCATACAAGACCCAAAGGGCCTTGTAATGGACTGGGGGGGGGTACCCATGCTATTTGTCTCACTGATTTTCATCCATATTGCCGGGACCTGACATTACATTAAAGCCGCAAGCAGTTTTAAATGACTTTTATTCCTTTACAAATGTCATTTTGTGCAGGGACTGTTCTAAGCACGGGAAACGCGTGCCACTTTACAGGCATGCTATAGACACCCCCCAGGTGACCCGGAGCCTGCCGCCCAGCTCATTTGTACCATTTTACCGTTTTATTAAAGAGTGTGATTTTTACTTCTGTCTTAGTCTGATTCATGGTTCCTGACAGGATAACTATTGGTTGGCAACCCTCCTTGACCAACGGTACAAGGGGAAAGTATCAGAACTCATCCCATCCCCACAGAGAGTGTAGTAGATGAAATCTCTTGAGGACACCCTAAAGAGGAGTTTATCTAACACTTTTCCCAAGTCTGGTAGGTTACAGTGTCGTGGAAAACGTAGTTTAGAGGCTTCTGTTGGTCAAGAGAGGAGCAGTGGAGAAGACAGCCACCTGTGATGCATTTCACAATTTTTTTTTTTTTTAGTCCTCACCGCCTAGGGCTGTCAGCTTCCATATCCAGCCTAGCATTGTGGGTGTTGATTTTATCTGGAAGAATTTTTTGGTGTAGGTTTCATGGGCACAATTAATACCCAAAGACAAATTTTTCTGTACCGGTTTGACATATCATTTAAATTTTTGACAGCAAGGCCAATTCTTGCTTTCATCAAGAGTTCCTCTATAGGGTTACAGTGTGAAGGCGCCATTGACACCCAAAGACCAATTTTTCTGCACCTGTTTGAAAGGTGCATATCATTTCAATTTTGACAGCAAGGCCAAATCTTGCTTTCATCAAGAATACCTCAATAGGGTTACTGTGAAAAGGCGCCACCGACACCCAAAGACCAATTTTTCCGCACCTGTTACTCTTATCCAAAGTCTGTGGAAGAGACATCAGAATTTATCCAAATATTCTCATCTTGTTCCCATTACACAACATTGTGGTCTCATTATACTGACTGGTTCCGCAAGCCATTGCTTACAAAATAAAGAAAACTTGCAGGGAAAATAAAATTTTTTGGGCTTTATAAATGCAATTATTTTTGCAGCAGCTTTTATACATAGTACAGATATGCCACTTTACAGGTAGACTAGGGGGACCCCCCAGGCACTATATTAAAAGAGTTTTCATTTTTATGCTTTCACTTTAAGCATCAATAAATCACTTCTCATTTAAAAATGACGTTTTTTAAAAACATTTTTTCATTGATACATGTCCCCCAGGGCAGTACCCAGACCCCCATAATATGCCCAATTACTTGCATATAAACCTTCAAAATGGGCACTTTTTTGATTTTTTCAGTTCGGGTGCCATAGACTTCAATGGGGTTCGTTATTCGGTTCCGAACTTTCGCAATGTTCAAAAGTTCTGGTACGAACCGAACAGAGGGTTGTTCGGCCCATCCCCAGTGTCTTTATTTAACTTTACCAACTATGTAACTATGTAACAGGTATTTCTGCATTTGCTGAAAATGCTTTAGCCTAAAAAGACAACTATTGAAGCCAAAAACAGAAAAGTGTTGACTGTGCTAACCTCTTTGTTATATTAAATGAATTACCGTAAATAACACCACTCCTATTATGACTGTGAATATATTTGTGGGATAATATGTCAACATTAACCTTTAAGTGATATGCCAAAACAACACCACACCATCAATAAAGCTAATTTTAAATCAAAGTAGGATAGGCTTGGTGCCGGCATATGAGGATGAATATCCTTTGTACTGATACTTTAGGGAAAAGCATAGGCAAAGACCCTGAGTGGAGTGGTTATCCCATTAATGAACCAAAGGCGTGTTGACACCTATATCTGGTGAGTGGCCAATCCATATGGTGGTAGTTAGGGATGAGCTTCGTGTTGGAGTCATGTTCGGTCATTTGCCGAATTATGAACGATATGGGCCGTTCGTGCCAAATTCGAGTGGTGCGTCACGGCCCATAATTCACTGCGGCATCGCAGTGCATTGCTGGCTGATGATTGGCCAAGCATGCATTATGACCCGCATGCTTGGCCAATCACAGCGCCGTCTAAACAGAGAGCCGTAATTGGCCAAAGCCAAGGAGGCTTTGGCCAATTATGACTCAGGGGGTTTAGTACACGCCCCACACTATATAAGGCCGCCTGCACGGCGGCCCTGTGTAGTGTGTTCCGGCATTCAGATAGAGAGAGACAGTGTCATTTGATTTAAGTTAGAGTAGGCAGGTCGAGTCAGTTAGCTGTAGTTAGTGCATTGTGTGTGTGTGTGTGTGTGTATGTAGGTATATGTTTGTGTGTGTGTGTATATATAGGGGAGGTGTTTTTACAGTATTTCCAGCTACTGTACTGTGTACCCTGCACAGTCTCACCTACAGTGAAGCTAACTGCAGCCAGGTGCTTGTGTAGGCTCATTGAAGTATTTCCAGCTACTGTACTGTGTACCCTGCAGTCTCACCTACAGTAGAGCAACCTGCAGCCAGGTGCTTGTGTGGCTCATTGAAGTATTTCAGCTACTGTAGTGTGTACCCTGCACAGTCTCACCTACAGTATAGCTACCTGCAGCCAGGTGCTTGTGTAGGCTCATTGAAGTATTTCCAGCTACTGTACTGTGCACCCTGCACAGCCTCACCTACAGTAGAGCAACCTGCAGCCAGGTGCTTGTGTAGGCTCATTGAAGTATTTCAGCTACTGTAGTGTGTACCCTGCACAGTCTCACCTACAGTATAGCTACCTGCAGCCAGGTGCTTGTGTAGGCTCATTGAAGTATTTCCAGCTACTGTACTGTGTACCCTGCACAGCCTCACCTACAGTATAGCAACCTGCAGCCAGGTGCTTGTGTAGGCTCATTGAAGTATTTCCAGTTATTGTACTGTGTACCCTGCACAGTCTCACCTACAGTATAGCTACAGGCAGGCAGTTGATTCTGCTAGCTGCAGTATAATCGATATATATACCCTGTTTCCCTGACAATAAGACCTAGCGTGATTGTCAGTGATGACTGCAATATAAGCCATACCCCCCAAATAAGCCCTACCCTGTTTCCCCGAAAATAAGCCCTACCCTGAAAATAAGACCTACAAGGACTTTAACTAGGGCTTATTTGGGGGGGTAGGGCTTATATTGCAGTCATCACCGACAATCACGCTAGGTCTTATTTTTCGGGGAAACAGGATATCTATTTCTATATCGGGCAAGCGGGCTCTGTGTCTAGAGGCAACAGTGCTGGTCGTGGACACGGTGCATCCTCATCAGCACGCTTGGCCTTTTTTCGGCAGCTGGCCACGTTGAGCCGCAACATGCGGAAGACTTGGTCGAATGGATGACCAAGCCGTCCTCATCCTCTCTCACCCAGGCTCAGGGTACTTTGTCTGCAAAGCAGCTGCCAACGCAGCCTCTTTCCTCGGCTCAATGGCATCAGTGACTCCTTCCCTAGCCCCACCATGTCCTCCTGAGGAGTCCCTCGAACTGTTTGACCACAGTGTTGGGTACATGCTCCAGGAGGATGCCCAGCGTTTTGAAGGCTCTGATGATACTGAGCTAGATAAAGGCAGTAAGGTGAGCACGAACAGAAGGGGTGCCCAAGAAGGACAGCAATCTGGCAGTCATGTTCCCCCTGCTGCAGCATACTGCCAGGTTTGCTCCAGTGATGAGGAGGGAGGGGATGATGAGGTCACTGACTCAACGTGGGTGCCTGAGAGGAGAGAGGAGGAGGAGGCACATCACCAATGAGGCAGGATGCCCTCCAGGGGCCAGCCCAAGGGCAGCACACTGACTGCATCACACCGCAGAGCTCCGCATGTGCAGGGCACTGCTGTCTCTGCGCGTTATTCCAAAAGTTCTTTGGTGTGGGCCTTTTTTGAGACGAGTGCATCAGATCGAACCGCTGCTATTTGCAACATATCTCTCAAGCGAATCTCGTGTGGCCAAAACATCTCCCGCTTGGGCACCACATGCTTGACCAGACATATGTTGACCTGCCATGCAGTTTGTTGGCAAGCGTACCTAAAAGACCCACACCAAAGAGCAAAGAGGACCTCTCCTTGCTCCTCATCAGCTGGGATCTCCAACCCCACTATACCTTCAGTCCTCTCTGAGACCTGCACTGAGGAATGAAGGTGTAGAATTAGGTGTGTCACAGCCAAGTACTTGCGGGAAATCTGCTATCGGTACACCAACACCAGCTTGTACCAGGCAAATTTCCCTGCCCCAGCTGTTGCACCGCAGAAAGAAGTTCGCTCCCAGCCATCCACATGCCCAGCGGTTGAATGCTAGCTTGGCAAAATTGCTAGCACTTCAACTGCGACCTTTTCAGTTGGTAGACTCTGCCCCCTTCCATGAGTTTGTGGAATGTGCGGTTCCTCAGTGGCAGGTTCCCAAATACCACTTTTTCTCACGGAAGGTGATTCCGGCGTTCTACCGGCATCTGGAAGGCAATGTCTTGGCCTCGCTGGACAGGGCGGTCAGTGGTAAGGTGCATATTACTGCTGACTCATGGTCCAGCAGGCATGGACAGGGACGTTACCTAAGTTTCACGGCACATTGGGTGACTCTGCTGGCAGCTGGGAAGGATGCAGGACAAGGTGCAGTAGTGTTGGACGTTGTTCCACCACCACGCCTCCAAAATGCCACTACTGGTGATTCTGACACACCTCTCCTCCACCCCCTCCTCTTCTTCTTCCTCCATGGCCTCTTCCTGTGCTTTGTCCTCAGAACCAATGGTGTTCCGTAGGCGTTCAAGGGGCTACGCAAGTACGCACGCCAAAAGATGCCATGCAGTACTTGAGCTGGTGTGCTTGGGGGACAGGAGCCACACTGGGGCAGAGGTTCTGTCAGCTCTGCAGGGGCAGGTTCAGAGGTGGTTGATGCCACACCAAGTTAAGGCAGGAATGGTGATTTGCGACAATGGCACCAACCTCCTCTCCGCCCTCCGACAGGGACAAATGACCCATGTGCCCTGTTTGGCTCACGTCCTTAACTTGGTGGTGCAGCGGTTCTTGGGCAGGTACCCGGGCTTACAGGATGTCCTGATGCAGGCCAAGGAAGTCTGTGTGCATTTCTGCCGGTCATATAATGCCAGTGCTCGGCTGGCAGACCTCCAAAAGGAATTTAACCTGCCCAAGAACCGCCTAATCTGTGACATGTCCATCAGGTGGAACTCAACCTTAGCCATACTGCAGCACCTGCACACGCAGCAGAGGGCCATCAATGAGTACCTGTGCGACTATGGCACCAGGACAGGGTCAGGGGAGCTTGTTTTTTTTTCCCACGCCAGTGGGCCATGATCAGGGATGCATGCACTGTCCTGTCACCATTTGAGGAGGCCACGAGGATGGTGAGCAGTGACAGTGCATGCATCAGTGACACTGTCCCCCTTGTCCACCTGTTGGAGCACACACTGCGTGGAATAATGGACAGGGCACTTGAGGCAGAACAGAGGCAGGAAGAGGAGGACTTCCTTAGCTCTCAAGGCCCCCTTTATCCAGACAGTGTTCCTGCGTGCCCGCCGATCACACAGGAAGAGGACGAGGAAGAGGAGGATTGTGTCAGTATGGAGGTGGAGCCTGGCACTCAGCATCAGCAGCAGTCTTTAAGGGATCATTTACAGTCCCAAGAAACCCATGGACTTGTACGTGGCTGGGAGGAGGTGGCTGCAGATCATGTCGTCCTTAGTGACCCAGAGGACTCCGGACCGAATGCCTCAGCAAATCTACACTGCATGGCCTCCCTGATCCTGCAAAGCCTGCGGAAGGATCCTTGTATTCATGGTATCAAGGAGAGGGATCAATACTGGCTGGCAACCCTCCTTGATCCACGTTACAAGGGTAAGGTTGCGGACCTTATCTTGCCATCGCAGAGGGAGCAGAGGATGAAACCTCTTCGGGAGGCCTTGCAGAAAGGTCTGTGCAATGCGTTCCCAGAGACTGGGAGGTTACAAACTCCTGTTCCTGGACAACGTGTTGCTGAGGCTTCGGTCAGTCAAAGGAGGAGGTGGAGAAGGTGGCCATCTGACCGATGCGTTCAGACAATTTTTTAGTCCGCAGCCCCAAGGTATGATCGGTTCCAGCAACCATCGCCAGCGTCTGTTTTACGTGGTGCAGGAATACCTAGGGGCAAGATCTGACTTGGACAGCTTTCCCACCGAAAATCCTCTGGGTCACTGGGTCTTGAGGATGGATCACTGGCCGGAGCTTGCACAGTATGCAATTGAGCTACTGGCCTGTCCTGCATCCAGCGTGCTTTCGGAATGCACATTCAGTGCTGCTGGAGGCTTTGTAACCGATCACAGGGTGTGTCTGCCCACCGACTCGGTCGATCGACTGACCTTCATAAAAATGAATCAGTCTTGGATCACCACCAGCTACCAAGCACCTGATGCTGATGTAACCGAATAATTTTTTTTGGAAATGTCAGATCCCTTCAAAGACTGCCTATGCTGATGCTGAGTGACTATCCTGTTATGCTGAGTAATTATCCTCTTCCTCCTCAATGATCATGCTGATAGCTTGTAAGAACATTTTTAGTTCTGGGCGCCACCACCAGTGCCTAAGGCCCAATTTTTCAGCCCCTGTTTAACAGGGGCGTGTAATTACAATTTTTGATGCAATTCTTTGCAGCAGGACTTTTTCCTGCGCTCCAACTAGAGTATCTGTGAGGGGTTGCAGTGTAGTGGCACCAGTGCCTAAGGCCCAATTTTTCTGCCCCTGTTCAACAGGGACATGTAATTTGAATTCTTGATCTAATATTTCACAGCAGGGCCTGTTTCTGCACCCACCAAGAGTAACTGTGAGGACTTACAGTGTTGTGGCACCAGCACCACCACCACCAAAGGCCCAATTTTTCTGCCCCTGTTCAACAGGGGCATGTAATTACAACTCTTGATCTAATATTTCACAGCAGGGCCCTGTGAGGGCTTACAGTGTTGTGGCAACACCAACACCTAAGGCCCAAATTTCTGCTGAGTATATAGGGCAGGCCCCTACTATCAAACATCCAACTTACAAACGACTTCTAGTTGCAAATGGAAGGAGACAACAGGAAGTGAGATGAAATCTACCCCTAGGAAGGGAAATTCTTCCCTATGGAGAAGAATCTGGGAAAAACGTTTCTCCTTTTTCACTGATGCTTTATCACCAATCCTTGTTTCACTAAAAAACCCAAATTTTCAAAAAACTTCAAAAAAATATGTCATTGGGACAAAAAGTGAGGTGAATCTTCTGAAGAGGATCACAGACAGCAAAACAAATGTCACAGGGGTGATAACCCTTCCCTATGCTTTCCAAAAAGCTTAAAATAGATTTTTTTTGCTGAAGCTAAACAAGTTAAAAATGTACCGGTTCAAAATTACAAACAGATTCTACTTAACAACAAACCTACAGTCCCTGTCTTGTTTGCATCGCCTTTATACTGCTGTTCAGAGTATATAGGGCCTGGTGGCCCCACACCTTTCCTTTTTTTTAATTTGGGTGCGAGTTTCCCTTAATATCTATACAAGACCCAAAGGGCCTGGTAATGGACTGGGGGGGGGTACCCATGCCGTTTGTCTCACTGATTTTCATCCATATTGCCAGGACCCGACATTACATTAAAGCCGCAAGCAGTTTTAAATGACTTTTATTCCTTTAAAAATGTCATTTTGTGCAGGGACTGTTCTAAGCACGGGAAACCCGCGCCACTTTACAGCCATACTATAGACACCCCCCAGGTATGATATTTAGAGGAATATTTCACTTTTTTTAAAAAAAATTTTGCAATAACTCTCGGTGGAGCTGCTGGTTTAAAGCGGGCCTGTCCTCTTGTCTCTTTTCCCCTCTTAAATTGTTCAATCCCCTTGACAGAACTGTAGTGCAGTGTTGTAATATGAGTATTGACTTTAATCCACAATATACACTTATGTTTATATTTACCTCTACCTGGGTGTCTGTAGCTCCACCTGCAGGAGAAATAACACTGCACACAAACTTCAGTAATAACCAAAAATAACTTCTTTCTTTGAGTAAATAGTATATTTATATAAAAGGTTATTACAATAACTACACTATTACACCAACGTAGTGCCACAGTATAGTAAACAGTTATAACAGTCTGAGTAACATACACAAATATACTTAAGTATATGTATATATCTATATTTATACCAGGGAGCTCCCCCTGCTCTAAACTGTAGTGTCACCATCCTCTGTAACTAAGTGCAGGGCCCTGCAGTAAAAGAGATAGTCTTGACGTCTTCAGTTTTTGCTAGCTTATGAATTTGTAATTGTAATCCACAAAACGGGTTCCTCTTGGGTGTTGTGCAGTGTAAGGTAATACACTAAGGCAGTTGTAATCCAAAAGACTGTCAGTCCCAGCGACACTCTGTAACAGTTCTAAGTGTGTGTAGTATTTAAGCAAACTTCTGAGTGTTAACCCTCTCACCACACAGGATCCGGGCAGATGGATGCCTGTTTCAACAGTTCTCAGTCCGTACGGAACCACCGCCACGCCGTCACACTGCTCCGTTCAGTAACGACCAGGAGTCCTCAGTTACCTCCTCCACGGGTCTCCGGATCAATCACTTCTGCTCCTCCAGCACACTGTGATACGATGACAGGATCCCTGCTGCTGCTCCTCTCCCTCACAAAGTGGGCCGCAACCCTGTGGGACACACACCCACAGAGCTCTGCAGGCAGCCCACGTGTCCCAGGAACAAGAGACCTAAGATGGCCACTCCCAGCCCTTTTATATCCTCCCACAATGCAGTTCAGTTCTTTTCTTGTCCAGGAGCATTGTGGGTAGGTCACAGTTAAAGTTCAGAAGTAAACAATCAATCACTTCCATGTCACTTCTCTTAATCATGAGACATAAGTATTGTACCTTCTCAATTGTCCACAAGATGGCACTATAACAACTTATGTCCTGTATAACACACATATGGCTAAAAACAAAAGTTGTCAGCGCTACATACTCCCCCTTTAAATCTTTTGTCCCCAAAGATATGTAAGACCTTGTTCCTGTTACACATCTTAGCCTCTAAACTAGTGCACAGGACAGACAGAGGAGCCTCCCACCAATTTACAGGTGTTGGAAAGCTATTCTGTGTACCCACAACTGTCGCCTTAGTATCAGATACAGATGTGCCAAGGGGTGAAACAGGGCTCTCATTGTCCAGATTGACTGAGGAGGAACTAGGCTCATCAACATTCCTTTTGCTGGTAACCTTTGTTGTCTCAGAACACTCGCCCAAAGTATCATAGGTTAGTCTCTTAGGTGGGCGAATGTTCCTCTTTCCCCTCTGTTCTTTTGGTGTGTCCTCTATTTCTGGATGGACACTATTCTCTTCTACTTCAGTGGGAGATAAACACTTCTCAGTTCTTTCGGTACAAACTCTGAAGCTTCTGGCCTAAGGGCCTCACTACCCTCTTTAGTTGGTGATGAAACATTCGCTTCAGCTTCGGGTATATTAGATGACCACAACCAGCTAATGTCCATCTCTCTCTCCTCACTGTCTTCAATTGTCAAAGCCCCAGACTGGGACCTAGTTACAGGCCGTTGTGCAACCTCTGATGTAGATGATAACTCCTCCTCGGGGATTATGCTGACTGCATGAGTAAGGGCAAAAGGTGATTCCGATGCCAAGTCTTAATTGGTCCAGCACTTCCTTCTGGCGTAATTTCAATTACTGGAAGTCCCAGGAGCTGTTTACAAACAATGTATGGCTGTGATCTCCAGCGATTCGTCAACTTGTGTTTGCCAGGAATACCCAAATTCCTTAATAGGTCACCAGTTTGAAGATCTTGAACCCTTACTTTGAGGTCAAAGTTTCTTTTATTTATGCTCCCTCTGCTGTCTGACATAGTCCGAGCCTTCTCATAAGCAATCTTCAGACTCTTCCTCAGCCTATTTGAATATCCTCGATGAGAAGCCTCTGAGGTGTGATCCAGAAAAGTTCCAAAAGCCAAGTCCACTGGTAATCTAGCTTCTCGCCCAAACATCAGCCGAAAAGTTGAATATCCTATGAAGTCACTCTTGGTGCTGTTATATGCATGTACTAAAGCCGCAATATGCTTACTCCAGTTGGGCATGTGCTCAGAGGTTAATGTCCCCAACATATTAAGAGTTCTATTATACCTCTCTGGTTGAGGGTCTCCTTGCGGATGATAAGGTGTAGTTCTGGACTTCTGAATTCCCAACAGATCCAATAATCTCCTGATGAGCGTACTCTCAAAGTCTCTCTTCCCTGATCTGAGTGAATCCTCTGTGGTAAGCCATAATGGACAAAGAACTTCTCCACTAATGTCTTTGCCACTGTGACTGCCTTCTGATCTTTCGTGGAGAAAGCTTGAGCAAATCTGGTAAAATGGTCTGTTACTACCAAATATTTCTCAAGTCAGATTCTAGACACAGAAAATCTATGCAAACTAAATCCATGGGACCTTGGCTTGATAAATGACCCATCGGGGCTGCCCGTTGCGGTAAAGTCTTTCTCTGGATACACCTATGACCGGAATGACAGTAATTCTCCACTTCTTTCCTCATGTAAGGCCAATAGAATCTATTCCTTATCAATTGGAGAGTTCTTTCTGCCCCCATATGTCCATGACAATCATGTAGAGCGATTAACACTGTCTCTCTGTGTTTCTCTGGCAGAAACAGTTGCCACTTCTCCTCCATATCTTCAGAGGGGCCCCTTCGGTAGTCCAACCCTTGTTGCAACTGCAACCGACTCCACTCTTTATGTAACAACAGAGCTTCTTTCTGAGCACTTTTCAAAAGTAAATCAGGGCGCTGACTCTCCAGAGCTTCCAATACTAAACTGCAGAGTGGATCCTCCTGTTGGTCCTTCCTAAGGTCTTTTCTCGATAACTTAGGTAGACCTTCTGCTGCAATCTGAGAGACATTACAGTAATACCTGGGTACCCCTGCTGTAGTCACTCCAATCTCTTCAGCTCTGGCCCCACCTTTCTCCTGTTTTTCTGCTCCTTCACAAAGGGCTCTTACCCCTTCGGGGGCAAGCTGAGTCCAATCTTCTTGGGAGCTCAGGGGACTGTGGGGTCTTCTTGACAGCGCATCAGCATCTCTGTTACCCACTCCTGGTCTGTATTTCAAGCTGAAGGATAAGGTTGAAAGAGCAGCCAACCACCTATGGCCTGTGGCATCCAACTTTGCGGTGGTAAGCAAGTATGTGAGGGGGTTGTTATCCATTTTTGACTACAAACTCTGCACCATACAGGTAATCTCTCAGCTTGTCTACCACGACCCACTTCAAGGCCAGAAACTCAAGTTTATGAGTGGGGTAGTTCTTCTCAGCAGGAGACAGGCTCCGGCTCACATAAGCAATGGGCCTTAAATGTCCATCATGATCTTAGTAGAGTACTCCACCTAGGCTGTCTCGGCTAGCATCCACGTGCAGTTCATAGGGCTTGGTAGGATCCTTATAAGCTAACACTGGAGCAGTGGTAAGGCTCCACTTCAATCGTCTGAATGTCTCCTCACATTGTGGAGTCCACTGATCCAGTATTGACTCCTTTTTCTTCCGAGGCCCTTCCTTTCGCCTCCAAGGTTCCTCCGAATCCACATCAGCCCCTTCCTGATTCTTCAGTAGCTCTGTAAGTGGGTGGGCTATCTTTGCAAACCCCTCCACAAACCTCTGATAGTAGGAGCAGAATCCTAGGAATGACCTGAGCTCAGTCACATTCGTGGGCTTGGGCCAAGAAGTAACAGCTTCCAACTTCTCAGGGTCAGTTGCTATCCCTTCTTCAGACACAGTGTGCCACAAATAGTTCACCGAAGATTGATAGAACTGACATTTCTCCATTGAAAGTTTCAGGCCCTCATCTAATCTCTTCAGAACCTTTTCCAGTCGCTCCTCATGCTCTTCCAGAGTTCGGCCAAAGACTATATCGTCTAAGTATACTAAGACCTCAATCAAGTTCATGTCGCCTACTGTCTTCTCCATAAGCCGCTGGAAAGTGGCTGGGCAGACAGACCTTGTGGCATCCGGTTAAATTCATAGAATCCCACGGGGGTAATGAAAGCAGTCTTCTCCTTATCCTCAGGACTCATGGGGATCTGATAATAACCACTCTTTAAATCTAATACACTGAACCACTTCGCCCCTGACAGGCTCCCTTCTATTCGAGGGGTAGTATATGGATCGGGAATAGTCAGTCGGTTCAGGGTCCTATAGTCGATACTGTCGTAGTGACCCATTTTTCTTCCTCACTTCCACTATGGTGGAGGCGTATGGACTCCTGGACTCTCTGATAATCCCAGTCCTTTTCAGCTCAGCCAGCTGTTCTCGAAGGTCCTCAAGATCTCCCAGTGGGATCCTCCCGACCCTTTCTCAGAAAGGTTTGTCTTCCTCCAGCCAGATCTTGTGCTCTGCACTCTTGGCATACCCCACATCCAACTCACTCTTCGAGAAAACCTCTTTCCATTTTATGAGCTGAGCTTTGGCCCTTTCCATCCAAACCGGCGTAAGGGAGGTGTTCTTTGGGTAGAAGTTCTCTATTGGAATCTCCTCTTCGGGTCCTTTTTTGACATCACTTGGCGAGACCGGGGTTGCTTGATTTGCCTGCCCCAGCAGCATTCTTGCTGGTATCTTCACCGCCAGGGCTGTCGTGTTCCGAACACTGACGGAAACTCTCCCCCTGCTTCTCTTAAGCGCCTTAGTAGATAACACTTTTGGGAGTATTTCCAGACCCACATCCTCTTCCTGAGTGTTCGTCTCAAAGACAACGAAAGGACCAGGTTGTCTCCAACTCAACTTGACAGAGGCCCTCATGCATACCACTTCACCCGGTTGTAGCAGTTCTTCACCTCGGTCTAAACGCCAAACCTTTCCCACCCCTTCTGGTGGAGCCTCCTGTTCATCTACTATATTCTTGTACACTTGGGTTAGCATAGGGTGTACCTTCATGGCCGGGGCACTTTCCTTCTGTACAAGCGGTGTCAGGAGTCTTCTGACCAGATCAGTATTTGTTCCGATGATAAGGGAACTTTTATGAGCGCCAGGGGGCCAAGGACACACAACCGCCAAGGTGTCAAAAGTCTCTGCCTTTCCAGCCACACTCGGGTCAAAGGTAAGTTTGATAGGGATATACCCCTCATAAGGGAAGCTCTGGGTACCTAGGCCCCATATCTTCCAACTTTTGCTGAGGGAGATGCTTGAGATGCTTCATATAGAAATCTTTATATAATAAGGTCACTTGGGCTCCGGTATCCAGCAGGGCTTTGGTGTATATTCCTTCTACCTGGATGGGAATGATTGGAGAGGGTCCCACTACGTTGCGGGGAAATTCACCATGAGTGTTCGGCTTCTTCTGCTTGTTGGTGCGCATATTGACTCCTCCTTTCCATGGACGCTCATTCAGCTTCATTCCTCCTCTTACTCTCAAAACTTTGTGAACCTGTGTTTCGTTGGAGTTGACGACTGTTACAGGGCACCCAGTTGACTCCTTCACTGGGGCCCTTTGAAGTTTTCCGCTGGCTTTTGACATTGTGCTGCTGCCCTTGGGCTTGGGCACACTCTCCCAACATGACCAGCTCTGCCACAGTTGAAAGTCCAGATTCTCTTCTGAATGTGAAGTCTGATATTCTATTTTCTTTAGTTCCTGTGTTGGGCGGATCAGAGGATCTTGTGGTCAGCAGAGCCATCATCTCCGTTAACTGGGCCACCTGAGTCTTAAGGAGCGCAATCTGAGGATCCTCTTCCATCACACTAACTGTCCTGCCTCCAACAGTGTGTTTTGGTTCTTGAATTTTTTTCTTCTTCCTTTCTAGGACAGCTTCTTCCTCCCGTACAATCCGAATTAGATCTGGGTACTATATGCCTCCATCTTGACGAGTTCTTAACTGGAGGGTGATGGGATCCAAAGGCTGGGCACCTCTTAAAACTTGTTTGGCTCGAACTTCATCCACCTTACTAGGATCTAATCCCTTCTTTAACAATATTTGGTGAATGATCTTGTCTAACCGTCTCATATATTCTGACAGCTTCTCTCCTGTTTCTTGATAGGTGTGTTCTAATTGATAAATTAGATCAGAAACCTTCTGGGTACGTCCGCACACATCTTGCAGGATATCTAAGTAGTCTTGGGCTACACGGTTTTGTTTGCTACGCTTCAGATTTCGAATAGCCTTGGAAGCAGGCCCTTTCAGACTTTCAGTAATCCGCTGTTTTTTTTGCGTTTCAGGGATGTCCCACTCATCCAACACTTGCGTGGCCTGTTCCAACCACTCTTCAAAGGTGTCTTCTCCTTTGGGTACAGGCCGTTGGCCCGAGAAAATGTCCAGTTTTCGGTGCTCAATCCCTGAATAAGTTGAGTTCCCTTTTTGACATTGGGACACCAAATCTCCCAGGGTTTTAAAGAGTTCTGGCTCAATTGCAGCCGGTGCTGACCGTGATGGAACCTTGGTTTCTGCTGAACTCATCTGGGGGAAGGTGGCAAGATTCTCCCCTTCTTTCCTTGGGTGGGTCAGATAAAATTTGGTCTTGTCAGCGAGTTCAACACTTGCACCCCTGAAATTTTCAGGAACTCCCTTCCTCCACTCCAATAATGCATAAGTACGGAATGTCTCATGATTGGGTCTTACTGTGACCACCTTGGCTCTTTGTTCTGGGGATAGTGTTTTTACCACTTGGTTAATGTGTTCTTTCTCCCAGATATCTCCCCAGAGTTCCATGGCCACGCTCTCTTCTGAGCGGGTGCCTTCCGTCTCACACCACTGTGCCACAGTGGGGGGATCCATTCTATGGTTCTTAAGGGGGTGCTTGACTTTAGAGTGACAGTTATCCCGGACGAGCCCCCACATGCAGCAATAACTCTCGGCGGAGCTGCTGGTTTAAAGCGGGCCTGTCCTCTTGTCTCTTTACCCCTCTTAAATTGTTCAATCCCCTTGACACAACTGTAGTGCAGTGTTGTAATGATATGAGTATTGACTTTAACCCACAATATACACTTATGTTTATATTTACCTCTACCTGGGTGTCTGTAGCTCCACCTGCAGGAGAAATAACAACACTGCACACAAACTTCAGTAATAAACAAAAATAGCTTCTTTCTTTGAGTAAATAGTATATTTATATAAAAGGTTATTACAATAACTACACTATCACACCAACGTAGTGCCACAGTATAGTAAACAGTTATAACAGTCTGAGTAACATACACAAATATACTTAAGTATATGTATATATCTATATTTATACCAGGGAGCTCCCCCTGCTCTAAACTGTAGTCACTATCCTCTGTAACTAAGTGCAGGGCCCTGCAGTAAAAGATAGTCTTGACGTCTTCAGTCTTCGCTAGCTTATGAATTTGTAATTGTAATCCACAAAAGGGGTTCCTCTTGGGTGCTGCGCAGTGTAAGGTAATACACTAAAGCAGTTATAATCCAAAAGACTGTTTAAGTGTTCTTATACGAAGGAGATAAACATCTAATATCAATTCTTGAATACTGAAGTCTATGCAGATGTAATGTTCTCCAACTTAACTTGTTCCATGGGACTATCAGTGCCAGAGACACTCTGTAACAGTTCTAAGTGTGTGTAGTATTTAAACAAACTTCTGGGTGTTAACCCTCTCACCACACAGGATCCAGGCAGATGGATGCCTCTGTTTCAACAGTTCTCAGTCCGTACGGAACCACCACCACGCCGTCACACTGCTCCGTTCAGTAACGACCAGGAGTCCTCAGTTACCTCCTCCACGGGTCTCCGGAACAATCACTTCTGCTCCTCCAGTACCCTGTGATACGATGACAGGATCCCTGCTGCTGCTCCACTCCCTCACAAAGTAGGCCACAACCCTGTGGGACACACACACCCACAGAGCTCTGCAGGTAGCCCACGCGTCCCAGGAAGAAGAGACCTAAGATGGCCGCTCCCAGCCCTTTTATATCCTCCCACAATGCAGTTCAGTTCTTCTCTTGTCCAGGAGCATTGTGGGTAGGTCACAGGTAAAATTCAGAAGTAAACAATCAATCACTTCCATGTCACTTCTCTTAATCATGAGACATAAAAGTATTGTACCTTTTCAATTGTCCACAAGATGGCACTATAACAACTTATGTCCTGTATAACACACATATGGCTAAAAACAAGTTGTCAGCGCTACATTTACTTTAAGCATCATTAAAATCACTGCTCCCAAAAAAAGGTTGTTTTTAAAACTTTTTTTGCATTGATATATGTCCCCTGGGGCAGGACCCGGGTCCCCAAACTCTTTTTAGGACAATACCATGCAAATTAGCCTTTAAAATTAGCACTTTTGGGATTAACTGCATGGAACCATGGATGGGGATAGAAGCACACGGAAGTAGTTTATCCACACTGGAGAATTGCACTGGGACTTTATATTTTCTTACCCACTAGTAACAATTAGCTGGGATATTTAATCCAGCAGAAACACTGGACATTTATTCAATTTATTATTTATTATTTGATTTAAAATTGACTATATTGATGGTGTGGTGTTTTGGCTTATCACTTAAAGGTTAATGTTGACATATTTTAATGTGACACAGGTATTGGTTATATAGTGTATAGTGGTATATTTTGTGCACACATTATATATATATATATATATATATATATATATATATATATATATATATATATATATATATATATTATATTTTATATTTTAGGGTTTCATTGCCCCACATATATATTCACTGTCATAATAGGAGTTGTGTTATTTAATTAATTTCATATAACATAGGGGTTAGCGAAGTCAACACTTTTCTGTTTTTGATTTTTCACTCCATCCAAAGGTGGGATGCATTTTTGACTGCAGCAAACAATAATTTCACATTAGTTAGGTTACACTTATAGAATTTTTGAATTTTTTTTTATTTTTTGCGCCAGTGGATCACATATTTCAACTATTGAAGCCACCACATCTATGGGCTGTAATATATTGCATTTTTGTTCTTGGGTTTAGTTATCCTTTAAGATTGGATTTCCAAAGGCATTGTACGGTTTCTTTATGTAAAGAAATAAATGGCTAAGCTGCAGGGCCCCCGGCTACTTGGGTAAAGCCTAAGGGAATTTTTTTTTTTTTAATTTTGTAAATCTCTCTACAACTGCGCAAGTTGTGTACAGCACCTTAGCACAAGTGGCTAATAAAGAGAGCACAAATATCCTGCTTCTGTCTTTCATTCTTAGGACGGCAGTGAAAAATGGTGTCATAAGAGTTACTGAGTGGCTTAGCTGGTGGAACCAGCTGAGCCAGAGCTGTACGTAAACATGTCTTCCTAGCTTTTTCGCACTCAAGTGACTCTAACATGCATCAGTTCCTTGTAACATTATCTGTCGTCTGTAGTGAGACAAAAATATGCGCTAAGATTACTTTAGTGTACAATTTCTAATTATATGTGCTGGGAATGATGTAGTAGATTTTTGTAATGAACACTGCAAAATCTGTCAGACTTCAGTCTGCACTCTTTCTAACTATCTCCCTTCACACTTTATTTTTCTAGTCACTCAATAGCCACTCCCTTGTTCCCGCTTCTTTGTCTGCTGGCAGATTTTTCCTTGCACTCTTGCTTTCTTTTTTGCTTTACATTGCTTCTTTTTCTCACCACCTTTTTGTTTTAAAATAATATATCCTATATTACAGGGATATGCAATTAGCGGACCTCTAGCTGTTGCAAAACTACAAGTCCCATCATGCCTGTGCCTCTGAGTGTCATACTTGTGGCTGTCAGAGTCTTGCTATGCCTCATGGGACTTGTAGTTCTGCAACAGCTGGAGGTCTGCTAATTACATATCCCTGCTATATTATTTGAAAGCAAAAGCCATGGAAGTGAGTTCTAGCTCTGCCCTTCCTCTCACTATCAGCAAAGTGGCATCAGGTCTTGTAACTTTCAGACGCCTATAGAAGCCAAAAGTCACAAGTATCTAGGACCGACATGAACACTTGAGTTTGTCTGTCATCCATGCTGTCTGCTACCATATTGCTAAGGACCTATTTTGTCTTGAGCAATATGGAGGCCAACAGTACTGTTGATTAAAAAACTTCAATAGCACATGTTCGCACAAGCAGCTTACACTGCCTACATAGAGATGGCACTGGTATTATCTCAGTTATGGGGGAGCTTTCACTGCTTGGGCAGTAGGTACGTCAGCACTAAAGAGCACACACTGATCGCACTATCCCACTGACCGCCACTTCACCTAAACACCACTGCCCCTCCACACACTTCAGTGACCACCACTGCACCATGCACTTCTCCACTAACAGTATCCAATTTAACGGCATTCCATTTAAAGCAGAACAAAACCCTCCTATCCTTTTCAGACAAGGAAGCTGCCATCTTAACCTGTTTGATCTGCAGTGCTACACATGTGTTCAGTTATGACACCAGCCATTTGATGGCTTGACATTTCAATTGAGAACACAAGCAACCTTGACTCTTATCATTCATGGGCTTAGTTCTACTTTAATACAAACTGCTGCACTATGTATGCTGTGCTATACATTACATTTCCCATACTGCTAAACTCTGTACTCCTTATTGTACATTTATACCGCAAGGAATTTTAAAAGGAATTCAGTATTATTAATTAACCATTGGGGCACACTTTTGCTAGGTCAAATAAAAATAAAAAATATGTACACCATCGTGAGCCTCCAGATATGCAACCAGTTAATCCATACAATCCATGTATGCTCTATTTTTATATACTGTATGTTTTTAATGTGCAAATGTCAGATCCACTTTAAGGAGATTTAAGATTTTGTTAGTCTTTTGCTTTTGATTAATTGCAGCTGCTAAAAATGTGTATCACGGGTCTTCTGGCCTTTTCTTTATAGTACTGAAGGCTGTATTCAGTACAGAAGCCTAAGGCTCAAACAGCCTGGCTTTTGACCAGAACTGTGGGTGAGTTCCGCTGGAATTTCTTTGAGGGCATAAGTGACGACTATGCAGTTCAAAGAAAACCACAACCATATGCAGTAAACCTGACGAAACCTGACAAGACCTTTTTATTTTCGATTCCTAACAAAAGGCTGATCAGTCCTAAATATTCTTGAAAAAACACTTTTTTTTGCTGAGCTATTTCTTAACCACAGACAATGAAAGTCCCTTTAGTTAAGAGGAACATATTAACACAGAAAAGTGTGCAGAGGCAATACTAGTCTGAGACAGCTAATATAGCTCATACAGAAAGAGGAAATGGTAATATGGCTCAACTGAGTCTAGTTTAGATTTAGGTATGTATTTATATAAAAATTTATTTCTACTCTCACCATGTATCGGAAGTAACACCAGATTTGGGTGCTGATCTGTCTGCAATTGTGTTGGTGTTGGCAACCCCCATAAGTGCTTCATTTTCAAATGGTGCTATTCACATAATGTGAATAATTCCATATGCCACAGAAAGAAGCCAGCCCCATGCAGGGTCACAACGCACACCAACAATGCATGTGAGTCCTACAATGCATGTGTTCTCCCTACAATGCATATGATTATTAGCAGTACACAGTAAATAGTAACAGTAATGCATTCCCTAAAACATGCTATTTGTTCCTAACGCAAGAGATAAAATAAACTCTGAGACTTGGATTACAAAAGAACTTTGAAATAGGGGTAAGTCAAGAGGCATTATGTGCCCTATGCCTTGTAGTCTCATAACATCTAAATAAAAAAGCGTATGGTAATAATATTGCTAAATTCCCAGCCTTCAAAAATATTTGTCGCTATTGAAGTAGAGAAAAGTGTAATGTACCTTCGTCCTATCAATTCTGCAAAAACAACTGGGAAATTTGAGGCAACCTTAGACTTTCATGGTATGATATAGGCTTTACCGTACCATGAAAGTGCAAGGTTGCCTCACATTTCCAAATTCCCAGCCTTGAAAACTGTCCGTACTGGCTCTGATTGCTCAGTAAGCTTCAAGGAGCCCTTAAAAAACTCAAACATTCCGGTTTTACCTTGAACATATGCTTATGACAGCTGGAACATGCACAGATCCTCCACCAGTAATGGATGTGCTGGAGGTACTGGTGCTGAGATGGTGAATTTATGGTGAGAAAATGTTTATTCTGGGTCTCCGTGTCTTTAAAGATCAACTTTATTTTCAAAAATCTAACATCTCGGTTAAACCAATCATAGATGGTTCGAATCTTGGCCGGTTCAAAAGAGACTGGCCGAGATTCGAACCATGTATTGACAGGCTGAACGTACCCAAGTCGATCCATAGAATAGATAGACTGTGGATGAGATAAAGCATATTTAATAAAGACTAACGTCCCCCTGCAGTAAATTTCTAAAAGGAATATGCAATGTATTAGTGTCAATTTCATTTTAGTTTTCTTTTATATATATATTGCTTCAATTTCTCTATACGGTTTTTTTTACAAAATATATATACAGTATATACATCAATAGCTGTTTCCTTCATACAGTCTTTCTGATATAGCTCTGTGTAGATGCATATGAAGCTGAGGAAGCATAAATATGTGAAAATAATCCTAGAAAAAGAATTCAGGCAGTAAATCATAAGTATGAAAAATAATATGCAATATTTCTTGTTTACCTGGACAAAAAAATGTATATACTGTGACAGGGCTGCATCGTGCCACACAGGCCCGGATTTACTCCCTTTGCCGCCCCAAGGCCGGGTCCTTCAATGCCGCCCCCCCCCCACACACACACACAAACACACACACACCACCATTCTCGTCCTTTATCGATGACTGCTACAATAGATCAATTAAAAACATATCTCCACACACGAGAACACTGAAAATAACTGACTTTAATTGTACAGACTGAAAATACTTCAGGGTAAGCACGCGAGGGGTAAGGATTTTTCACGGGCAATGGCTGGTGATAGTGCTTCAATCATCCCCGGCACCATGGTTGTTATGGTGTCAGGATGATTGAAACGCATTATTTCTATCATTACATTGTAATATAAAATGAAATAGTTCAACTCACCATAATGCAGAATCATTGGAAGCCCTGAGCGTGTCACCTGCCACCATCGCGTGTCACTTGCCACGCTGCCTGCCACCAGATGGGGATGTCACTTGCCTCTATGCCTGCCACCAGATGAGGATGTCACTTGCCACGCTGCCTGCCACCAGATGGGGATGTCACTCGCCATGCTGCCTTTTATCAGATGGAGGAGGGCGGAACAGCGGTGCGGGCAATGAGAGATGTCATCTCTCTCCCCCGCTGCCGCACCGCTGACAATACATTGATTTTTTCAAAAATGGCACCGGGCTGCGCAATCACGCTACTGCGCATGCGCCGCCCGGCCGAGCGCGTACGAGCTTTCCCGTGCCCGGCTGGCTTCGGAACGGCGCATGCACAGTTGCGTGGTTGGCTCGTGGCCATCTTTTCTGCGGGCACCGGTGCCATTGATAGAGTTTAATGGGCAGCCCGAATAGGGGGGCGGCTGCGAAGTCGCCGCAGGAGCGGCGCCGCCCCTGCACCACTGCCGCCCCGAGGCCTGGCCTCGGGGGCCTTGTGGCAAATCCGGCCCTGGTGCCACAGTGTAAAGAGAATATGGTGTAAAAACCAGAGTGCTCAGGCATGGCTGTGGAGGAGCTAGGTATGCATGTGTAGCGGTGCCCCCGTGGGGTCGCTGAGTGTATTAGTTCCATCTGTCACACTGCCCAGCCTGGCATTCACTTCCACCCACACATTCCCAGACAATGAACAGTCCATGAGCTTGTCTTTGTTTTATTGAGGGATTTAACTTGGATAGGGAAAAGGAACATGGGATGCCCAGATAATTGATCTTGTTAGATTGAACAAAGGATTTTGAATCTATATTGGCAGTCTCTAAAGCTCCTTACTCCTCCACAACATCACTTGAATAAACTCCACTTTCTCTACTGCACAATCCTAGATTACTTGTACAGCTAGCACATGGTTAGGCCTCACTCTGAATAAGTCCTAACTGTTCAATATCCGCCATTTGCTGGCAGGGATCTGCAGTCCCCTTTGGTGTAGCAACCAACAGCGTTGAAAGAGTATTTTTTGTGCTAGCTGAATCTTGGTGGACTACTGGTCCCAGTCAGTCCTGGGAAAGTCCTGCCAACCCTCTGGGCTGCAGCAACTTGACTCTAACACCAGCGACATCACAGTCTTTCTCTGGCTCTACATCCACTCCTGGCATGTCTCATCCAGATCTTCTCACTGTGCCTGTCACTCACCGACCCCGGATGGATCCTTTCTGATGACTTGCCTGGCTATGTTCCCTGCTGTCCTTCTCCTGCTCCTGTTCAGGACACCTCTGGTTGGGTTGTATGGAGAGGTTCCTTCCCAGCTCCCAAGCTCTGGGCCCAATGTCACTCCCCAGAAAGGGGGCTCCCTCAAAGACCACGACAGCCTAACACTCTGTCAAGGAAGAAACCGGAGAAGAACTGGCAGATATTCCAATATCCATTATGGACGCGCAAATCTGCGCATTAGCAATCAGCGCGTAACGGCGAACGCACGTTAGCAATGGCTACCATGTGTACGCAAAAACATGCTAATTACCAGTCTTTTGCTGGCCTATATAAAGACTCCAATTTCTCTCATAAATTGCTGGATTATCGTCAGCTTTGTATCTTGTGTTCTTCTGTTCCTGTGTTTCTTGCTTGATTACCTGTTACTGACCCGGCTTACCCTGACCTGCTCTGGCTTCTCTCCTGGCTCTGAAACTGACTTGTTCCACGGACCTGCTGTTGTCTGTTCCAGATTGACTTCCTGTGTTTGACCCCGGCTTGATCACAACTATACCTCCTGCCTCTGCTTCTGACTGACTTCCTGTGTTTGACCCCTCGGCCTGGCTTCTGACGATGTCTCTGCTTTTCTACCTGTTAAGATCCGCCAGTACCTCCAGGAACTCATTGGCTGTGACCACCTTCTCTGCTCCTGGGTGTCCGCTCCAGGAACCATCAGACAGCTTCACCAGCAGGAAACCCATGCATCTCTGGGCAAAGCACCCTCTGTCTCTAACTTCAGGGGTACTCTGCACTCAGCTGCAAGGGGAGCCCTCTCGTCACCTTAGCCTCCAGCCTGGTACGTGACACACTCCATTACTCAGTTCTTCCATCTGGCAACTCCCCCTCCAGCAGGCTGACCCTGAGTATATATAGGAGGCCTGCCCTTGGCCAATCCTAGTTGGGGATTGGTCAGAGCTCCCAGATACACTCCATGTCACTCCAATGCTCTCTCCCCACCTCTTTTCCAGAACCTTCTGAAAACCAGAGGGTAGGTGCCAGAGAGATGAAGCCACATGTCAGTCACCTGCTGCTACACTCAAACCACTCCCAGCCCTCAGATCAAAAACAAACAGGCCTAGGTTTTAGCTAGGCCTGCCTAAATTTACCTGCACTGGCTGTAAAAACAAAACTACCTCTAGCACAACCTACCTGAGGTAGAGGGTGTTGCACTTGTTTCATACAGAGGAAACTAGAGTTTAAATGTTCTTTAGGTTTGGCAAATCCTGCTCAGGGTCTTGTAGCCTGGGGGCTTTGTATAGGATGGAGTGGGATAAAGCCTCCACTCCTGGGTCCACATTTTTCCAGCATCCATCCCTCTGTGCTGACTATGGCTACACCCAGAGATAGAGGAGGTCTCCAATCATAAGACAGGTTTGAGCCAGTGCAGCTAGGAGCAGCTAGATGGTGTGTCCTTAGTTTAACCACTTCAGCCCCAGAAAGCTTAACCACTTCCATACCGCAGAACGTCATATGACGTCCTCGGCTTTCAGTGGTGATATCTGAATAATGCCTGCAGCTGCAGGCATCATCCAGATATCATTTTTTCAGCCAGCGATTCCCTACACCATAAGAACAATCATAGCGGCTGCTTGATCGTTCTTACTGGCGACGGGGGGTCCCCTCCCGCCACCCTCCGGTGCTTCTCCGGGCTCTCCTGTGCAAACAGGGACCCGGAGGAGAAATCCGCCTGCGCCAGAAGGAAGCCATAGAGAAAACCAGGGGACAGACGGTCCCCGGCAATCTCAATGACTCTCGGAGGCCCGGGCGCGATGTTATGACGTCATGTCCGGGCTGGCGGAAGTAAATTAAAGCCTGGGACTTGGCTGAAAAGCATCAGACCGTTAATTTTTTTTCTGATCTGATGCTTTCCAGCCTGGGGGAGAGATGTGGGGTCTCATAGACCCCACATCTCTCCATAAAGAGGACCTGTCACTCACTATTCCTATTACAAGGGATATTTACATTCCTTGTAATAGGACTAAAAGTGATCAAATTTTTTTTTTTAAAGGGAAAGTGTAAAAAAAAAAAAAAATTGTTTATTTTATTGTAATGAAAAAAATGTTGCACGCAGAAGCGAACACATACTTAGGTCGCGCCCGCAGATTTTAAAAGAACCGAAGTTTGGCGCCATACCACGAGTGTGCAATTTTAAAGCGTGACATGTCAGGTATCTATTTACTCTGCATATCATCATCTGTCACATTATACAAAAAAATTGGGCTAACTTTACTGTTTTGTTTTCTTTTATTCATGAAAATGTTTTTTTCCCAAAAAAATGACTGCGCAAATACTGTGTGACATAAAGTTGCAACAACACCATTTTATTTCCTATGGTGTCTGCTAAAAACGGAAGGGAGGAGCATTATGTTTCAGACCATAGGCCTGAATGACCAATTGACGGACCCAATTGGCAATGTAAGCTTTGGAAGCTGCCTGCCCCTTCTTGGGTCCTTTTGATAAAATAAAAAAGGAGTCTGATCCTTGGATCTCTGCAGATCTAGACAAATAAAGCTTGACTGCCCGGACAACGTCCAAAGAATGCAGTCGTCTCTCTTCCGCCTAACGAGGCTGAGAGAAAAAAGAAGGCAATATAATGTCCTGATTTAAATGAAAGGCAGACACCTCTTTTGGCAAAAAGCATTGAACAGATCGTAACACAACCCTGTCGTGATGAAGGATCAAGTATGGTTCCCTGCACGAAAGGGCCGCCAACTCCACACCCTTCTAGCCGAGGTGAGGGACAGGAAGGGTCAGGAAGGCTAGCTTGCGTGACAGCAAGTCTAATGGAATTTCCTGGATAGGGTCAAATGGTTGTTTCTGTAACAAACAGCACCAAGTTCAAGTCCCAAGGACACGCAGGTGACCTAATGTGGGGAAGCAAGTGAGTTGCCCTCTGCATAAAGGTTTGGATCAGTGAATGGGAGGCTAAAGGCCTTTGGAAGAATACTGATAGGGCCGAAACTTAAACTCTGATTGTACTCAAAGCCAATTTGATTTCCACAGCTGACTGTAGAAAAAAGAGAATTCTCCCAATCCCGTATTTCCGAAGATGCCATTTTTTGGCTTCACACCAAGCAATATACAGTTCCTTGCAAAAGTATTCACCCCCTTGGCATTTTTTGTGTTTTGTTGCCTCACAACCTGGAATCAACATGGATTGTTTGAGGATTTGCATCATTTAATTTACAGAACATGCCGACAACTTTGAAGATTTTTTTTTATTGTGAAGCAAACAACAAATAGTACAAAATAACAGAAAAAGTCAATGTGCATAACTATTCACCCCCTAAAGTCAATACTTTGTGGAGCCACCTTTTGCAGCTATCACAGCTCCAATTCACTTTGGATAAGTCTCTATAAGCTTGCCACATCTTACCACTGGGATTTTTGCCCATTCCTCTTTGCAAAACTGCTCCAGCTCCTTCAAGTTGAATGGTTTGGCCTTGTGAACAGCAATCTTTAAGTCTGACCACAGATTTTCTATTGGATTGAGGTCTGGGCTTTGACTAGGCCATTCCAACACGTTTACATGTTTCCCCTTAAACCACTCAAGTGTTGTTTTAGCAGTGTGTTTGGGGTCATTGTCCTGCTGGAAGGTGAACCTCCTTCCTAGCCTCAAATCACACACAGAGTGGTACAGGTTTTGCTCAAGAATATCCCTGTATTTAGCACCATCCATCTTTCCCTCAACCCTGACCAGTTTCTTAGTCCTGACTACTGAAATGGCGTTCTTTGGGTGATGTATTGGGTTTGCGCCAGACATTTTACTTCACCAACATAGACTATTTTGTTCTGATCCATCACATATAATTCAGATTAAAACATTGAACTAAAGGTTGTAACAAAATAGGTAAAAAGCCAAGGGGGTGAATAATTTTGCAAGGCACTGTGATGCTGTGTACACACGGTCGGATTTTGCGTCGTAAAATGTGCGATCGGAGCTTGTTGTCGGAAATTCCGACCGTGTGTAGGCTCCATCGGACAGTTTTCATCGGAATTTCCGTCGCACAAAATTTGAGATCTGGTTCTCAAATTTTCTGACAACAAAATCTGTTTGCGCAAATTCCGATCGTGTGTACACAATTCTGATGTACAAAGTGCCGCGCATGCTCAGAATCAAGCAGAAGAGCCGCACTGGCTATTGAACTTCATTTTTCTCGGCTCGTCGAACGTGTTGTACGTCACCGCGTTCTTGACGTTCGGAAATTCTGACAACTTTGTGTGACCGTGTGTATGCAAGACAAGTTTGAGCCAACATCCGGAAAAAATCCATGGATTTTGTTGTCGAAATGTCCGATCAATGTCCGATCACGTGTACGGGGCATTAGTCTTCCAGACCTTATGATAGATCTTCCTAGTAACAGCATTTCTAGCATTCATTAGGGTAGACACCACTGGTCTCAAGATGCCACGGTCCTTTAACACCCTGGCTTCAATAGCCATGCTGTCAAATTTAGAAACTGTAAATTGGGGTGGAATATAGGACCTTGAGACAGTAGATCAGGGTGATGTGGAAGCGTCTGTGGCCTCTAGTGTCAGTCTCACAATCTCCGGGAACCAGGGCCTTCTGGGCCAAGCTGGTGCCACCAGAATGACGAACTTCCTCTCTCTGAAACCTGCACAACAAATGTGGAAGGAGAGGGATCGGAGGGAAATAAACCAGGGAGTACTGGCTCCATGGAACTACCAGAACATCTGCTCCAATTGCCAGAGGATCTTTTGTTCGAGACACAAACTGCTGTAACTTGTTGTTGAACCTGGATGCCAGTAGGTTGCATATTTCCTGAAACACCCCTGAGTGTAGGGACCATTCCCCCGGGCAGATCTGCTGGCGGCTGAGAAACTGCCTTCCAGTTCTCTACTCCCAGGATATGGACTGTCGATAGAATCGGCACATGTCCTTCTGCCCAGGCTAGAATGTGGTTAACCTCCTTCAGAGCTGAACGACTCCTGGTACCGCCTTGGTGGTTTATATAGGACACTGAAGTGGCATTGTCAGACTGAATCCTGATAGGGCAGTCCTGAAGCTCCATCGTGCAGAATGGTAAGGCTAGACGTACTGCCCATAATTCCAGGACATTGATGGGCAGGATCTGTTCTGTCCTTGACCATTTCCTTTGAGCTGTGAGCCCTTCTAGGGTCGCTCCCCAGCCTGAGAGACTGGCATCTGTAGTCAGTACTCTCCAAGTTACCGGGAGGAAGGATCTTCCCTTTCGCAGGTTCTGATCCTGAAACCACCAGTTTAGGCTTAAGCTTGCCCGAGCAGATAAGAACATTGGATAATCCAGGGCTTGTCCTTTCCTGTTCCAAGCCAACAAGATGTTTTGTTGTAGAGGCCATGGAATGGAACTGGGCATAGGGCACCGCCTCAAAGGATACCATCCTCCCTAGAAGACTCATACAGAGCTGAATGAAGGGTTGTCTGGTGCCCCTTATCTGATGCACCTGATCCTTCAGGGCACAAATCCTTGCGGGTGGCAAGAATACTCTTGCTTGGACCTTATCTAGGATCAGACCTAAATACTTTAGACCAGTGGTCATCAACCCTGTCCCCACTAACAGACCAGGTTTGCAAGATAACATGTATCAATGCAAAAAGAAGTTTTAAAAATGGACGTTTTTTCGGGAGCAGTGATTTTAATAATGCTTAAAGTTAAACAATAAAAGTGTAATATTCCTTTAAATGATGTACCTGGGGGGTGTCTATAGTATGCCTGCAAAGGGGCGCATGTTTCCCGTGTTTAGAACAGTCTGACAGCAAAATGAAATTTCTAAAGGAAAAAAAGTCATGTAAAACTACTATCGCTAGCGCTGGCTATAATGAATTGTCGGTCCGGCAATACACATAAAAGTTCATGGATAAAAAGGCATGGAATTTCCCCACAGGAGAACCCTGCAGATTTGGTATGGATTTTAAGGGGAACCCCGCGCCAAAATAAAAAAAAAAAAATGGCGTGGTGTCCACCCAAAAATCCATACCAGACCCTTATCCAAGCACGCAACCTGGCAGGCCGCAGGAAAAGAGGGGGGGACAAGAGAGCGCCCCCCCTCCTGAACCGTACGAGTGCCATGTGTTCTCAACATTGGGAGGGTGCATTGGGGTAGCCCCCCAAAGCACCTTGTCCCCATGTTGATGGTGGGTAGAAGGGCCTCATTCCCACAACCCTTGCCCGGTGGTTGTGGGGTTCTGCGGGCAGGGGGCTTATCGGAATCTGGAAGCCCCCTTTAACAAGGGGACCCCCAGATCCCAGCCCCCCTGTGTGAATTGATAATGGGGTACAAATGTACCCCTAACATTTCCCAAAAAAAGTGTCAAAAGTTAAACACGAGACGGTTTTTGACAAGTCCTTTATTAATTACTTCTTCCATCTTCTTTCTTCTGGTCTTCCTTCGGTGTTCTTCTTCTTCCTCCATCTTTTTCTTCCTCCATCTTCTTCTTCCTCCATCTTCTTCTTCTCCATCTTCTTCTTCTCCATCTTCTTCTCCATCTTCTTCTTCCTCTACTCTTCTTGTCCCGCATCTTCCTCCGGCTTCTTCTCCGCTCCGTCCGCACGATCTGCCTCAGTGGGAGTCTTCCGCCGTATGACGATTCGGTTCTTCTGACACTTCTTATATAAGATGCACGGGGACTTCACTCTGGCTTTCCCTGTGTAAATCACCATTGCATGAATCTGATTGCTGCTGAAACCCCCTTTTCAGGTGCCCGGCCCATTTTCGGGTGCTGGCATCTGAATTACACCGGCGGGGGTGTTTTTTGAAAGCACCTGATTAGAGCCATAGGCTCTAATAGGCGCCCAAAAATGTGTGTTCGCTTCTTACTCAGCTGTATGTTAGCAAAGCAAAGGAATTCGCTTTGCTAACATTGAACCGCCTCTCAGTCAATCAGGTTACCGGGTCTGTGTTACCTGTCACCTTATAGGCGTCCAGTCAGCAGAGGACGAGAGGAGGAGTGGGCGGGAAAAGACATGGGGGTCGGGGAAGAAATGGAGGACACTGGACACACCTGCCGCCGTCACCCGCTGCCCACCCGAGACAAGATAAGTGGCAGGCAGACAGTGGGGGGCACAGTGGCAGCACTTGGAGCACAGTGGCAGCACTTGGGGCACAGTGGCAGCATTTGGGGCACAGTGGCAGCATTTGGGACACAGTGGCAGCATTTGGGACACAGTGGCAGCATTTGATAGGCACAGTGGCTGCGTTTTATTATTATTATTATTATTCAGGATTTATATAGCGCCAACAGTTTACGCAGCGCTTTACAATATAAAAGGGAGACAATACAGTTATAATACAATACAAAAGGATTAAGAGGGCCCTGCTCAGAAGAGCTTACAATCTAATAGGGTGGGGCAGGTGGTACAAAAGGTTGTACCTGTGGGGAATGAGCTGGTGGAAGTGGTAGGAGATTAGTTGGAGACGTGATAGGCTTTCCTGAAGAGATGAGTTTTCAGGGATTGCCTGAAGGTAGCAAGAGTAGGGGATAGCCAGATAGATGGAGGTAGCGAGTTCCAGAGAATGGAAGAGGCTCTGGAGAAATCCTGGAGACGAGCATGGGAGGAGGAGATGAGAGAGCTTGAAAGCAGGAGGTCTTGAGAAGAGCGGAGAGGTCGATTTGGGTGATATTTGGAGACAAGATTAGTGATGTAGCTTGGGGCAGAGTTGTGAATGGCTTTGTATGTTGTGGTTAGAATTTTTAATTTAATTCACTGGGTGATTGGGAGCCAGTGTAGGGATTGAAGTAGAGGGTTGGCAGACACTGAGCGGTTGGTAAGGTGCATAAGTCTGGCAGCAGCATTCATGATAGACTGAAGAGGGGATAGCCTATGGAGCGGTAGGCCAGAAGGGAATTGCAATAGTCAAGGCGAGAGATAACAAGGGAGTGAATGAGGAGCTTGGTGGTTTCATTTGTTAAAAAAGGGCGAATTTTAGAGATGTTACGGAGGTAAATTCTACAAACTTTTGACAGCGATTGGATTTGAGGCTGAAATGACAAGTCAGAGTCTAGGATTACACCTAGTACCCTGGCGTGAGGGGAGGGACTGATGGTTGCATTGTTGATTTTGATGGAAAAGTCATGGAGGGGGCACGGGTGGGGGGGAATATTAATAGCTCAGTTTTAGAGAGATTTAGTATAAGGAAGTGGTGCGACATCCATGCTCATATATCAGTTAGTAAGTTAGTAATGCGAGAGGAGACTGAAGGAGTGAGGTGAGGAGTAGACAGATAGATTTGGGTGTCATCAGCGTATAAGTGGTATTGGAAGCCGTGGGCAGTTATTAAGTGACCAAGGGAGGAGGTGTAGATAGAGAAGAGAAGGGGTCCAAGAACCGAGCCTTGGGGGACCCCCACAGAAAGGGGCAATGGAGAGGAGGAGACAGAGTTGTAGGTGACACTGAAGGAGTGCTGTGATAAATAGTGGCACAGTGGCTGCGTTTGATGGGCACAGTGGCTGCGTTTGATGGGCACAGTGGCTGCGTTTGAGGGCACAGTGGCTGCGTTTGAGGGCACAGTGGCTGCGTTTGAGGGCACAGTGGCTGCGTTTGATGGCACAGTGGCTGCGTTTGATGGGCACAGTGAGGCTGCAATTGATGGGGTTTTTTTTCCAGAATTTTTCAGTTTGTTTGCGCCCCCCCAAAATTTTGAGCACCAGCCACCACTGAGTAAAACCCATGCCCTTTTTCGGGTACAGGAAACTCTACAATCACTCCTTAATGCACTAAATGATGTAGTGCCTGAAGCAATAAGTCTCTTTTTGGAGGATCCGAGGAAACGCTGGATCTTAAAAACCAACTCCAGTTTGTAACCGCGGGATATAGTTGAGGTGACCCACTCGTCCTGAACTATTCTCCAAATGTCCGCAAAGTGCAGCAGCCTTCCCCCACCTGATGGAGTGGGGGCATCCCCTCAAAAGGAGGGCTTGGTGCTGGGTTTAGAAGAATTTTGGACCCAGGGCTTTTTCTGGCCCTGGCCTTGTGGCTTGCCCCTGGCCCTAGTGACTTGTTGGCGGCGGAACTGCCTTGGCGCTGAGACATTTGAGGAAGCAGTCCTTGAGGTTTTAAATGAGGGAAGCCTGGTGCCTTTTTTCACAGCATGTAGAGAACTCTTCCCTCTGGAAATCTTCTGGATATATTTGTCCAAATAAACGTTCCCCATGAAAGGAGAAACCTGCCAATAACTTCTTACAAGGAAGCTCGGCTGACCAGTTCTTAAAGTGGTTGTAAACCCTTTACAACCACTTTATACTACAGGCAAGCCTATAATTAGGCTTACCTGTAGCTACACTGGATGTCTCCTAAACCTGCACGGTTTAGGACATATCCCTGAATTTGCATGTGCCGATGTCATCGGTGAACGAGGACCGCTGCGGGGGGCTTCGATCTCAGGTAAGTAATTCATAATGAGCTAGTATGCTAAGCAAACAAAAACTGCTGAGCCCAGCGGCGCTTTTGCGAATAAAGGCGAACCAAGGCAAAATGGCGCACCGTTGTGCGCCATCATACAGGTAAACAGCCAGACACAAGCAAAAAAGGTACTCTTTGCAAACACCCACAGCTAGCCCAAAAACTCCCCCGTATGGTCACAGCACACAGGTGTCCAGCCTCTATGTTATTATTATTATTGTGGAAGTGATCCCCATTATAATAATAATAAAGGGGTTTTACTTACTCATCCAGGCGCAGGGCAGCTTAGAAACTAATCCCAATCTTCACCCTTCATGGCGGGTTCCTGTCACTTGAGGACCTTCAAGGACTGGGTACCCTTTTCATGTTTAGGGTTCACTGACTTGAACTTGTACAGCGCCCTGCAGGAATGCGTTAGCGTTGTAGTGTCCAGGATTTCACTTCACAGAGTCCAGCGCCCGGAGGCCGCATTACAGGCAAAACCTCTCGGGATCTTGAGTCTTTGCGAGGCTCGGGTACCATTTATCTAAGCATATAAAGCCTGTGTCAAATGGATCCGATCGGTCAATCCCTTGATTCATTTAAGAACCATTTGTGGGACTAGAGACCTGGAGCTCAGAGACACTGGTAAAAAACTGAAGTACTTCCTGTACGGGAGGGGTTATAAAGGGGATCACTTCCTGTCTAAAGACCTTTGGTCTACCAGTGTCCATTCATCTGGAAATTAAGTATAATCCAGTAGGTAATGAATATTACCCTAACTCTGTGTCCCATGATGTATGAAAAAGAAATGATTTTTACATGTAGGAGAGGAGTGCTGGAATTCGTGCGGTATGGAAGTGGTTAATGTACACGGGACATATTAAAACCTCTCCTCAATGTCAGTTTAGCTGCGTTTACATGCTGCGTTCAGCTGCGTTTAGCATTTAGAAGCTTTTTTTTTTTTTTGCAAATAGTCAAAAATGTATCTCCATTAAAGATGCCTGTAAACAAAGCACAGCTAAAAGCGAGTTACCGCGTTTACATGCGTTTACAGGCATTTAGCCTTTTCAAATTCCTCAGAACATCCGTCCTGAACGCATATTTTTTTTGCTTTCCAAAAAATGCTTCTAAACTCAACTGCGTAGAAACTACTATAAACGACTGAGTGTACATGTACTGATAAGATAACATAGACCCAACTGCCCAACTTTGCAAATAGTCAAAAATGTATCTCCATTAAAGACGCCTGTAAACAAAGCACAGCTAAAAGCGAGTTACCGCGTTTACATGCGTTTACAGGCATTTAGCCTTTTCAAATTCCTCAGAACATCCGTCCTGAACGCATATTTTTTTTGCTTTCCAAAAAATGCTTCTAAACTCAACTGCGTAGAAACTACTATAAAAGACTGAGTGTACATGTACTGATAAGATAACATAGACCCAACTGCCCAACTTTGCAAATAGTCAAAAATGTATCTCCATTAAAGACGCCTGTAAACAAAGCACAGCTAAAAGCGAGTTACCGCGTTTACATGCGTTTACAGGCATTTAGCCTTTTCAAATTCCTCAGAACATCCGTCCTGAACGCATATTTTTTTTGCTTTCCAAAAAATGCTTCTAAACTCAACTGCGTAGAAACTACTATAAACGACTGAGTGTACATGTACTGATAAGATAACATAGACCCAACTGCCCAACTTTGCAAATAGTCAAAAATGTATCTCCATTAAAGACGCCTGTAAACAAAGCACAGCTAAAAGCGAGTTACCGCGTTTACATGCGTTTACAGGCATTTAGCCTTTTCAAATTCCTCAGAACATCCGTCCTGAACGCATATTTTTTTTGCTTTCCAAAAAATGCTTCTAAACTCAACTGCCTAGAAACTACTATAAACGACTGAGTGTACATGTACTGATAAGATAACATAGACCCAACTGCTCATAAACGTCCGTCTACCAGCAGCAGTGTACATGAAGCCTTAATGACCAGGACATTTTTTGCGATACAGCACTGTGTTGCTTTAACTGTCAATTGCACGGTCGTGCAATGCTGTACCCAAACAAGCTCTATCAACAAAAAAAGACCGACAATTTTGAAAAAAAAAAAAAAAAAAAATATATAATTTTTACTTTCTGCTATAAACACATCCAATAAAAAAATTTAAAAAATCAAATTTCTTCATCAATTTAGGCCAATATATATTCTTCTTCTGCATATTTTTGGTAAAAAAATCACAAAAAACGTATATTGATTGGTTTGTGCAAAAGTTATTGTGTCTACAAACTATGGAATAGATTTATGGCTTTTTTTTTTTTTTACTAATAATGGAGGCAATCCCCAATTTTTAGTGGGACTGCGACATTGTGGCAGACAAATTTGACACTAAGTAGTCTGCTGGATGTCAGGATGTGCGGTCGTTTTGCTTTAAACGATCTGGTTTAAGTTGATTTCACCTTCTTTAAAATAGAATCTTCTCCTTCATCTTGGTCAAGTGCTTTCAGCAATATTCAGGATTTCTCCACCTCTGGTTCCAGTGAATCCTTCTGGCCATTCCCCCTCTGTGGGATATGGAGGGAGCGATGAGTCGGCTCTCTGGGTGACCCCATATTGCCTTACAAAGCCTCCTTTTGATGTCTGTTATTGAAGTAGAGAACCAGCAGTTCCAGCTCTCACTGATATATTCATCTTTTCTGTTTTTAAAACATAACTTAATGGAATGATACATTCATTCTGTCACCTAACACATATACATTTTTCCACTTCATACATCCCTGAAGAAGGAAACTGTACTCCGAAACGCGTTGGGTGCAAGGGGACTTCATATATGTCTTGTCTAAATATGGTGACAATGTTATGAATTGTTTATGCATTCCATATTTTAGCTATTATGTGTAACTATGAATAAATTAACTTTTGTACTATAATACTTTCAATACTCTTCAATTTTCCATAAATACAGTGTGCCTTTAAAGTCCACCTTAGGGGATTTTTTCTCTCCTTTTTTTTTCCTTTTCTTTTGATACTGGATGTGGCACCACACTGGCATAATATTACTGTTCTATTCTGTTCTCAATTAGACACTAAGTGACACTTTTTGGGGACCAGTGACACTAATACAGCGATCGGTGCTAAAAAAAATGCACTGTCACAGTATAAATGACGCTAGCAGGGAAGGGGTTAACACCAGGGGAGCTCAAAGGGTTAAGTGTGCCCCTAGGGAGTGATTTATAACTGTGTGGGGGATGGACTGACTGGAGGAAGAGAGAGATCTGTGTTCCTGATTAGCAGAAACACATGATATCGCTCTTCCTCTCTGACAGAATGACAATCTTTCTATACAGCAAACGGTCGCTGATTGGCTCCTGCTGTGTCCAATTCTGTCACACCACACTTTCTGTCACACCGTATTTGTGCAGCGGTCTTACAAGCACACTTTAAGAAAAAATACACTTTTTTGAATTAAAAAATAAGACAACAGTAAAGTTAGCCCAGTTTTTTTTTTTATATTGTCTGGAGGTGACAGACAAGGGCCTAAGCCTGGGGCCAGAGCAGCGGTGCTGCAAGAGAAATCCAGGAAATTGGCATGTCAGGAAGCTAATACAGGTAGTGCTCATTGTCATGCAGCTAATTCCTAATTTTGCACAGCTACTGCTTATTCCCATGCAGCTATTAGTCATTCCCTGGCAGCTAATGCTCATGCACTTGTTTCAGCACACAGACGAGATTGGGTTACTATGCAGCGTGCAGTGACACATAGGCAAATTTCTGTGCACCAGTGTGCATCCCCTCACATCGGCATGCATGTTCACACGCATTGGTGCCAAACTGCCTATTTAACCACTTAAGGACCGAGCCTCTTTCTGAGATTTGGTGTTTACAAGTTAAAAACAGGGTTATTTGCTAGAAAATTATATAGAACCCCCAAACATTATATATTTTTTTCTAACACCCTAAATAAAATGGCGTTCATTGCAATACTTTCTGTCACACCGTATTTGCACAGCGGTCTTACAAGCGCACTTTTTTGGGGAAAAATATACTTTTTGAATTAAAAAATAAGACAATAGTAAAGTTAGCCCAATTTTTTTTTTACTGTGAAAGATAATGTTACGCCAAGTAAATTGATACCCAACATGTTACACTTCAAAATTGCGCCCGCTCTGGGAATGGTGACAAACTTTTACCCTTAAAAATCTCCATAGGGGATGTTTAAAAAATTCTACAGGTTGCATGTTTTGAGTTACAGAGGAGGTCTGGAGCTAGAATTATTGCTCTATTGCAATACCTCACATGTGTGGTTTGAACACCATTTTCATATGTGGGCGCTGCTCACGTATACGTTCACTTCTACACACGAGCTCGACGGGGCACGTTTAAAAAAATATTTTTTCTTTCTTATTTGTTTAACCTTTTATTTTTACACTGTTCTTTAAAAAAAAATAGTGTCACTTTTATTCCTATTACAAGGAATGTAAACATCCCTTGTAATAGAAAAAAAGCGTAACAGGGCCTCTTAAATATGAGATCTGGGGTCAAAAAGATCTCAGATCTCATAGTTACACTAAAATGCAATAAAAAAAAATGTCATTTGAAAAAAAAAAAATTCTCTTTTAAGAGCTATGGGCGGAAGTGACGTCTTGACGTCGCTTCCACCCTACAAGGACACAATCGCCTCCGTCGCTACTGGCGGCTCCGGTAAGCGGCGGAGGGCACAGAATCTGCCGCAGAGACCACTTTTATCTGAAAGCGGACCGCCCACTGAAGAAGAGGATACCGGGGTTATGGCAGCTGGCTGCTGCCATAACCATATCCCTCTTCAAAGTGCTGACGTATAACAACGGTGGGCGGTCCGTAAGTGGTTAAAGGAGATCCTGGTATGTGCAAATCGCTGGATGATCTTCAGCTTTCCTATGACCGGTGTTACTGTGTTCCTGCTTGCTGACTGATCTTCCATTTCTGACCCAGCTTATTACTGACTTTGCTCTGTGGATTCTGGAAACATACCTTGGCTGGCCTCTGAATATTCTTTGCTTGCTTCCCTGCTACTGACCTTGGCTTGCCTCTGACTATCCTCTGCTTCTTCCCTGGTACTGACCTTGACCTGCTCCTGGATTTTTCTCTGCCTGATTATCTTTTACTGACCTCAGCCTGCTACTGGACCTTGCTCTGCCTGCTTCCTGTCCTCACTGCTGCCTCACCGTGTATGACTCTGGCTTACCTTGACTACGTCTCTGTCCATGGCAAACACCTACTACCAAGCTACTGGCACCCTTGCTTTTTGAGCCTTGTACCTCTGTCACCACATTCAGGGGTGCTCTGGACCACAAGGGAAGCAATCTTGTCTACTCGGCCTCCAACCAAGGTACATGACGTGAGTATTTGATTTTGTGGAAGTGATATGCTAAAAAAAACCCTGTGTGGGAAACCATTTGTATTCTGTGAACTTTAAGTTTAATAAAAGTGGGAAAGGAAACCCCTGAAATAGGACGTTGGTGAGTAGGGGTGTACTTTATCACATACAACCAAAACTATTTTTTTTGTTTTGTGACATGACAGGAAGTTAGGAAATTTACCAATAGGGAAACAGACAGCACCAAGAACAGAGAGGTTCTAGTCTTTCCTCTCTATTCAGACAGCAGTTGTTTTGTTGCTGTTTGTTTTACCACTAGAGAGGTCCCCTTCAAGTCCTATGCTGGTGACACAATAGAAAGTATGAGTGCATCTCTCCAACAAGGTAAAATCTGGGATGTGTGGTTGGGAGAGCCTAGTGACAAACGGGTATCTCGCTTGGAGATTTGTTTAAATTGTTTACTTGATCAGAAATGTCAAACACAGCCAACGTGTTTCAGGAGAACTAGACTTCTTCATCCTTAGAGCTTGAGCAATAATGTGCAATGGTATTTGGAAGAAAAGATCTTTGTTGCCTTGATTAGGTCAGGATTAGGACTAATGCCCTGTACACACGATTGCACATTCTGACAAAATCCATCAGATTTTTTCCGACGGATGTTGGCTCAAACTTGTCTTGCATACACACGGTCACACAAAGTTGGTCGGAAATTCAGAATGTCAAGAATACGGTGACGTACAACACTTACGACAAGCCGACAAAAATTAAGTTCAATAGCCAGTGCGGCTCTTATAGCTTGATTCTGAGCATGTGTGGCACTTTGTGCGTCGGAATTGTCTACACATGATCGGAATTTACGCAAACAGATTTTGTTGTCAGAAAATTTTAGATCCAGCTCTCAAACTTTGTGTGTCGGAAATTCAGATGGAAAAAGTCCGATGGAGCCTACACACGGTCGGAATTTCTGACAACAAGCTCCGATCATACATTTTCCGACGTAAAGTTCGATCGTGTGTACAGGGCATAAGTGTCAGCATGATCTGATTTCAGCGAGAGCAGTTGATTTCAAGTGAGGATGATCCATTTCTTCCAAAACAATTTAAATGAACCTAATGTCCCTAACCATATATCCATTATTTTACCTTCTTGTGAGCCATAATCTTATTGCATCCTAATAGGTAGCAGCCAAGGACTCCAACCAGGTCCAGATACAGTAGCACCCCACCACTTGTTAGATTTACACAAAACTGATTCTATTCCATACTGGTCCGGCACTACCTCAAATCTACCAGTATCTCTCCAACATAGACAGAGATAAAAACCAAACAGATTTGTATCCCTCCTCGTTGTACCCAAAACGATGAAAAAAAATTGGCTGGAGTTGTAATTTAAATTCAGTACTACATATGCGATAGAAAGAAGCACTGCATCTGGATATTTTTGTTCTTTTTTGGTGATATGGTGTTAATGTTTAGAGCAACCTCCTCTGGTGTCTTCCCCTTATTGAACTGGTTTGCATGATCTAAAGGCTACAACATCATCATCATCAATATAATCATCATTGTCTGACCCAGCATGACAAGCATCACTGATATGTGGAATTACTGAAAAACAGTAATAGAAGCTTTAGCATGCAAATGGGTGTCTGACTAGTAGAATCACCACGGGCACCACAACAACCACTGACAACTATACTTTTAGTGCTTTCCTACTTCCCCATATCGTAGCTTACGTCTATCTCTTTTTCACATTCAAACACTTTTCACACAGGTCTTATTCCTCTTTAGTGCTTGGGTTTGGAGGACAGCATTGAGCTACCAACCCTATGGTTGTTTAAAAAAATCACAATACTAGGAACTAGCATAGACAGATATGAAGACAAACTTGATTTCATAGGAAAAGTATTTTGATGGGATGAGAGAGACTGACTGGTACCCTGACTCATAGTCACAGTGTCAGATTCATCACTTATGCGCAGGCTATCGTTTGAGGAACTCAGCAGGAATGAATCAGCATGTGATAAATTCACTCTCAAATAAAAGAAAGTAAGAGAAGAGACTTCTGTTCTACCAGTGAAAATTGCCCATACCCGCTGCTAACCACTGGCCCTCTCAGGCCCTTATTTGAAAACAGCTAAGCAAGCTTCATATCACCCCATGCTGCTGAAAATTCAGTTCAGTTCAAACTCCAGCATCTAAATCTATGCCATCTCAAACAAGGAACTATTTCTGATCATATCACTACCAAGTCCAAAAGTCACTCACAAATTTGCAGAAAAAAAACACTGTCCTCTATCAACTTGTGAATCATTTCCACCAGCATATACTATAAGAACATCAGTGGAACCCTATATTCTTGTCAAATGCAAAACTGTTGGCATACGTTGGTGCTAATGTAACCATAGAAAACCGTACCAGTGGATTTTAACCTCTTCATTCTTGAAGTCAAAGTGCCAATCATTCAATCCCACTGCTACTCTTTTTTTTATCCAGAACATATAGGAAACCATATTCTACATTTGCGAAAGCTTGAAAACATATGACCAGGAGAACATAAACAAGCCAATGGCCACCTACTACATCCAAATGACTCTCCTGCTGTTCTGATTTTCAGCATTCAACTAAATGGTGCCAAATAAAAACAAACCTGCATAGACTTCCATTTTCTAAACCTGCAAACTACATTATCCACCAGATCCACCCAGGGGCTTCCATTGCCACTCCAATTCTAAAGGAATTAGAATCACCTTACACATTGGTGTATTAATGCAGTGTCCGAAAATCAAAGGGGAGTCATCACTATGCACTACAAAATTTCCCTCCTGTTATAAAATAATGTATTGGACAATTGGTGCATTTTCAACCCCATTTATAAGAACCTAAAAATCTGACCCAGCCTAAACATTTTTTGAATAGTGGCCTAAAATTCCATCACGGGAACTTCCATTTTTCACTTATAAACCTTTACCCTTTTAAACATGCTTTATTTTGCCAATTTAAAAAGCACTGTAAAAGGCTACAGAGAATGCCAACTTATATAAATGACACAAATATTCATTCCAGGATACAACTGCTAATTCTCAGAAAATTGTAAATTGCTTCTAGACTTCTTTGATCACTCGCATGAGTCTCCCTAAAAAAACAACTGATGAACTATAAACTGCTTGTTAAAATCTCTCCAATTCTTCAACTTAAATTACAAAGAAAGGGCCGATAGTGCCTTTTCAACCACTGACACATAAAACCAGAATGACAAAACTATAGTAAAGCAATAAGTCTCTCCTTGCCTCTTTAGAGGACACCCCCTGTACCCCAGTTTCCAATTTCCTGCCTCCATATCCTGGAATATGCTTCCCAAATAGAACTTGCAAGAGGGCTTTACATCCAAACTGCCAGTCTTCTGGACCATGGCTCCAAATTTGCTCTGGAGCCTGTGCTGGTAACTATTTAGACTCTAGCACCATATTCTGATTAAATCCTGCATAAATCAAGACAGGGCAACAGCATTACACCAATAACTTCAGGACCCCAAACAACCCTAAGCTAAACATAAAGCACTCAGAGAAGGGTACCTACCCAAATTAACTATTACCCAAATTAATTTCCAACTTGGTCCTCAATTTGCTGTCTTACGCTTTCTTGTTGTCTTTTGAAACATGGTGCTTGCCTTTGCCAAATCTTGAGCATTCAAATCAAAAATGACATTAGCTGTTGTTTTTAAACAGCCAACATATTCCACACTCGTGCAATACCAATAGCCCCCAAATGAAAAGGCAATACTGGACAAGCTAATAAGGATGAACCTGACTCCCCATACTGGGGTGCCTTAGATCGTTCATCAACTGCATCAACAAAACATCCTTGTGGTTCCAACCTAGAGATATTGGCCAAATAGAATAATTGATAAAACCTGTCTACAGCGCTTGCCACTAGTGATCTTCTGAAAATGGCAGCTGTGCGAATTATGGTGTGGCAGCAGAAGGGTGTAAACAAACATGTAGACAGGTGCCTACAGAATGTTTTCTTTTGTGTCATGTATGGTTATTACATGTTCTGTGTGCATGACTAATGTATTGTTCTATGTACTATTGGTAAAGAGAGAGTTAAAGTGATTGTAAAGTCTCATTTTTTTTCCTATTAAAATAACAAACATGTTATACTTAACTGCCCTGTGTAATGGTTTTGCACAGGGCAGCCCAGATCCTCCTCTTCTCGGGTCCCTGTCTGGAGCTCCTGGCCTGTTCCTCCTGTTGAGTACCCCCACAGCAAGCAGCTTGCTATGGGGGCACCCGAGCCAAGCTGCAGCTCCGTGTATCCATTCAGACACTGAGCTGCCGTTCGGCCCCACTCCCTCTCTCTCCTGATTGGCAAACTGAGTTTGTTTGACAGCAGTGGTTGCCAAAGGAGAGAGAGTCCCATACGACCCCAGACACTTTTGAACATCATTGGATATTGAGGGGGCTCAGGTAAGAGGGGAGCTGAGGGGGGCTACTGCACACAGAAGGCTTTTTATCTTAATGCATAGCATGCATTAAGATAAAAAAAACCTTTCGACTTTACAACCCCTTTAATTCTTGAGTCATGCACTGTCCCTGATGTCCATGGCATTTCCCTCATGTCAAAGACATACCGTATATATACTAGAGTATAAGTCAAATTTTTCAGCCCTTTATTTGGGCTGAAAGTGCCCCCCTCGACTTATACTCGAGTCACCGCCGTCTGTCTGCATGATCAGCGTGTCATGCAGGCAGTCGGCGGCCGGCGTGTGATAATTCGTTCGGAGGCTATTCCAGCTTTCAAAAGCCGTGCCCCCTGCTCGTCTGTGATAGGTTGAACAGCTGTCAGTGTACAGCCTATCACGGACATTCTCTCATCCTTGTCCATGGTATGAGAATGAGAGAATGTCCATGATAGGCAGAACAATCAGCAGTCAGCTGTCAGCCTATCACAGACGAGGAGGAGGCGCGGCTTTTGAACAGTGGAATGGCCGCCGAAGTGTATTATCACATGCTGATCGGAGATCGCCACAGGGAGGCTGCACAGGACACATGCACACAGGACACAGGGACACATACACATGTACAGGACACATACACATGTACAGGACTCATGTACAGGACACAGGGACACATACACATGTACAGGACACATACACATGTACAGGACACAGGGACACAGGACACAGGGACACATACACATGTACAGGACACATGCACAGGACACATACACATGTACAGGACACAGGAACACATACACATGTACAGGACACAGGGACACATACAAATGCACAGGACACCTACACATGCACAGGACACATACACATGCACATACACAGGACACAGGGACATAGGACACATGCACAGGACATAGGACACAGGACACAGGACACATGCACAGGACACATACACATGTACAAGACTCATGTACAGGACACAGGGACACATACACATGCACAGGACACATACACATGCACAGGACACATACACATGCACAGGACACATACACATGTACAGGACACAGGACACAGGGACACATACACATGTACAGGACACATACACATGCACAGGACACATACACATGCACAGGACACAGGGACATAGGACACATGCACAGGACACATGCACAGGACACATGCACAGGACACATACACATGTACAGGACTCATGTACAGGACACAGGGACACATACACATGTACAGGACACAGGGACACATACACATGTACAGGACGCATGCACAGGACACATACACATGTACAGGACACAGGAAACAGGGACACATACACATGTACAGGACACATACACATGCACAGGACACATACACATGCACAGGACACATACACATGCACAGGACACAGGGACATAGGACACATGCACAGGACATAGGACACATACACAGGACACAGGACACATGCACAGGACACATACACATGTACAGGACTCATGTACATGACACAGGGACACATACACATGCACAGGACACATGCACAGGACACATGCACAGGACACATACACATGTACAGGACTCATGTACAGGACACAGGGACACATACACATATACAGGACACATGCACAGGACACATGCACAGGACACATACACATGTACAGGACACAGGGACACAGGACACAGGGACACATACACATACACAGGGACACATACACATGTACAGGACACAGGGACACAGAGACACATACACATGTACAGGACACATACACATGTACAGGACACATACACATGCACAGGACACATACACAGGACACATACACATGTACAGGACTCATGTACAGGGCACATACACATGCACAGGACACATACACATGCACAAGACACAGGGACACATACACATGCACAGGACACATACACATATACAGGACACAGGACACAGGGACACATACACATGCACAGGACACATACACATGCACAGGACACATACACATATACAGGACACAGGACACAGGGACACATACACATGCACAGGACACATACACATGCACAGGACACAGGGACATAGGACACATGCACAGGACATAGAACACATGCACAGGACACATGCACAGGACACAGGACACATGTACAGGACACATACACATGTACAGGACTCATGTACAGGACACAGGGACACATACACATGTACAGGACACAGGGATACATACACATGTACAGGACACAGGGACACATACACATGTACAGGATGCATGCACAGGACACATACACATGTACAGGACACAGGACACAGGGACACATACACATGTACAGGACACATACACATGTACAGGACACGGACACATACACATGCACAGGACACATACACATGCACAGGACACATACACATGCACATACACAGGACACAGGGACATAGGACACATGCACAGGACATAGGACACAGGACACAGGACACATGCACAGGACACATACACATGTACAAGACTCATGTACAGGACACAGGGACACATACACATGCACAGGACACATACACATGCACAGGACACATACACATGTACAGGACACAGGACACAGGGACACATACACATGTACAGGACACATACACATGCACAGGACACATACACATGCACAGGACACAGGGACATAGGACACATGCACAGGACACATGCACAGGACACATGCACAGGACACAGGACACATGCACAGGACACATACACATGTACAGGACTCATGTACAGGACACAGGGACACATACACATGTACAGGACACAGGGACACATACACATGTACAGGACGCATGCACAGGACACATACACATGTACAGGACACAGGAAACAGGGACACATACACATGTACAGGACACATACACATGCACAGGACACATACACATGCACAGGACACAGGGACATAGGACACATGCACAGGACATAGGACACATACACAGGACACAGGACACATGCACAGGACACATACACATGTACAGGACTCATGTACATGACACAGGGACACATACACATGCACAGGACACATGCACAGGACACATGCACAGGACACATACACATGTACAGGACTCATGTACAGGACACAGGGACACATACACATATACAGGACACATGCACAGGACACATGCACAGGACACATACACATGTACAGGACACAGGGACACAGGACACAGGGACACATACACATACACAGGGACACATACACATGTACAGGACACAGGGACACAGGGACACATACACATGTACAGGACACATACACATGTACAGGACACATACACATGCACAGGACACATACACATACACAGGACACATACACATGTACAGGACTCATGTACAGGGCACATACACATGCACAGGACACATACACATGCACAAGACACAGGGACACATACACATGCACAGGACACATACACATATACAGGACACAGGGACACATACACATGCACAGGACACATACACATGCACAGGACACATACACATATACAGGACACAGGACACAGGGACACATACACATGCACAGGACACATACACATGCACAGGACACAGGGACATAGGACACATGCACAGGACATAGAACACATGCACAGGACACATGCACAGGACACAGGACACATGTACAGGACACATACACATGTACAGGACTCATGTACAGGACACAGGGACACATACACATGTACAGGACACAGGGATACATACACATGTACAGGACACAGGGACACATACACATGTACAGGATGCATGCACAGGACACATACACATGCACAGGACACAGGACACAGGGACACATACACATGTACAGGACACATACACATGTACAGGACACGGACACATACACATGCACAGGACACATACACATGCACAGGACACAGGGACATAGGACACATGCACAGGACATAGGACACATGCACAGGACACATGCACAGGACACAGGACACATGCACAGGACACATACACATGTACATGACTCATGTACAGGACACAGGGACACATACACATGTACAGGACACAGGGAAACAGGGACACATACACATGTACAGGACGCATGCACAGGACACATACACATGTACAGGACACAGGGACACATACACATGTACAGGACACATACACATGCACAGGACACATACACATGCACAGGACACAGGGACATAGGATACATGCACAGGACATAGGACACATGCACAAGACACATGCACAGGACACATGCACAGGACACATACACATGTACAGGACTCATGTACAGGACACAGGGACACATACACATGCACAGGACACATGCACAGGACACATACACATGTACAGGACACATGCACAGGACACATACACATGTACAGGACACAGGGACACAGGACACATACACATGCACAGGACACATACACATGTACAGGACACATGCACAGGACACATACACATGTACAGGACACAGGGACACATGCACATGTACAGGTCACATACACATGTACAGGACACATATGTACAGGACTCATGTACAGGACACAGGGACACGTGTACAGGACACATACACATGTACAGGACTCATACATATGTACAGGACACATACTCATGTACAGGACACAGGGACACATACACATGTACAGGACACCTGCACAGGACACATACACATGCACAGGACACATGCACAGGACACATGGACACAGGACACATGGACATAGGACACATGCACGCCGCACAGGATTCATGCACAGGACACAGGTAGGCTGCACAGGACACATGCAAGGGATACAAGTAGGCTGCACAGGACACATGCACAGGATACAGGTAGGCTGCACAGGACACATGCACAGGATACAGGTAGGCTGCACAGAACACATGCACAGGATACAGGTAGGCTGCACAGGACACATTCACAGGACATAGGACACATGCACAGGACATAGGACACATGTACAGGACACAGGACACATACACATGTACAGGACACATGCACAGGACACATACACATGTACAGGACACAGGGACACAGGACACAGGGACACATACACATGTACAGGACCAATGCACAGGACACATACACATGTACAGGACCCATGCACAGGACACATACACATGTACAGGACACAGGGACACATACACATGTACAGGACACAGGGACACAGGACACAGGGACACATACACATGTACAGGACACAGGGACACATACACATGTACAGGACTCATGTACAGGACACAGGGACACATACACATGTACAGGACTCATGTACAGGACACAGGGACACATACACATGTACAGGACACATACACATGTACAGGACTCATGTACAGGACACAGGGACACATACACATGTACAGGACACATACACATGCACAGGACACATACACAGGACACATACACATACATAGGACACAGGGGCCTAGGACACATGCACAGGACACATGCACGGGACACATGCACATGTACAGGACACAGGGACACATACACATGCACAGGACACATGCACAGGATACAGGTAGGCTGCACAGGACACATGCACAGGATACAGGTAGGCTGCACAGAACACATGCACAGGATACAGGTAGGCTGCACAGGACACATTCACAGGACATAGGACACATGCACAGGACATAGGACACATGTACAGGACACAGGACACATACACATGTACAGGACACAGGACACAGGACACATACACATGTACAGGACACAGGGACACAGGGACACATACACATGTACAGGACCAATGCACAGGACACATACACATGTACAGGACCCATGCACAGGACACATACACATGTACAGGACACAGGGACACATACACATGTACAGGACACAGGGACACAGGACACAGGGACACATACACATGTACAGGACACAGGGACACATACACATGTACAGGACTCATGTACAGGACACAGGGACACATACACATGTACAGGACTCATGTACAGGACACAGGGACACATACACATGTACAGGACACATACACATGTACAGGACTCATGTACAGGACACAGGGACACATACACATGTACAGGACACATACACATGCACAGGACACATACACAGGACACATACACATACATAGGACACAGGGACCTAGGACACATGCACAGGACACATGCACGGGACACATGCACAGGACACATGCACATGTACAGGACACAGGGACACATACACATGTACAGGACACATACACATGTACAGGACACAGGACACAGGGACACATACACATGTGCAGGACACATGCACAGGACACAGGGACACATACACATGTACAGGACACAGGGACACAGGACACAGGGACACATACACATGTACAGGACACATACACATGTACAGGACACATACACATGTACAGGACACAGGACACAGGGACACATACACATGTACAGGACACATACACATGTACAGGACACATACACATGTACAGGACTCATGTACAGGACACATACACATGTACAGGACTCATGTACAGGACACAGGGACACATACACATGTACAGGACACATACACATGCACAGGACCCATACACAGGACACATACACATACATAGGACACAGGGAGCTAGGGCACATGCACAGGACACATGCACAGGACACATGCACATGCGCAGGACACAGGGACATGTACAGGACACAGGGACACATACACATGTACAGGACACAGGGACACATACACATGTACAGGACGCATGCACAGGACACATACACATGTACAGGACACAGGACACAGGGACACATACACATGTACAGGACACAGGGACATAGGACGCATGCACAGGACACAGGACACATGCACAGGACACATGCACAGGACACAGGACACATGCACAGGACACATACACATGTACATGACTCATGTACAGGACACAGGGACACATACACATGTACAGGACGCATGCACAGGACACATACACATGTACAGGACACAGGGACACATACACATGTACAGGACACATACACATGCACAGGACACATACACATGCACAGGACACAGGGACATAGGACACATGCACAGGACACATACACATGTACAGGACACAGGGACACATACACATGCACAGGACACATGCACAGGACACATACACATGTACAGGACACATGCACAGGACACATACACATGTACAGGACACAGGGACACAGGACACGGACACATACACATGTACAGGACACAGATACATGCACAGGACACATACACATGTACAGGACACATACACATACACAGGACATAGGACACATGCACAGGACATAGGACACATGCACAGGACACATGTACAGGACACAGGGACATACACATGTACAGGACACATGCACAGGACACATACACATGTACAGGACACATGCACAGGGCACATACACATGTACAGGACACAGGACACATACACATGTACAGGACACAGGGACACATACACATGTACAGGACCCATGCACAGGACACATACACATGTACAGGACACAGGGACACATACACATGTACAGGACACAGGGACACAGGACACAGGGACACATACACATGTACAGGACACAGGGACACATACACATGTACAGGACTCATGTACAGGACACAGAGACACATACACATGTACAGGACACATACACATGTACAGGACTCATGTACAGGACACAGGGACACATACACATGTACAGGACTCATGTACAGGACACATACACATGTACAGGACTCATGTACAGGACACAGGGACACATACACATGTACAGGACACATACACATGCACAGGACACATACACAGGACACATACACATACATAGGACACAGGGACCTAGGACACATGCACGGGACACATGCACAGGACACATGCACATGTACAGGACACAGGGACACATACACATGTACAGGACACATACACATGTACAGGACACAGGACACAGGGACACATACACATGTACAGGACACATGCACAGGACACAGGGACACAGGACACATACACATGTACAGGACACAGGGACACAGGACACAGGGACACATACACATGTACAGGACACATGCACAGGACACATACATATGTACAGGACACAGGGACACATACACATGTACAGGACACAGGGACATATACACATGTACAGGACACAGGGACACATACACATGTACAGGACACATATGTACAGGACTCATGTACAGGACACAGGGACACATGTACAGGACACATACACATGTACAGGACTCATACATATGTACAGGACACATACTCATGTACAGGACACAGGGACACATACACATGTACAGGACACCTGCACAGGACACATACACATGCACAGGACACATGCACAGGACACATGGACACAGGACACATGGACATAGGACACATGCACGCCGCACAGGATTCATGCACAGGACACATGCACAGGACACAGGTAGGATGCACAGGACACATGTAAGGGATACAGGTAGGCTGCACAGGACACATGCACAGGATACAGGTAGGCTGCACAGGACACATGCACAGGATACAGGTAGGCTGCACAGAACACAGGGAGGCATCCAGCTGCAGATGGGCATTGTTGACCCTCTGCATTTCTCATCCTCGTCTTATACTCGGGTCAATACGTTTTCCCCAGTTTTTTGTGGTAAATTAGGGGCCTCGACTTATACTTGGATCAACTTATACTCAAGTATATATGGTAAGTACCAGGGGAACTCTGCTTCATGGTCAGTCCGAGAATGGGAATTGAAAGGAGAAGATGTGTTAAAATGTAGAGGTCTTGTTTTGTCAGCAACCTTCAGCAGGAACCCAGGTCGGGGTTCCAAGGTGTGGACTTACTATGCTGGATTTTATCACACTAATGTATTGTCAGGGCTGAGCTCAGCCCTTCCTTCTCTGAGCTGGCCGCTCAGCTGTCGGCTAATTTCCAGCTCCCATCTCTCTCCACAGTTACCCAGCTGTTGATTCTGCTCGTCAGTCCTGCCTACTTAAAGCCGTCCAGCTCACTTGATCTCTGCCTTCGCCTTGGTCACATCAAAAGAAACCATCTCCTGCGTTCCTGTTTAAAGACTGGCTTTGCTGACATCCCTTCTGGCTCCTTATCCTGCTTGCTGTTCCTCTACTTGGATCCCTGACTTCTTGCCTGGCTGATTACCGATCTGGTTACTGAACTCTGGCTTGGCTGATTACCCAATCTGGTTACTGAACTCTGGCTTGGCTGACTACGCAATCCGGTTACTGGACTCTGGCTATGCTTTGACTATGCTTACTCTATTTACTTTTTTATTTTTAATAATAAACAAGTGTGGTTTTACTGTACTTCTGTCTCGGTCTGGTTCATGGTTTCTGTCAGTAGGCGAAGGCCATGAATTCAGAAGATACAGTCAATCCACTTGTTGGTAATATTTTTTCCAGATTGGATGAGCAAGATCACCACATGGATCCATTTGCCATGGCGTTACAAACGCTCCTGAGACGCACGGCTCACCTGGAATCCCGCACTGTGGCTGCTCTGGTACAACCTGAGTTGCAGGCTGTCCCTTCTGTTGCACCAGTCTCTGTGCAGGCACCCGCCTTGAGTATTACCTCTATAAGATGTATGTCTGGTTCCGCCCTGCTTCCCCAGTGATTTGGGGGCGATCCAGTTCAATGCTGAGGGTTTCTCAACCAAGTTGAGATATACTTTAAGATGCTGCCTCAGGTGTTTCCCATGGACAGAAGCAAAGTAGGGTTCGTGATATCTTTGCTTTCTGAGAGAGCCTTGACTTGGGCTAACCCTCTATGGGAGACGCAAAAACCTGTTGTCTTGAGTTACCCTAAGTTTGTGGTCGACTTTAAAAGGGTATTTGACGTTCCCGCCATCTCCGCTTCTGCTGCCAAGTGCCTCATGTCCATCAGAGTATGAGAACTGTTGCCGACTACGCCATTGAGTTCCGTACTCTGGCAGCAGAGGTTGCTTGGAACAATGAGGCCCTCGTGGTTGCTTTTACTCATGGTTTTTCAGATTCCATCAAGGATGAGATAGCAGCCCGAGATATACCCACTGAGCTGGAGAGCTTGATCTCGTTTGCCATCCTCATTGACTCCAGACTCAGAGAGACTTTCTTTTAAGGAGCACTTGCGGAAGCCTCCTGTACGCTTGCCTCCAAGCTTTGCAGTCCCACCCGTGCCTCCTTCACCACCCATGCCTCCTGGTACCGCGTCGGTCAGTGAAGATGAACCCATGCACTTGGGCTTCACGTGTCTCTCTGTGGATGAGAGAGCCTTTAGGAGGAGGGAGAGATTGTGCCTTTATTGTGGCAGGTCACTTTTTGAAGTCTTGTCCTACCCATCCTGGGAACACCCAAACCTTGAGGTCCTGTCATGGACAGACCTTAGTTGGCATTGTGTCATCCCCAGTAATCCTGAAGGATAAGCCCCTGGTTTTGGTCACCCTTTCTTGGGCTAAGTCGTCTATCGAGATACAGGCTCTAATCGACTCTGGGGCTGCAGGCCTGTTCATTGATGCTGCCTTTGTATCAAAGCACTCAATTCCACTGCAGCTGCGTGACACTCCACTTGCCATTGAGGCTCTTGACGGGAGACCTCTACAGCCTGCCCATGTGACTTATGAGACGGTTCTGTTGTCCATGGCTGTAGGGGCTCTTCACCATGAGATGATCCAATTCCAAGTGATTTCCTCTCCTAAGTTTCCGCTGGTTATTGGTTATCCTTGGTTACAGAGGCACAACCCCTCTTTTGATTGGCTCCACGCTGAGGCTCTTTCCTGGTCGTCACCACAATGTCTGCCCGATCCGTTGACTACAGAGTTGTTTGACCGCCTCCAGGGAGCAATGGTTTTCACTAAGCGTGATCTGAGAGGGGCTTACAATCTCGTGAGGATTAATGAGGGCGATGAGTGGAAAACTGCGTCTAATACCAGAACAGGCCATTATGAGTATCTCGTAATGCCTTTTGGCCTTTGTAACGCCCCGGCAGTTTTCCAGGAATTTATTAACAATGTCCTCCGAGATTTTTTGCAGTTATGTGGTGTGGTTAATCTTGATGATATTCTCATATTTTCAAAGTTCCTGGAGAGCCACCACACAGATGTCTGTCGTGTGCTTCAGAAATTAAGAGAGAACAATCTCTATTGTAAACTGGAGAAGTGTGAGTTCCATCAGGAACAGGTTAAATTCCTGGGCTATGTCATTTCCACTGCTGGTTTTTCGATGGACCCAGTGAAACTTTTGGCTGTCCTACAGTGGCCTCGACCTGTGGGGTTATGTCCTCTGCAGCATTTCCTGGGTTTTGCCAACTATTATCGGAAGTTTATTCGTAACTTCTCATCTCTGGTCAAGCCCCTGACCGATATGACCAGAGAGAATGGTAACCCACAGAGTTGGTCTCCGGAGTCCATTAAGGCCTTTGAAAGTCTCAAGGCTGCCTTTGTTTCTGCTCCTGTGTTGGCACATCCTGATCCTACGTTACCTTTTATCCTTGAGGCTGATGATTCTGAGACTGGTGTTGGTGCCCTTCTGTCTCAACATTCTACCTCTGAGAGTGCTATGCATCCTTGTGGCTACTTTTGCAAGATATTGTCACCTGCCGAGTGCAATTACGAGATTGGTGACAGAGAGCTGTTGGCAATCATTTTAGCCCTGAAAGAATGGAGACATCTGCTCGAAGGTACCACTGTGCCGTTTCTCATTCTTACTGACCATTAGAATCTCACATTCGTGACTGAGGCTAAACGCCTCTCTCCCAGAAGGGCGTGATGGGCTCTTTTCTTGTCAAGTTTCAATTACATTGTCTCATTTTTACCCGGTACTAAGAATGTAAGGGCTGACGCCTTGTCACGACAGTTTTCCTCCACTTCCAAGTTGGAGTCGGTTCTGGTTCATATGATTCCTCCTGATCGTATTCTGGCTACGGTTTGCACCAGTCTTACTTCTTTGGGTGACAAAATTCTTGCTGCTCAGGTTGATGCTCCTCCTGAGAAACCTTGTGACCGCTGCTTTGTCCCTGGGTGTCTCCGTACTGCCGTGCTTCAGACTTACCATTCTCCCAAGTTTTGAGAGGCGAGGTTGGGACTTTGAATGAGACGTGAGTCTCCATCCCTACGCATACAGAAAACAGGAAGGTTGGGACTTTGAGTGAGGTGGGCAAATGAGGCCAATGGGTCAGTCACCATCAAAAACAAACCAATTTATTGATACATAGTAAAATAATGACATAATGATGACCCCAATATGGGTTGACTGTCATATCATATACAGATACACCCTGTTTGGTACATTGTGAACATTCATAACAAGCCCCTAAAATTAGGTGCAGAGCGAATGGTATGAAAGGTGAAATGTCCATAAATTGCATAACATCACAAAGTAAATAAATAAATGGAACTTTGGGATTGGTAGACCCAGTAAGAGGGAAGGTGATTGTTGGGTGCATGTCGTAAGCCCGACGCGTTTCGTGTATCAAAACACTCTTCAGGGGCAATAAAGCACCAATATCTAAAGACAAAAGAAAAAAGGGGAGGCTGTTCTAGATGGAGTGCAAAATGCATGGTATAAAAGAAAACAAAGTAACTATGCATATGGGGGGGGCAGAGATGCCACTACCCCAAATGGATACTCACATGCCGATGGGGTATGAACTCCATGAGGTGCACGGTCACAGGGCCACCAACTATGTCAGGTCCGGGAGCTGAGGGAGGAGCTCAGACGAGGGAGGGAGAAGGGCCAAGCACACACAGGAATCTCCAGTGAGAGGTATGTCCATACTGTTGAGGCTGCGGGTGGTATTTCTGTAGTGATGAAAGTGCTGTGTGAATGGTAAGGCCCCAATTGCTAGAGCCTCCATCCCCAACACATACATGAATGCCCATGTGTTGTCCTCCTTACCTGTAGGTGATGGAGGATGACCAACCGTGTCTAGCCCAGTGATGGAAGTGCTGCCCAGAATTGGGCTGTAAGAAGGTCAGTGCCTTATATGTGTGGCCGGCCAGCCCCTCCCAAGAGACAGGAACTCCCCCCAACGTCACACACATATTGCAGACACTGGGGCGAACGGAGGCTCCCTCCAGTGCAGCGGCAAATCGCCGCCCACAGCTGCTGGGGGAGCTGCCGTCCACGTGTCTGCATAGGATGGAGGAACAATGCCAACGCCGGGACGGCCAAGGGGCCATCACGTGCGTGACGTGAGGCGTGACGTGGACGCATGGAGGGAAACCCGCCCCGACTCCCCACGCCCACCGAGGCGGACGAGGAGGGGGAAAAGGGGAGGGATCCTGCCGTGCCTTGCAGCTCCCGGACACTGCACAAGGGAGGCAGCGGTCAGATCCGGCAACCCCAGGGGCATCCCACACGGCTGCACCAATGGGGGGGAAAGAGAATCAAACAATAAAGTATATAGCAAACAATATACAAAAAGGATGAGTGTAAACCATAAAGGGACATGTAATGCCATATATACACAAGCCCTAAGGAAAGGGGAGGGGGGAAGGCAAGTAAAACAGGGCAAGTGCCCAATGGAATAAATATCCATTTTTTGGTGAATGATATCCCAGAGGCCTCACAGCCCACCTCCATCCCTAATCGGGTTTTGAGAAGCGAGGTTGGGACTTTGAATGAGACACGAGTCTCCATCCCTATGCATACAGAAAACAGGAAGGTTGGGGCTTTGAGTGAGGTGGGCAAATGAGGCCAATGGGTCAGTCACCATCAAAAACAAGCCAATTTATTGATACATAGTAAAATAATGACATAATGATGACCCCAATATGGGTTGACTGTCATATCATATACAGATACACCCTGTTTGGTACATTGTGAACATTCTCCCAAGGCAGCTGGCCAGCCTGGTAAGAATCAACTCATTTGGGCCATTTCCCAACAATTCTGGTGGCCTAGTCTACGTGCTGATGTAACTGCCTTAAAGCGGGGGTCCACCTATCTATCATTTTTTTTTTTTTAGTTCATTCACAAACTTTTCTTCTCAGCATTACATACTCACATATTGTGTGTAATATGTCCGCCTGTGTCAGAGTTTGTCGGAAAGAATAACTTATATTATTCACTGCAGGCGGTTTCCATCTTCATTGTGGGCATTTGAAGCCCACAAGCATTTATTTCCTGGATGTGGTGAATGCTGTGCTCCCAGCATTCACCGCTTGTTCCCGCACATGCTCAGTGGCATCCTGGGAAGCCTGAGACTAGCTCCCAGGAGTCTGGGAGAGGCTAGAAACACGCCTACTCCCACGGGAGGAGAACCAGGAAGTGCAAAGAAGAATAGAAAAATAAAAGGTAATTACAGCGATTTACATTTTTTAAATTGCATGTCAGCATCTAGGCAAGGAAGAGAATACATACAGATATTGTTCAAAATTTGGGTGGAACCCCGCTTTAATAGCTGCCTGTTCCATGTGTGCTCAAAGTAAGACTCCATGACACCTTCCAGTGGGCCTCCTACAACCCATACCCAATGGAGAGAGGCCCTAGACCCACCTGTCTATTTCATTGTGGAGTTGCCCAACTCCCAAGGCAACACAGTTATCCTTATGGTGGTTGACCGGTTCTCAAAGATGTGTCATTGTATTCCACTTAAGTTGCCCACTTCTAAGGAACTGGCTTCCATTTTTGCTCGGGAGATCTTTCGCTTACATGGGCTACCCAAGGTGATTGTCTCGGACAGGGGTAGTCAGTTTGTGTCCCGGTTCTGGCGAGCCTTTTGTGCACAGCTGGGAATTCGGCTTGCTTTCTCCTCTGCGTATCACCCCCAGTCTAATGGGGCCGCAGAACGAGCCAATCAGTCCTTTGGAGCAATTCCTACGTTGCTATATTTCTGACCATCACAACAACTGGTCAGACCTATTACCATGGGCAGAGTTTGCTCACAGCAGTGCCTTAAATTCTGCTTCCCGATTGTCTCCGTTTATGGCGAATTATGGTTTCCAACCTTCCATGTTGCCTGACTCGTTTGTTCCGCAGAGTATTCCGGCGCTAGAGGAGCCATGGTCTTCCACTTGGGCACAAGTACAGGAGGCTTTGCGTCATGCTAATAGGTACAGACTCCATGCTGACCTCAGACGCCTGCCTGCGCCTTCCTACCAGGTTGGGGACAGGGTCTGGCTGTCATCTCGCAACCTCCGACTTTGTGTTCCCTCACTGAAGTTCGCACCTCGGTTTATTGGGCCTTTCCGTATCCTTCGCAGGATTAACCCAGTGGCTTACGCGTTGGACCTTCCTCCTAGTATGCGCATCTCAAATGTGTTTCATGTCTCCTTATTGAAACCTTTGGTCTGCAACCGCTTTACCACCTCGGTGCCACGTCCTCACCCTATACAGGTTGAGAACCATGAGGAGTATTAAGTACAATCCATTGTTGACTCCCGTAGGTTCCATGGGCGCATACAGTACCTGGTGCATTGGAAGGGGTACGGTCTGGAGGAACGCTCTTGGGTCTCGTCCTCGGACGTACGAGCCCCTGTCCTCCTTCGTGATTTGCATAGATGTTTTCCTCTCACCCCCGGTGGTCCTTCGAGGAGGAGGGGTCATTGAGAAGGGGGTACTGTCAGGGCTGAGCTCAGCCCTACCTTCTCCGAGCTGGCCACTCAGCTGTCGGCTAATTGCCAGCTCCCATTTCTCTCCACAGTTACCCAGTTGTTGTTGATTCTGCTTGTCAGTCCTGCCTACTTAAAGTCGTCCAGCTCACTTGATCTCTGCCTTCACCTTGGTCACATCACAAGAAACCATCTCCTGCATTCCTGTTTAAAGACTGGCTTTGCTGACATCCCTTCTGGCTCCTTATCCTGCTTGCTGTTCCTCTACTTGGATCCCTGACTTCTGGCCTGATTACCCGATCTGGTTACTGAACTCTGGCTTGGCTGATTATGGGGCAGTGCACCAGGGTTGGCACAGCCAAGGTTGGATTATTATTTGCACAGTCAGAAGAGTTTGTTAGTTCTGTGAATTATGGACTTTGTTACTGGAGTTAGGAAAAGTCTTTGTTCTAAACAAGTAATTTGCCTGGTCTGAAGTTACTAAGAGGGATAAAGTGTAATACAAGGGGAGAGAAGATATGTGTAACCCTCTGGGTTGAAGAGGAGAAGTCATGTGTTGGAAGAAATTGGTTCAACTTAACCTAAGAAGTTATGAGAATGTTCAGATGATTTCCTGTGCAGCCTTTATGGCTGGGAGAGGTGCAATAAATATGCAGAAGAAAAAGCAGCCAGCAAGTGGGAAGTGAGTACCATATAGTGAAGATATGACATAAGAGCAAAATGTACGTTCCATATTACTTTTTTAACTACCTGGCATCCGCGCTATAGCCGAATGACGGCCACAGCACGGACTTACATTCCCGGGAGGCCGTCATATGATGGCCTCCCCTGTGCACGCTCCCTGCGCGCGCCCTACAGGGCGCGCGCCGGGCGCGTTGTGATCACCGAGTCACTGAGACTCGGCTGATCACCGATCTGTGTAAGGGGCCGGTCCCGGCCCCTTACCATGTGATCAGCTGTCAGCCAATGACAGCTGATCACATGATGTAAACAAAAGATCGGTAATCGTTTTTTTTTTTTACTCACGCTGACAGCGCGAGTAGAAAAAAAAGCCGATCACCGGATCGGATGTGAGGGACATCGGTCCCCAAGTGGAAGAGGCACATCTGCCTCATCAGTGCCCAATAAAAGTGCCACCTAATAGTGCCCACAGTGCCACCTAACAGTGCCCACAGTGCCACCTAACAGTTCCCACAGTGCCACCTAACAGTGCCCACAAGTGCCACCTATCAATGCCCACAAGTACCACCTATCAATGCCCACCTGTAGTGCCAATCAGTGCCACCTGCCAGTGCTGCCCATCACTGCCACCCATCAGTGCCCATCACTGCCGCCTATCAGTGCCCATCACTGCTGCCTCATCAGTGTACATCAATGAAGGAGAAAAATTACCCGTTTAAAATTTTTTATAACAAAATATAAAAAAATAAACTTTTTTTTAAAAAAAAATTCAGTTTTTTACATTTTTTTAATAAAAACTAAAAACCGCAGAGGTGATCAAATACCACCAAAAGAAAGCTCTATTTGTGGTGAAAAAATGATAAAAATTTCATTTGGGTACAGTGTTGTATGACCGCGCAATTGTCATTCAAAGTGCGTCAGCGCCGAAAGCTGAAAATTGGTCTGGATAGGAGGGGGGGTTTAAGTGCCCTGTAAGCAAGTGGTTAAAATGCTTGGAGACTGTCAGCTGGGTGAGAAAAGCACACTAAGGCGGTGGTTGTGCAGACAGACTTGCACCTTCTGGCAGTGTCTAAATGGGCAATTTGGCTGCCTAAAGACCAGAGGACTTTTTACAGTTTGGCACTGCGCTGCTTTAACTGGTAATTGCATGGTCATGCAATGTTGTACCCAAACAAAATTTGCTTCCTTTTTTTTCCCACAAATAGAGCTTTCTTTTGATGGTATTTGATTGCCTCTGATTTTTATTTTTTGCTATATAAACGGAAAAAGACCGAAAATTTTGAAAAAAAATATTTTCTCTTTTTTGTTATAAGAAAAATACAATAAACTAAATTTTAGTCATACATTTAGTATTTTGCAGCTCTCATTTGTTTTTGAAAATGAAGAAAGTAACTTTTTTTTTTTTTTTTTCAATTTTCAAAACTTTGTGACAAAGCAAGATCTGCAAAATACTCACCATACCTCTCAGCAAATAGCTTGGGGTGTCTACTTTCCAAAATGGGGTAATTTGGGGGGGTTTTGTGCTATCTGGGCATTCCATGGCCTCCGAAACTGTGATAGGCAGTGAGGAGTGAAATGAAAAATTTACACCCTTAGAAAGCCTGAAGGCGGTGCTTGGTTTTCGGGGGCCCGTACGCGGCTATGCTCCCAAAAAGTCTCACACATGTGGTATCTCCGTACTCAGGAGAAGCAACAGAATGTATTTTGGGGTGTAATTTCACATATGCCCATGGCATGTCTGAACAATATATCATTTAGTGACAACTTTGTGCAAAAAGTCTTTTTCCTGCAACTTGTGTCAAAATATAAAATATTCCATGGACTCGACATGCCTCTCAGCAAATAGCTTGGGGTGTCTACTTTCCAAAATGGGGTAATTTGGGGGATTTTGAACTGTCCTGGCATTTTATGCACAACATTTAGAAGCTTATGTCACACATCACCCACTCTTCTAACCACTCGAAGACAAAGCCCTTTCTGACACTTTTTGTTTACATGAAAAAATAATTTTTTTTTGCAAGAAAATTTCTTTGAACCCCCAAACATTATATATTTTTTTGTAAAGCAAAGGTCCTACAGATTAAAATGGTGGGTGTTTCATTTTTTTTTTTCACACAGTATTTGCACAGCTATTTTTCAAATGCTTTTTTTTTTTTGGAAAAAACACACTTTTTTAAATTTTAATGCACTAAAACACACTATATTGCCCAAATGTTTGATGAAATAAAAAATATGATCTTATGCCGAGTACATGGATACCAAACACGACACGCTTTAAATTTGCGCATTAACGTGCAGCGGCGACAAACTACATACATTTTTAAATGCCTTTACAGGTTACCACTTTATGGAGAAGGTCTACTGCTAAAATTACTGCCCTTGATCTGACCTTCGCGGTGATATCTCACATGCATGGTGCAATTGCTGTTTACATATCACGCCAGACTGACGCTTGCGTTCACCTTTGCGCGAGAGCAGGGGGGGGGGGACGGGTGCTTTTTTTAAAATTTTGCTTTTTTTTTATTTTTAAACTGTTCCTTTCATTTTTTTTTTAATCATTTTTATTGTTATCTCAGGGAATGTAAAAATCCCCTATGATAGCAATAGGTAGTGACAGGTACTCTTTTTTTGAAAAAATTGGGGTCTATTAGACCCTAGATCTCTCCTCTGCCCTCAAAGCATCCGACCACACTAAGATTGGTGTGATAAAATGCTTTCCGAATTTCCCAATGGCGCTGTTTATATCTGGCGAAATCTAAGTCATGAAATGCTTGTAGCTTCCGGTTTCTTAGGCCATAGAGATGATTGGAGCCATTCTGATCCCTGATCAGCTCTATGGTCAGCTGGCGGAACCACCGGCTGCACTCTCAAGTTCCCTGTTGGGACAGGAGAGCCAGAGAAAACCATGGAAGACGGTGGGGGGGTCATTCCCTCCCACTGCTTGTAAAAGCAGTCTAGAGGCTAATTAGCCACTAGGATTGCTTTTACATGAAAGCCGACCGCTGGTTGAAAAGAATGATACCAAGATGATACCTAAACCCGCAGGCATCATTCTGGTATAACCACTCAAAGTCCAGCAACATACCAGTACGTTGCTGGTCCTTGTTGGGCATATATTGTAATCTTTTTTTTCATGCAGCCTGCGGGCTGAACGAAAAAAATAGATCGGTGGGTATGCCCACCATTAGAATACCTCCCTTCATCCACCCACTTCTAATGATGGGCATACATGCACCGTTTTGTTTTTAACTGTGGTGGTGAAATCACCTCCTACATCGCTGGAGTCACGGCTTTATGTATCGTGGGAGCAAACGCTATTGTCCAAGATGGATAAATCAGTGCTGCCGCTGAATGGCCTAAAAAATATAGGCCGAAGCATGGGGGCATCCGCCCAAGAAGTTAGGAGCAAATCGCTCCTCCACCCCTGCTGCCCTCATGGTTCGGCATATATGCTCCTTTTTTTATTAGCTGTGGTGGTGAAATCACCTCCGATAGTGCTAGAGGCGCGGCTTTATGTATCGTGGGAGCAAACGCTGTTACTGTCAAGATATATAAATCTGCGCTGCCGCTGAATGGCGTACCTGCTAAGCAAATGATGGTTAACAATAAAACAAAGTAACATTACAGTATAACAGAAATGCCCTGTACACACGATCGGACATTGATCAGACATTCTGACAAAATTCATGGATTTTTTCTGACGGATGTTGGCTCAAACTTGTCTTGCATACACACGGCCGCACAAAGTTGTCTGAAAATCCGATTGTTCTGAACACGGTGACGTAAAACACGTATGTTGGGACTATAAACGGGGCAGTAGCCAATAGCTTCCGTCTCTTAATTTTATTCTGAGCATGCGTGGCACTTTGTGCGTCGGATTTGTGTACACACGATCGGAGTTTAACCGATCGGATTTTGTTGTCGGAAAATTTTATAGCCTGTTCTTAAACTTTGTGTGTCAGAAATTCCGACGGAAAAAGTCAGATGGAGCCCACACACAATCGGAATTTCCGACAACAAGCTCCAAACGCACATTTTCCGTCGGAAAATCCGACCGTGTGTACAGGGCATATGACTTGCCATACCTGCAAAGCAAATACAAAAAAAACATAGTAAAAATTAAAACATTTTTTAATGCAACCTGTGCCTAAAATATATATACATATGCCGAAGCATGGGGACATCCGCCCCAAAAGTTAGGAGCAAATCGCTCCTCCGCCTCTGCTGCCCCATGCTTCAGCATATATGCTCTTTTTTTTTTTTAACTGTGGTGGTGCAATCACCACCAACAGCGCTGGGGTCACGGCTTTATGGCGGGAACAAATTGCTGTTGCTGTCAAAAAAATAAACCTGAAAATAAAAAAATGGTTAACAATAAAACGCAATGAAACATTGCAGAATAGAATACAGTAAAAAGAGCAGAACAATAGAGAGAATAGAGAGAGAACAATAAAACGACAACTATTTTTGTTTTTTTATTTTATATTTTTTTGTGTTTTTTTTTTTTTTTTACTTTTTTTTTTTTTTTAGACATTTATTTGTAACTGTAACGGTTAGGTTCCAGGTTCAGGTCTCTCAAAATGCGATGGCATCTTGGGAGACCCTGGAAAGTGTGTCCTAGTCTGTGCAGTGCTGTACCCTACGCTAAAACTCCACTAGTGTATGGTAGCGTTCAAAACATTCACCAATGCAAAGACCAGGATTGTCAGGACAGGAGGGACAATAATACCGGGTGTCATGCCTATATCCGCGCTTTCTACAGACACAACATTTTCGTTGGGTAGGGGTACTCGGGAGGACATACAGAAAATGCCTTTCATGCAGCCGGCTTACTGCATTTGGATTGGGAAGGTGAGGTGGAGCACTGTCTGGAAACAGAAGGGCTCTGATGATCTCTTCCTGGAATTTAAGGAAGGATCCAGTCTGTCCTCAAGCTCTGTATAGCACATGAGCGTTCAGCAAAGCCAATTGAAATAAGTATACAGACACTTTCTTGTACCAGTGTCTGGCCTTACGAGCAATTAGGTACGGCGCCAAAAACTGGTCATTGAGGTCCACCCCTCCCATGTTAAGGTTGTATTTGTGGACACAGAGGGGTTTCTCCACAATACCAGTTGCCGTAGGAATTTGGACCTTTGTGTCTGCATGAAGGGATTACAGAACGAAAACATTCTTATCCCTCCACTTCACAGCAAGCAAATTATTACACTTGAAGCAGGCTCTCTCCCCCAGCCTAAGACGGGAATCTACAAGCCTCTGGGGTAAGCCCCAGCGATTAGGTCGCACAGTGCCAATCTGATGATCAAACAAGTGACTAAAAAGTGGCACGCTTGTGTAATAATTGTCCACATACAAATGGTACCCCTTTCTGAATAAGGGTGAATAATCGTATCCAGGGTCTCCACGAGGATGACATTCATTGTTGTTGAAGTGCATGAACCGCAAGATCTGCTCATATCGTGCCCTGGCCATGGAGGCAGAGAACACGGGCATATGGTGAATTGGGTCAGTGGACCAATATGACCGCAACTCACTCTTTTTAGTTATGCCCATGAGGAGGGATAGGCCCAGGAAGGTCTTAAATTCGGAAACCGTAATTGGTTTCCAATCTCTGGCAAGGGAGGACTGGGGATTAACAGCGATGAATTGACTAGCATACAAATTACTTTGGTCCACAATAGATCTATAGAGATCTTCGGTGAAAAACAGCGAATAAAAATCAAGTGACGTAAAATCAACTGTTTCCACCTGAATTCCGAGTTGGCCAGTGAATGGGGGAAGTACGGGTGCTTCAGAAGTGGTGGGTTCCCAATTAGGATTGGCGAATTCTGCAGGACACTATGGGCACGACAGGCCTGTCTTTGTCTTTTTGGTGGCAATGGGACACGACTTGTGCTTGCCACCTCGCCATCTTGAACTGTACTTATGGGACTCGCCACGTCACCACGTGATACTGCAGTGCTGGATGTACGATCAGGGTGTACTAGGCCGCTGGTGCTTGCCACTTCACCAGAAGGATGAGCGCCACTGGTACTTCTCTGCTCCATACAAGAGCCCTGCAGTTCTTGCACCTCAACAACAGCAGAAGATCGGAGTCTGGTACGCCTGACCTTGGCAGGGACCACAACTCCGTCGTCGGAGCTATCTGTCATGGAGCCACTGTCATCTACAGGATCGTATTCTGAGCCTGAATCTGACAGATGAGTGACTTCCTCTTCACTATCTGTCATGCTCAGAAACCTGTAGGCCTCTTCACTACTGTGCCTTCGATTTGCCATTTTGGGCTCTAAATTTACTGGTACAGTAGTGAGACTCACAGGTAGAAAAGCTCCTAGGCTGTCAGTAACTATCAAACGCTACCAAAAAAACTGTTAGCGATCGCAGGGATCAGGCCTAACTCTGCGAACGCTGCAGTTATGTGTTTAGTGTTTTGTAAGTGACAGTGATCGATCGATACTGCACTTGGGTGGGTTGGGCTGGGTGGAGGGGCAAAATGCAGGTGGTATCTGGACTGATCCTGCTAACACTGCGTTTTTGGGAACCCTAAACTGCTGGGGACGCTAGTATATATCTGATCAGATCATATATTGATCCATTCAGATACTATACCACTAAGGGAGGTGTATGCTGCATGCGAGGGTGTTAGCGCAACTGGCACTAATCTGAAGCTGCCTGGGGCGACGCAGACCCTAACTGACCCTAAAACCTAACTGATATCACCCGCTGGGCGATCAGGGGGTTAAACCTTTACTGGGTAATAAACGGTGGGTATAAAAAACAAACTAACTAACCAGCATCACTAGGGGGCAATCAGGGGGTTAAAACCTCCATTAGGTAGTATATGGGGGTACCTGACGCTATAAAAAGCTGACGGTGAACCTAAATACCTACCTGGCTAACTAACATCACCTGTGACACTAATACGGCGATCAGAAAAAAGATTGCTTAGTGACACTGGGGACAGGGGATGAAAGGGTTAACTGGGGGGTAATCAAGGGGTTAAACCTTTATTAGGGGGGGGTTAGGGGTTACCCTAGACCTAAAGGGGCCTACCACTAATTGCCCTAACACTTATTACAGTCACAAATGACACCAAATGCAGTAATCAGTAAAAAACTAAACACTGCAATCGGTGACGGGGTGCAGGGGGTGATCGGGGGGTGTTTTATGTGCCTGTGTGTACTGGTGTTAGTGTAGTGTTGATGCAACTCACATGGATGTCTTCTCTCCTCGGGCGCAAGAACGAAAAGGCTCCACGAGGAGAGATGACATCACTTCCTCTGCTTCTGTTTACAGTTCAGAAGCAGAGGAAGCTTCTCATTCGTCTAGAGCGATCGTGAGGGGGTGGCAATGAATCGGTGGCCTCCTCCTCAGCAGGGATGGCTCCTGCAACAAAGCCGACTGCCGCAGGCACCGGGGGCCCCGATCGGGCCCCCCGCCCGCTGGGAGGCAGGGATGTACAGGTACGCTCATATGCCTGCCTGTGCCTTTCTGTCGACATACATTGTCGTGCGGCGGTCGGCGAGTGGTTAAATGCCCGGACTGTGTGCACTGTTAGCAAAGTATTTACAAACTGTGGGCGTCAGTGCTTGGGAAGTGCAGGGTTAACTTAGCCTCTGGCCAAGTCGGGGGTTCATATGTTCGTACTGCAGAAAGACCTCTCACATGTACTGTATGTAGCACCCTGGAGTTTAGACAGGGATGCTCCTTACAAATTTAATTGCCAGGAGTAGTTATCCTGGTTGATTGCTAGATTCATTGATTTCTCCCTAAGTTTGACCTTGTTGCACTTTTCTCTTCTACCGCTAGGTGGCCGGGTACTTGGGGATACTAGATCTGAGAAGGGCAACCCAAGGTCAGGTTATGGGTATATGGGGTCTCTCAGCCAATGGGCAGGGGTTTTCTTGAATCCCTTGGCCTGCTGGGAGAACCTATATATTTGGGTGGAGTCAGGTGGTCTATGTTCTGTGCCGCCTGGACGGCTGTCTGGGTGGAAGTGTCGTATTGCCCGGTCTGCTAGGCTGGAGATTGGACCCATCCTGGGCACATCTGGCTGCTAGGCTGTATGAGGGCCTATCCAGAAGCAAGAGAGCAGCACAGGGTTGGGATTGCGGCTTGCAGTCCAACCTAAAGTGATGGTTCTGTCGGCCGGAGAACCTATCAGTGGTCAGAGGTAGAAGGGAAGCTGTCAACAGTAAGAGACTATCCGCCTTATTACCAGGGACCACAGTGAGTAACTAAAGCAATTACCGGAGCAGAATTCTCACGAACCGGGGATGATGAAGAATTGGGAAACTTCAGTGGGATTCAAGCCAGGGACCCAACCAGCAGAGGAGACGCCTTGCAGAGCAGCCTTGTGTGCCAATCTAGGGACCTAGCAGGAAGCCGGGGGTGATGTTGAGGAAGATACCACCGTGAAGTATGAAGGAGCTCAAGTGATTTAGTGGGTCTAGTGAGAGACCGGGAGCTCAGTGTATTGGAGAACTACAAGGAGCGATTGTAGTGAGAGTGAAGGAACTGTTAAGTCTTGTGTTTGGAACTGTTAAAGACTGTTGCCATTGGAGACAGCATTCCTGCACATGCAGATGTAGCATCGTGATGGATGCCTTTCCCTACATGGCTGTCCTATTGAAGTCTCGAAGTCTGCCAATTAATCATACATCTACCTAAGGGTGTCTTGGCCCTAACCCTCTGTACCCCCCAAAAAAATACAAACGGGACTGTTAAGAGAATAAAACCCTCTTTTGTATCCAAGAAGTATCTGGTTCCTAATAAATTTAACCACCTTACACCCACTATGCTTTGCAACCCAGCACATACAGATGAATGTCAGCTATCCCTGGCCCTAGAGGTTCAGACCAAAGGAGGCCTGGGACCTTGCTACATGTGAAAAAGAAGAGAGCCACTTTAAAGTAATGTAGTGCTACCTGGTGCATCTAGTCTCCACCCAGTAACAAACTAATTCCTGTAATAGAGGCTGCAAGTTTTGTCTACATTTTCTTATGCTGTTTGCTCTCTTAAGTGATTCAGGTGGCTGTAAAGCCGCCTAACTCACTTCTACATCGATTATGTTTGTGTGCATCAAAATTATTATAATTTGGATTCAATAAACAATAGCACAAATATAGAGCATTAAAAAAGTCAAACAGACCATCCTTTTATTCTACAGAGTCATATTGCATTTAAAAAATATGTAATGTGATGTGTAAACCCTAAAATCTGTTTCCTAAAACAGTTTATCATAATCAGTTGGAATTTTTCAAATGAAATGGATATTTTTGCCTTTTTTTCATCCTTTGTTCTATCTCACCTCACAAGTTCTGAAAATTCTTCCTATCAGCACAGCAGTGTGGATATGGGAATTCTTACATACAATAAAATTAAGTCAGCATGACACCCACTCCAGAAGATCAATAACTGTTTTGTTTTTCTAATAATAACTTTCCTTTAAAAACCAACAATTCAATACTGTTCAGTTTAGAGGGACTGTAATTGAGTGCAATGCTTACCTTACTCCCTGGTCCCACAGACTTTCTTCCAACCAGATGACCAGTTAACTAAAGCAGCTTCTTCTTGCCAGTCATGCAGCTTCCTGTCCCCAGTGTAATCATGTACAAAGCATGCAATAATGATGATGTTAAGTGCCCACTCACATTCCTGGGCACTCAGCTCTGGGTGCACTCAGCAGGGGGGAGGGGCCAGGAGTGTTGGCGAAGGACCTAGGAAGAGGAGGATCGGGGCTGCTCTGTGCAAAACCATTGCACAGAGCAGGTATTAGATGTTTTTTATTAAAAAAAAAACTTTTATAAACACTTTTTAAACTAATTTAAAACCCATGTGCAGGAGACTGCTGAGCAGTAAGGAACATTGTTTTTTCAGCCATCATCATATGGTGATTTACAAGTGCTCTATGATAGTGAGACAGCTTGCTTATCCTGCTATACCTTCTATTCTCCAAAAGTTTCTTTAGTTTGGCATAGATATATGATAAAGCATTTCAGGTGCCAGCTATATACGACATGGGAGATGACATCTGTTTACTCCTGATAATCTCTACCTCATTATAGGAAATTTGCTGTGCTTATTATTTAATGTACTGTGCATTCTATACTATGCTAATTAGGTCACTTTGGGACTGTGGCTATATAATGGCAACTACAAGTGTGTGACTTTGTAAGTAATCTCCTGGTAAGGGGTAAGTTTGATGAAGCTGGGCTTCCGGCAGTGTAGCCAGGTTTATTCATAGTGGCCCAGATGAAATCCAGACCTAATATTGTCTTATTTTTAACTTAGGTGGTGAAGTGTATATTTTATTTTTATGTATATTTAGTTTTAAATAACCAATCTTTGGATTTTGATTATTGTCAAGCATTATAAAGGGTATTTTTTTGTAATTAGTTGTTTTGACTTTGAGCTAATTACAAGCCATGTAGGCCCGGTGCAGTTGGTCTTTTACTATATAAATCTAAGCCTTTCTAGTCTCAGGGTTTCTTTTTTTGTATAGAGAATATTTGACCACTGGAACCACATTGGAGTTGGGTGAGTTGGCATTTAAACCCTTTTTTGAGGACCTGTTTGCCTTTTTTTTAATTTTAGGACCTTAACCGCTTTAGCTCCAGAAGATTTGGCTGCTGAATGACCAGGCCATTTTTTGCGATTCGGCACTGCGTCGCTTTAACTGACAAGTGCTCAGTCGTGCGGTGCTGCACCCAAACAAAATTAACGTCCTTTTTTTCCCACAAATAGAGCTGTCATTTGGTGGTATTTGATCATCTCTGCGTTTTTTTATTTTTTGCGCTATAAACAAAAAAAGGGTGACAATTTTGAAAAAAACATATTTTGTACTTTTTGCTATAATAAATATCCCCATTTTTTTTTTTTAAAAAGCTATTTTTTTTCTCAGTTTAGGCCAATATGTATTCTTCTACATAGTTTTGGTAATAAAAATCACAATAAGCATATGATTGGTTTGCGCAAAAGTTATAGAATCTACAAAATAGGGAATAGATTTATAGCATTTTTATTATTATTTTATTTTTTACTAGTAATGGCGGCGATCTGCGATTTTTAACGGGACTGCGACATTATGGCGGACACATCAGACACAGTGATTACTGTAAAAATGTCACTGGCAGGGAAGGGGTTAAAAATGCTATAAAAATGCACTGATTATTGTAAAAATGTTACTAGCAGGAAAGGGGTTAAACACTAGGGGGCGATCGAGGGGTTAACTCTGTGTTCTAACTGAAGGGGGGATGGGACTGTCTAGAGGAGATGACAGATTGCTGTTCATACTTTGTATAAACACACGATCAGTCTCTTCTCCCCTCAGAGAACCGGGATCTGTGTGTTTACACACATAGATCCCGGTTCTCAGTGTGTCACAAGCAATCGCGGGAGCCCGGCGATCACCACGCCCGCCGGGCACTCACATCAGCTCCGGAGGCGAGCAGCAGGTGCCCCTAGTGGCCACAGGGCGAAGTGATGTAACATAACGTCCTTTCGCCCAGCCGTGCCATTCTGCCGCAGTAAAACTGTGGCGGCTGGTCGGCAAGTGGTTAATTGTGTCTATTCTCCTGACTGGAGGTTAATTCAACCAGTCAATGAGAAGATAAGATGTTGGGATTCAGCTTAAGGTCAAAGAGTCCATAAACAGTTTTAAAGGTCCCTTATACACGTACTGCTGACCTTGACGATACTTCTCTTTTACTTTGACCTTCTCCACTTAATGTTAAAGGGATTGTAAACCCTCCTGTTTTTTCACCTTAATGCATCCTATGCATTAAGGTGAAAAAACTTATGGCAGTGACCGGCCCCCCGTTTTACTTACCTGAGCCCCTTCATTCCCTCGGCAGAAACACGCTCTACCGCTTTGCACATTGTCCCAGGTCTTGATTGGATAGATTGATGGCAGCGCAGCCATTGGCTCCCACACTGTCAATCAAATCCAATGACGTGGGTGCCAGGGGGCGAGGCCGAGTCCGCCATTCATGTCTATGGACGCGGGAGAGCGCCCGCAAGGTAACCCCCTCGGGAGAGCGCTTCTGCTAGGGGGTTATCTGATGCGAGGAGTACCTGCGAGAACCGCCGAGGGACCCCAGAAGAGGATGATTGGGGCCATACTGTGCAAAACTAACTGCACAGTGGAGGTAAGTATGACATGTTTGTTATTTAAAAAAGAAAAAACACGAAGCTTTACAATCACTTTAATGTTCATGCTATTTTTCTATTTTGGTTTTATTTGCCAACTTTATGATGTATTTATTGGCCATTGTATAACTTTTTTCTGCCATAAGTTTATAGCATCAAAGGCAATAATTTCATGGACTTTTAGGGTAACAATTAAAAAAGTTCCTCAGAAATAGACCAGCTAGAAGGAATAAAAGATAACTATATTATCCAGGCTTCAAAGCAAACAAGTGAGTCAAACAGAGCTGAAAAGCAACAAGGAAAGCTATCCAAGCTGTTAGTAAAAGTTGAAGGAGAGCAGAGGTTGTGTAGGGGAGGAAAGATGGCTTGCCAATGCTTGATCCCCTACAAAAATATGACCAGCAACCAGTAATGGTGCTCCTTTTACCCTTCCACCTTATGAATGAAGTAGGAAAACATTTAAAAAGATACAAAATGGAATGGTTCCCCCAGGGGTTTTTTTTAGACGCTACTTATTCCAATCAAAGGGATTATTTTTGATAAAATCTTTTATTAAGAAAAATTAGATTCAAAAATTGTAATGGAATTAAAATATGAGTTCTGGCTACAAGTATACACAAACATGTTCCATTGCTCCTAACAATTATCACACAGTACAACTGTCCATTGACAAAAAAAATGTAATTTTTTATTAAAAAAATTAATAAAAAATTAACATATCTTTTATTGTACAAACATAAAAGAAATATAGAATATTTGACATGCCTCCAGTTCATTAAAGTTTAAAATCTTTAAAAAGTTTTTGAATAAATAATTTTGTGATTGTATATAATGATTTCATAAATTGTACTGTTTTGTAATCGATGTAATCTCGATGTAATCAAGATATTCTAACTCTCTATCCCCTCTTCATCACAAATAATTTAAACTAGAAATCCAACACTTGGTTAAAAATAAATAATAGAAAGCTTTAAACAATATCAACATAGATTACTACGGTACTAACTGACCCAGTATTTTTCAATAGTACTGCAATGGACAAATTATTTTTTACATTTTTTATTATCTCTACAAACATACAAATTTTCTTTGATTAACTTACTGAGATTGCAAAACATCACAGGTGCTGCCCATCCCCTCCCCCCGTGGAGGTCCAAGCGTGTGGCTCCTTGCAAGCCCTTTGGAGCTGGATTTCATCTTGAGATTTATTTTAAACAAATTCTGGCTATAGAATATAGTTCCAATCCTTGAGCGGTATACTATAGTGTAGTCTAGGGTACATCTGGAACTGGTGTAGAGGTGATCAGGAACACTTTTGATGGCTTATGCAGTGTACACACAGTCAGACTTTTCTATCGGACTGGTCCAACGGACAATGTGTGTGTGGGCATCATCGGACCTTCAGCGGACTTTTCCAGTTGAAAATCTGACGGACTTTAGATTTGGAACATGCTTCAAATCTTTACGTCGTAATTCCGCCGGACCCAGAAATCCACTCGTCTGTATGTTAGTCCGACGGACAAAAACCGACACTAGGGCAGCTACTGGCTATCAACTTTCTTATTTTAGTCCGGTGTACGTCATCACGTACAAATCCATCGGACTTTGGTGTGATCATGTGTAGGCAAGTCTGTTCGTTAAAAAGTCAGTCGGAAGTCTGCAAAAGTCCGTTGGAAAGTCCGTCAGACCAGTCCGGTCAAAAAGTCCACTCATGTGTACGCGGCTTGAGACTGGTGGGGCAGCGATCAGGAATGCTGTTGCTGGCTTGCACTGGTCCAGTGACACTGGGACTGGTGTGGTGGCAATCAGGAATACTGTTACCAGATTACACTGGTTTAGTGACCCCTTTAGTGACCCTTTCACTGGTGTGGCAGTGTTCAGAAATACTGTTGCTTGCTGCACTGGTTGGGTGTGGAGCCAATCAGGAACACTGTCTGGCTACACTGTGACTGGTGTGGCGGTGATCAGGGACACTGGCCGACTACTCTATTATCAGTGTGTAAAAACAATGACAACAACAAAAACCCAATCACTGTGAAAACACTCGATTTACTCTTATAGCCAATCGCTGTCATAGCAAATAGAGCACATGTAGCCTTTGTTTACATGTATGATTGCTGTGATTGGTCACAGCTAACCCATGGTACAGGGCCAGTTTCATTGTTCTGTGCATACCCATGCAGGCAGTCCCATTCATGTCAACTAAAACTCAGCAGCTATGTGGACACAGCTGCTGCTTCCAATTTGACATCCATGTGGGTGCAGGTCCCCAAAAGTAGAAAGTGTGCAAACACAGCCTTCGCACTGGCATATTCTTAAGTACGCCTGTGTGAACAAAGCCTTATTCTTAACCCCTACACTGTATGATCAGAACAGCTTTTATAAGCTGTCAGGACTGATTTTTAGACTGGGTTGTCTCTAGACTTTAAGAATACTTGGAGTGAAGGCTGAAAAACACTGCTTTAAACACACCGGACTTCTGCTGTGCAAAGGTTTTCTCTTTCCTAGGAAGGAACACACCAGCATCAACTTCAATCCACACCGATACAATCCTCTAAGAAATGTCCCTATTATAGGGTGCCCACAGGCAGATAATCTTTCTACACTGCATGCTTGTTTCGGGGACCTCTTAATATCCACTCCTCTCCAGCTAACTCCCCCCCCCCTCGTATTTGTAGCCTCGGCCCAGAGAGGTGGAGAGAACCACATCTACAAGGAAGGGGCACCACAGCAGCAGAACATTAATACTTTTCTGGTATAAACATTTTTATAAGCAATTTAATGAAAGTACAATACAAAAGTTACCCACGCGGGGTCCATCTTGTGGTCACATATAAAGATCACATACATTTTCAGAAAACAAGCATCAGAATAATAGGTACATACATAACAGTGTGTTGGATAATGTTTTAAAAGCTGAGCAACCCAGCCATACAGTGTGAGCCTTTGGCCTAAACAACTGGCAGAGTCAAAAGACTTAAGCACAATACTTATAAGAAAAGAGTTGAAAGAAAACCAAAACGTGAAGGTAAAAAGGACAAACATACATAACAAGAAAAAGAGGACAGCAGGAAGAAAAGAAAGGACAAATGAATAAAGAAAAAAGAGAGGGGGAGAGTTCGAAGGAGGGGAAATCCTGCAGGCTCTGGTATTAAAGCGGAGTTCCACCCAAAAGTGGAACTTCTGCTGATCTGCTTCCTCCCCCCATCCGGTGCCAGATTTGGCACCTTTCAGGGGGGAGGGGGGGGAACAGGTACCTGTTTTCGACAGATACCCTTCCCCACTTCTGGGAGATGGCTTCCGTCACTTGGAAGTTCAGCCCCTTCCTCCTTCCCACGCTACCAGGCCAATTAGAAGTGCAGCACGCTGTTTTCCCTTACAATGAAAAATCGGCTGGGGTGCTGACATCGCAGGCTCCCTGGACAGGTAAGTGTCTATATATTAAAAGTCAGCAGCTACAGTATTTGTAGCTGCTGACGTTAAATTTATTTTTCCCCAGGCCGAACACCGCTTTAAGCAACTAATGCCCCATACACAAGAACAAGAAAATGTTCGATGGGAGCTTTTTGACAGAAATTCCGACCGTGTGTAGGCTCCATCGGACATTTTCCATCGGAATTTCCGTCACACAAAATTTGAGAGCTGGTTCTCAAATTTTCCGACAACAAAATCCGTTGTCATAAATTCCAATCGTGTGTACACAATACCGACTCACAAAGTTCCACGCATGCTCGGAATCAAGCAGAAGAGCCGCACTGGTTATTGAACTTCATTTTTCTCGACTCGTCATACGTGTTGTATTTCACCGCGTTCTTGACGTTCGGAATTTCCGCCAAGATTTGTGTGAACGTGTGTATGCAAGACAAGTTTGAGCCAAGATTCGTGGGAAAAAATCCATGAATTTTGTTGTCAGAATGTCCAATCGTGTGTACGGGGCATAAGAGGTTACAAGTTGCCTAAACTGGTTTAATGTAGAGTGGAAAAAGTGTAGTATATCCCTGGAATATTAAGTGAAGTGCTCTGTAATTAAATCCTGTTCCTATATAATACAATCTAAACAAAAGCTATATGTATCTTAAAAATTCAATCTGTGCAAGAAATGTGCAATATAACAAAAACAACGTGCATTAACAGGTTTGTGGTAATGCAACACACAAGAATGAGGAAGTGTGTTTTGGATTTTAAGAAAAACATTAAAGTGGACCTGTTTTACTATCTTTTAAGGAACATTCAAAAGTGTTACTTGTGTAGCGCCAACCCCGAAGGAGCCGCTTGGTGAATTTGGATTCTCTGATCTCGGTCTCAACTCCAAGAATGAACTCAGCCCCTCTGACACTCCTGGTTAAATAAAATTACTGCAAACACATTTAAGGACACATGCGGTAAATACCATTATCATGACTCTGGATTATCATCAAGAATAGACACACACCTGGTAGTGATAAACAAGTTGAGTATATTAGCATGGAAACTTACAACACTGTTAAACCTTGCTACAAATAAAGACAACCTTTTAATATTTAGCAACTGCAGGTATAGAAAGGGAAGTAATCCATATGCCCTTAACACAGGCGCTGAGAGGGAGGAGAGAAGACTTGTCAACTTCTCAGCTCCTTCTGGTCCGCAAACACCTTTGAGAGGCAAACACACAATGAAAAGAAAAGGATTACACAAGTACAGTAAGCACAGTTCTGTAATGTTGCAGGTCCTGAGGTGAAGAATACTAGTGTCTTCTGCTAGCAAGCGGTGGGGCCCTTGTTTTAAAAGAGTAGGTTTAAACAAGCTTGAATGGAGCAGTAATCCTCTAGAATATTCCGTTTGGTAGAGGTTTAAAAGGGCAAACCACTAGAGATGCAGCTCCAAACAAGCATCCCGTGACACTAAAAAGGGAAATTGGTGTCTGCATGCAGTGTCAGTATGGTGTCAAGAAGGATGTTGGGTTTGCACCCTCCCACCAATTCTCTGTGCGATGACACAACGATAATCCCAGGTGCTTAACAGTGGCGGAACATGTGGGTGACACTGATCCTGGCTCCCCTCTATCTTCTTGCAGTGCTCTCCCGGTAATCTCAGGAAAAACGTGTCTCTCTCTGGTGGAGTTCCACCACACAGTCTGGTCACCTCACCATGCTCTCTCTCGGGAGTCTCTGGAAAAGCTTGGCTTTCTCTCTCTATAATTAGTCACACACACTCTCTGGCGTCAGTGTGTGTCTCTCTCTCCTTTAGCTTGATGCTGGTACCTCAGCCCGCTCTCCTCAAACAGCTCTCCCTCCTTAAAGCGGTAGTAAACCCGCTGGCTTTTTTTTTTTCCCTACACCTGTAAGGGAAAAGGCATAATGAGCTAGTATGCACCGCATACTAGCTCATTATGAGATACTTACCTTAGAACGAGGCGCCGACATCTCACCCTGTCCACGCCAAGGGAGCTGACATTTCCCCTCGGTGTGTCTTCTGGGTATCGCGGCTCCGGGGCTGAGAGTGGCCTGCGCACGGGAGACTTCTGTCCGGCAAGCTCCGGAGTTTGCCAGGCTGTCAGCCGAGAATCCCCTGTGCACATGCGCCGCTGCAGTCAGCAGCTCATTGCCAGGGGAATATACCCTGGAATATTCCCCTGGCAATGAGCCGCTGACTGCAGCAGCGCACGTGCACAGGGGATTCTAAACCGTACAGGTTTACGAGATATTTTTTTTACCTACAGGTAAGCCTTATTATAGGCTTACCTGTAGGTAAAAGTTAAAAAAAAAAGGTATACAACCGCTTTAATAATAGGTCACACACTCTCTGGTGTCAGTGTGTGTCTCTCTTTCCCCTCAGCTCCAAAAATCCCTCTCAGTGTTTATTTCTCGAACTCTCCTCACATGTCTCCTTTTCCCGGCTTCATGATATCGCGCCTGCTCTGTCACACACAGTCCCTGGTGTCAGCGTATGTCTCTCTCCTCACTCTGGCACCTCAGTTCCTTCCCCTTACACACTCCTCCTCTCCTCACTGTTAAATGTCACTGTGTCCCAGCAAAGGACTTTTTGAGCCTTGGTATCTCCCTCTCTTTTAAGCAATCTCCTCTCCTCTGTCTCCTGTTATCACTCTTTCTTTCTTTTACCTCAGTAATTTCCTCTCTTCCATCCCCTCAGCACTTCCTGAAACTCCTCTTTTTCCCAGTATGCTCTGTGTCTCTGAGTTTTTCTGGAAGGACCAGTCAGCATCTCTGTCTCCATCCTGTGTCCAAAAGGAGAAATTACATTACAACATGCCTGCTTCACTTGTTTCTAAGCAGTATACTAAAATATTTACCTTTTCTCTCCTGTGCCTAGGCACTTCTGTGCTCTATTATTATTATTATTATTATACAGGATTTATAAAGCGTCAACAGTTTGCGCAGTGCTTTACAACATGAGGGCAGACAAGACAAATCAATACAGGAGGGATCAGTGGGCCCTGCTCGTTAGAGCTTACAATCTAGAAGGGAGGGTCAAGTGGAAACAAAAGGTAATAACTGTGGGGGGTGAGCTAAGGGAGAAAATGAAAAACCAGTTGTTAGGTGTGGGTAGGGTAGGCTTCTCTGAAGAGAAGGGTTTTCGGGGTTTGTCTAAAAGCTAATAGATTAGGAGATAAGCGGACAGATTGGGGTAGGGCATTCCATAGGATTAGAGAGGTTCTGGAAAAGTCCTGGAGGCGAGCATGGGAGGAGGTGATGAGGGGGGCTGGGGGCTAAATTGTGGAGGGCTTTGTACATAGTTGTTAGTATTTTGAATTTCATTCTTTGGCCGAGCGGAAGCCAGTGGAGGGATTGACAGAGAGGAGTAGGAGACACAGAGCGATTGGTAAGGTGGATGAGTCTGGCAGCAGCATTCATGATGGATTGAAGAGGTGATAGACTATGTAGAGGTAAGCCAATGAGAAGGGAGTTGCAGTAGTCGAGACGATAGATGACTAGCGAGTGAATTAAGACCTTTGTTGTGTCATTGGTTAGAAAGGGGTGTATTTTGGAGATGTTGCGGAGGTTGAGGCGGCAGGATTTGGACAGTGATTGGACGTGTTGCTTAAAGGAGAGTTCAGAGTGCAGGACTACACCCAGAACCTTGGCATGTGGGGATAGGCTTATATTTGTGCCATCGATTTTGACAGAGAGATCAGGGGAAGGGGCATATGGGGGAGGAAAAATTATAAGTTTGGTTCTGGATAGATTGAGTTTGAGGAAGTGGTGTGACATCCAGACTGATATATCTGATAGTAAATTAGTGATACGTGAGGAGACAGGGGGAGTGAGCTGAGGGGTAGAGAAATAGATTTGGGTGTCGTCAGCGTAGAGGTGGTATTGGAAGCCATGGGAAGCTATCAGCTGACCCAGGGAGGAGGTGTAGATTGAAAATAGGAGAGGGCCAAATACAGAACCTTGGGGGAGCCCACCTGTGAAAGGAAGAGGAGAGGAGGAAGTAGAGTTGTAAGAAACGCTAAAGGTGCGGTTGGATAAGTACAAAGAGAACCAGCGCAGAGTACAGTCACGGAGACCAAAGGCGTGGAGTTTTTTAGGAGGAGGGGGTGGTCAACCGTATCAAAGGCAGCAGAGAGGTCCAGGAGTAGGAGTACAGAATAGTGTGGATTGGTTTTGGGAGTTTGTGGAATGTGCGGTTCCTCAGTGGCAGGTAACCAAACGCCACTTTTTCTCATGGAAGGCAATGTCCATGCCTCACTGGACAGGGCGGTCAGCGGTAAGGTGCATATTACCGCTGAATAATGGTCCAGCAGGCATGGACAGGGACGTTACCTAAGTTTCACGGTGCATTGGGTGACTCTGCTGGCAGCTGGGAAGGATGCAGGACAAGGTGCAGTAGTGTTGGAGGTTGTTCCGCCACCACGCCTCCAAAATGTCACTACTAATGATTGTGACACACCTCTCTCCTCCACCCCCTCCTCTTCTTCTTCCTCCATGGCCTCTTCCTGTGCTTTGTCCTCGGAACCAGTGGTGCTCCGTAGGCGTTCAAGGGGCTACGCATGTACGCAGGCCAAAAGATACCATGCGGTGCTTGAGCTGGTGTGCTTGGGGGACAGGAGCCACACTGGGGCAGAGGTTCTGTCAGCTCTGCAGGGGCAGGTTCAGAGGTGGTTGACGCCACGCCAACTTAAGGCAGCATGGCCAACGTTGAGTTCCACCTGGTGGGCATGTCACAGATTAGGCGGTTCTTGGGCAGGTTAAACTCCTTTTGGAGGTCCGCCAACCGAGCACTGGCATTATATGACCGGCGGAAATGCACACAGACTTTCCTGGCCTGCCTCAGGACATCCTGTAAGCCCGGGTACCTGGGAGCGAACTTCTTTTGGCGGTGCAGCAGCTGGGGCAGGGAAATTTGCCTGGTACAATCTGACGTCGGTGTACCGAAAGCAGATTGCCCACAAGTACTTGGCTGTGACACACCTAATTCTACACCTTCATTCCTCTCAGTGCAGGTCTCAGAGGACTGAAGGTATAGTGGAGTTGGAGATCTCAGCTGATGAGGAGCAAGGAGAGGTCCTCTTTGTTCTTTGGTGTGGGTCTTTTAGATACGCTTGCCAATGAACTGCATGGCTGGCAGGTCAACATATGTCTGGTCAAGCATGTGGTGCCCAAGCGGGAGATGTTTTGGCCACGCGAGATACGCTTGAGACACATGTTGCAAATAGCAGCGGTGCGATCTAATGCACTCGTCTCAAAAAAGGCCCACACCAAAGAACTTTTTGAATAATGCGCAGAGACTGCAGTGCCCTGCACATGCGAAGCTTTGGGGTGTGATGCAGTCAGTGTGCTGCCCTTAGGCTGGCCTCTGGAGGGCATCCTGCCTCGTTGGTGATGTGCCTCCTCCTCTCTCCTCTCAGGCACCCACGTTGAGTCAGTGACCACATCATCCCCTCCCTCCTCATCACTGGAGCAAACCTGGCAGTATGCTGCAGCAGGGGGAGCATGACTGCCAGATTGCTGTCCTTCTTGGGCACCCCCTCTGTCCGTGCTCACGTTACTGCCTTCATCTAGCTCAGTATCATCATCAGAGCCTTCCAACTGCTGGGCATCCTCCTGGAGCATGTACCCAACACTGTGGTCAAACAGTTCGAGGGACTCCTCAGGAGGACATGGTGGGGCTAGGGAAGGAGTCACTGATGACATTGAGCTGAGGGAAGAGGCCGCTGCTTTTCCAGACAAAGTACCCTGAGCATGGATGAGGAGGATGAGGACGGCTTCCTCATCCACTCGACCAAGTCTTCTGCATGTTGCGGCTCAACGCGGCCAGCTGCCGAAAAAAAGGCCAAGTGTGTCCCACGGCCACGTGCTGATGAGGATGCACCATCTCCATGACCAGCACTGTTGCCTCTAGACACAGAGTGTGCTTGCCCTCTTTTATTGGCTTGTGACTGTCTGCCTCTCCTTGTTGGCCTTCCAGACATACTAATGGCCTGTAGCTGCACTAAGCTGGGAGATATATATATATATAACATGTAGCTTTAGCTGAACACTGTGCAAAGGTCTCACTACACTAACTTGTAGTTTTAGCTGAACACTGTTAGGAGGACGCACTACACTAACTTGTAGCTTTAGCTGAACACTGTGCAGAGGTTGCACTACAATAACTTGTAGTTTTAGCTGAACACTGAGGAGGACGCACTACCCTAACTTGTAGCTTTAGCTGAACACTGTGCACTACACTAACTTGTAGTTTTAGCTGAACACTGTGCAGAGGTCTCACTACACTAACATGTAGTTTTAGCTGAACACTGTGAGAAGGACGCACTACACTAACTTGTAGCTTTAGCTGAACACTGTGCAGAGGACGCACTACACTAACTTGTAGTTTTAGCTGAAAGTATGTGGAGTGAAAAGGCCAGGATGGGCACGGAGCCTTTCACTCCACTGAGATGCGATGCGCAGCTTATCCCTCCTGACAGGCAAACTTTGAGGCAAACTTTGGAGACTGTTATCAGATTGGTGCATTCACACACCTTGCAAATGTGAGTACCCTAATGTGGGGAGCTTTTATCCCAATAAACATTTATAAACGATATCCCACTATCCAGTTTTTTTCCTTTCCTTTATTCCTAACTGTGGAGTTGCTGCTGAAAACTGTGTTTCTGGATTCCATCACTGAGCCGTGGGATGGCTCACAAGCGTGTTTAGACTCAGTATCACAGCTGAGTCACACGCTCTAAGGTGAGCGGCTGTCCCCGGGGGGGGGTCACTGGATGGCACTTGAGCATGGAATTCTGAGCACTAAGATTAATGCACGCACGTTGGATTTTTTTATGGACTTTATGTGCATTTCTTTCATAAATTGGACTTTAATAATCACGTACAACGTCTTGGATTTGATATTCACACTCATTGTGTGGCACTTGGCACTTTGTTGTATTTTTGCACTTATCACTGTGATATATTTATATATTTTTTTTACACTGTAAATTTCAGATTATATAAATAATAATTTTTCATTCATTATATATACAGTTAGTAGTTTAGTCATCGCTACTCTTATTCTAATGGTATACATATAGTATATTATTTACACATTGCACCTTAAAATCACTTGTTTTTATATATATCCTTTGTGCCTTGCTGTGGCTGGATAAGCCGCTTATGCGGTATTTTCAGTATACCTCATATGCATTAATAATCTCCAGATTAATAGTTTCTGTGGAGTGTTGAGGACGAAATCCAGACTGAAGGGGATCAAGAAGGCTATTATCAGCAAGGTGGAAGCTCAGTCGGTTGTAGACCAGAAGTTTGAGGAGTTTGGATAAGAAGGGGAGCAAGGAGATGGGGTGTAGGTTGTTAAGATTGGATGGGTCCAGTGAGGGCTTTTTTAGTATGGGTCTGACAAGTGCATCAAGTGGCTCACCTTGCTAGTTTAATGAGATTTCAAGTAGGATTGTGTGATGTAAATTCTGTACTGCTCACTGTTCTCCTCGCTGAAGAAAAACTTGTAGCTGAGGACCAGCTCTTACATTTGTACTGTCTCTCCTGCTGCTTCTTATTACTCCACCAATCATCAGTTCAGCAGTCATCAGAGGGAGCAGATCTGACATGAGGAAGTAAAGCCCTGCCAAGGACGCAGTGCAGACTGAGGCTTGGTAACTCAACAGGGATGAGCTTTGAGTTTGGACTAAACCCATATTCACTCTGAATTTTAGATGTTTGGGAGTCTGGTAAATTAGTGTTCTGTCAAGCCAAACTTGACTGCAGCAGGAAGTGAAACATAGTAATACTGCTGCTACATGTGACAGCTGCCTGCTCAGTCTGGTTGTTAGGGAGCTGGCATCCTAGCAACCAGTGAGTCATCCATACCTGACACATCCAGCTGTCAGCCAGCCAGCTAACAGGTAAATATAAACAAAGGAGGTGATGTAAAAAAAAGCATGGGATCACCCCCAAATTTTATGTCATTCGAATCTAGGATGAATTTCAAGAGGAACTCCATGAAAAAAAAGAAGAAAAAAAAGCATGGGGTTCCCCAAAAAATCCATACCAGACCCTTATCTAAGCATGCAGCCTTGCTGGCCAGAAAGAGGAGGAACGAGCCTGCAACTCCCCATTCTGAACCATAATGGGCCATATGCCCTCAGCATGGGGAGGGTATCTTGCCAACGGGGACTCCCTGGCAAAGCACCCATAATTAGGACAAGGGCCTCTTACTGTCACGTACCTCTTAGCAGAGCCTGACATGTAGAGGGAGACCTCTCATACAGCCCCGGTTCAAGGGCCATTGGAGTTGCGACAGCGGGCATAAGAGCCAGTGAGGTAAGAGTGCCTGCAGAATCTTCCATTGGTTGCAGAAGTGTGTGGCAGGTGAGCTGGGCTGGATGGCTGAAGCAGCGGATGGCAACAAGAACAGCAGATGCAGGCGCACAGCAGATATAGGACCAGCGTTACCAGGCACTATGCAGAGCAGGACAGACGGATAACTGGATAACTGGATGCAGAGTCAGACAAGCCAGGTTAGCAACAGAGGATCAGGTATCCACATAAAGAGCAGGCAGAGCATGGTCAAAGTGCAGGCAGAGGTTGGCAACAGGATATCAGGCAGATAGAAGAATATAACAAAGTCTTTAAGGCAAGCTGATGTCAGGATAGGAGGAGAGCAAGTGTGGTCAGGATAAGCAAACAAACACGGAAATCAATCAGAGATCACAGGAACTGGTACACGAGGGTAAAGCTGCAGATCAGACAGCAATGCACTAGTGCAGCTGCTGCCCTTATATAGTCCATTTGGTGCCAGTATTAATGGCTAATGTGCGCACTCATTTTAGGGTTCGCCTGTTTGCGCTACAGTTTCCGCGCATGCACATAGGCGTTATCCTATGCCCGGCAAGACTGGCACCTGCAGATGCACAACTGTGCATGAGTATCTGCCTCTGCCTAGGAGCTTCGGGTGAACTATGGCCAGCACGTCCCTGTGGCTTCCCCACAACTCTGTCCCAGTGGTTCTGGGGCAATGCAGATGGGGGCTTATCAGAAGCTTCATTTAATATTAAACGGCCACAAAGATACCTTCCCCCAACATGGAAAAGTAACGGTTAGACACCACACACTTTGACAAGTTCTTTATTAACCAGTTCCCACCCAGGCTATAGCAAAATGAAGACATATGACATCCTCCTGAATCATGCCTCATGCGTGGCCATGGGGCTGTGCTGAGACTAATCAGTGTTCTGGCTCACTGCTGGTACCATGTGATCGCTGTGCTCAATTACAATTGTCATGTGATCTGCTGTGAACAATGAATGGCTTCCTTTCATGCCATCTATTGTGTACAATTGTGTTGTTAGCTGTGATTGGTCACACTGATCTCATGGTACAGACAGGGCTAATCACAGCCCATCTGTACCATGTGATTAGATGTGACCAATCACAGCTAATCACAACAAAACACACTGTTTATTCAGTAAAAATGGTTGTTTATATCAGTGAAATTCACTGGTATAAACAATTATGATGTGTGAAAAATAAATTCTGATCACTTCTTACTATGGTAACACTGTATTGCTCTGTTCACAGTGTGTAAGAAAAAAAATCATAAAAAAAGTAATAAAAAAAAAATAAAAATATGAAAAATAATCCAATTTATTTTTACACACTATCAGCAGTCAGCATCCCTGATAACCACCACACCCATTATATGATAACACTGTACTGCACTAGTGACAGTATGGAAAAAAAAATTGTGTACAATTTTTTTTCATTTCATTTTCCAAAATAAGTGACAAAAAAATTACTTCAAAAAACTTGCCATGTCTCCTACTTAATACCTTAGACTTTCTGATTTCCGAAAAGGGGTCATTTGGGGGTGGGGGCATTTGTACTGTCCTTGTGTTTTCAGGCATCAAGAAATTAGATACATCCGGATTGTTCATAAAATGTATAAGATATAATTATTGGCAAAGCACAGTCAGTTTGCATTGTTTGCAAGTATCTACTGTAGCGCTGGTAGATTTTTGATCTACCGCTGATAGGTAAATCTTGTGGGTTACTTGTTAGAGGAAGTTAGATTTGCCTCTGTTCCAGCTTGGCTGAGTTGTGGTAAGTTCCACACTGTGCCGGTGTGTGTCGTCGTCACCATGGGCTGGTGTTGGAAAGGCAACGTGTTGAAGCGTATGGTTGCTCCTCTGTCCCGGAGATAGCTCGGTGGTCCTCCGAGTTGTATTCTGGGAGAGGGTATTTATAGGACAGACGCCATGTTTAGGGATTCGTTTTTCAGCCACCTGCTGGCCCTCCTGGCCGACAGGTATGTGTTAAGAGTACCACCTTCGTTCCGGAGGCCCACGACGCTGCGGTGTGTGGGTGGGCCCAGAATCTTGTCTGGGGCCTACCACAGCAGCAGAGGAATGGTCCTGAGCTGTCTATCCTGAGTGAAGAAGCTGGACAACCGAGGAGATCCCAGGGGAGGACCCGTCATGGAAGGATCATGCAGAGTGCTGGTCTGGAGAGGGGCCTGGTGACTCGGTTGAAGGATGCATCCTGAAGTAATCGTACTGCATAGTACTGCCGGGTTGGCTTAAAGGTTCAAGTACTGTGTCTGACATTTATCGCAAACCAATACATCCTGTGGCAGAGGATCGTACGGGTTTTATTCCAAACAAGTCTGTGGCAGAGACTTTTGTTCATGCTGCATACTGGCTGCTAAGCAAGTGAGAGAGGCCTATCCAGGCGGGCAAAGATTGAATCCCACAAGGGGAGTGCATTCAACTACAAGTGTTCAATTCCAAAGAATGTTCTAAAGAATACTAAGGAAAGGTATTTGAGCTTTCCTGCAACTTTCCTTCTGCCTTTTTCCTGCTACTTCCTTTATTACTTGTTCATTAAAGCATTGGAAAACATACTCAAGTGTTTGGTGCTTATATCGTCCAGAGGTAAACTCAATGGAACCCTAGACCCGGTGCCGGTGAAACAGAGGTATCGAGAGTGAAGGTAACAGCCCGCTTTAAACCAGCAGCTCCACCAAGAGTTATTGCTACACTACTATAGTCTTTAGATCAGTTTAATTGTTCTTGGAAAAGACCCTGACTGTGTAAAAAGCCTCAAGTTCTCTCAAACTCGACATTAAAGCCCAACTAAAAAAAAAAATCCAGTTTCCAGCAGAAGGTAAAAATAAAGTGGCTTTAACTGTAATATTTTCCTCATACATAGTTACATAGTAGGCAAGGTTGAAAAAATACACAAGTCCATCAAGTCCAACCGATGTGTCTGCTTTTATGTCAGTATTACATTGTATATCCCTGTATGTTGTGGTCATTCAGGTGCTTATCCAATAGTTTTTGAAATTATCGATGCTCCCCGCTGAAACCACTGCCAGTGGAAGGGAATTCCACATCCTTACCACTCTCACAGCAAAGAACCCTTTACGCCAGGGGTCTCAAACTGGTGGCCCTCCAGCTGTTGCAAAACTACAAGTCCCATCATGCCTTTGCCTGTGGGAGTCATGCTTGTAACTGTCAGCCTTGCAATACGTCATGGGACTTGTAGTTTCGCAACAGCTGAAGGGCCACCAGTTTGAGACTCCTGCTTTACGCAGTTAAGGGTTAAATTGCTTTTATTCTAGTTTTAGTGAATGGCCGGGTGTCTTATTAAATTCACTTTCACGGAAAAGTTTTATCCCTATTGTGGGGTCACCAGTACAGTATTTGTACATTGAAATCATTTCCCCTCTCAAGCGTCTCTTCTCCAGAGAGAATAAGTTCAGTGCTCGTAACCTTTCCTCATAACTAATGTCCTCCAGTCCCTTTATTAGTTTTGTTGTCCTTCTCTGGACTCTCTCCAGTTCCAACACATCCTGCCTGAGGACTGGTGCCCAGAACTGGACAGCATACCAGGTGCGTCCGGAACAGAGTATTGTAGCGTGGGAGAATTATAGTTTTTATCTCTGGAGTTAATCCCCTTTTTAATGCATGCCAATATTCTGTTTGCTTTGCTTGCAGCAGCTTGGCATTGCATGCCATTGCTAAGCCTATCATTTACTAGGACCCCCAAGTCCTTTTCAATCCTAGATTCCCCCGCAGGTTCTCCCCGTAATGAGTAGATTGCGTTCATATTTTTGCCACCCAGACCATGACACTCCCACCATCATGCTTGACTGTAGGCAAGACACACTTGTCTTTGTATTCCTCACCAGGTTGCCGCCACACACGCTTGACACCATCTGAAGCAAATAAGTTTATCTTGGTCTCCTTAGACCACAGACCATGGTTCCACTAATCCATGACCTTAGTCTGCTTGTCTTCAGCAAACTGTTTGTAGGCTTTCTTGTGCATCAACTTTAGAAGAGGATTCCTTCTGAGACAACAGCCATGCAGACCAATTTGATGCAGTGTGTGGTGTATGGTCTGAGCACTGACAGGCTGACCCCTCACCCCTTCAACTTCTGCAGCAATGCTGGCAACACTCATACATATATTTCCTAAAGACAACCTCTGAATATGACGTTGAGCACGTGCACTCAACTTCTTTGGTCAACCATGGCGAGGCCTGTTCTGAGTGGAACCTGTCCTGTTAAACCGCTGTATGGTGCTGCAGCTCAGTTTCAGGGTCTTGGCAATCTTCTTATAGCCTAGGCCATCTTCAACAATTTCTTTTTTTTCAGATCCTCAGAGTTCTTTGCCATGAGGTGCCATGTTGAACTTCCAGTGACCAGTAAGAGTGAGAGCGATAACACCAAATTTACCATAGCTGCTCCACATTCACACCTGAAACCTTGTAACACTAATGAGTCACATGACACTGGGGAGGGAAAATGGCTAATTTGGCCCAATTTGGACCTTTTCACTTAGGGTTGTACTCACTTTTGTTGCCAGCGGTTTAGACATTAATGGCTGTGTGTTGAGTAATTTTGAGGGGACAGCAAATTTAAACTGTTATACAAGCTATACACTCACTACTTTAAATTGTAGCAAAGTGTCATTTCTTCAGTGTTACATGAAAAGATAGAATAAAATATTTACAAAAATGTGAGGGGAGTACTCACTTTTGTGAGATACTGTATATTTCCACACTTTGGTGGATGGAACAATTCACTTTAACCCTTCTATCTAAGTTACAGAAAAACTTCACTAACCTCCCATGTTTTCTCCCTCTCACCCTTTTCCCTGGTGCAACACACAACTCACATACTCATCCATCGCGGATCCTGTGCCACCATCTTTATTGCTGATGTCATCGGGAGCCAGCTGCCTCTTCTTGGTTTAGAGGTCAGGTCTGCCCTTTTCTTGGCCACTGTATGGAACCTGAACATTCTGGTATATGTGAGGTGCATATCCTAGGAGGCTTCAGAGCAGAGGTTGTGGGCGGGATCTACTGCACCCGTGCTCGTGAGGTAACACCTCGCCCAAAGTCATGCTCACCAGTGGGACCAGGTGGAGCACATAGCTTTACATTATACACTGCAGAGAGGGGGAGTGCAGTGATGTCTAGTGTATCTGCCCAGCTAAGAATAATAACCAGGGAGAGCTTGCAGGTGGCTTTTAGATATAGCAGGCTATGGTAGTGCAGCAAGGTACCAGTCCTCCTTTGATCCAATGAGAACCTCCAGGGCCAGGGATAGCTGACATCCTTCTGTATGTAGTGGGTTGTGAGGTATGGTGGGTGTAGAGTAGTTAAAGTTATTGGGCGCCAGAGGAGAGAGGGGGGAGAGAGGGTTAGGGCCAGGATACCCTTAGGTAGTTGCAAGATTAATTGGCAGACTCCAAGACTTCAATAGGAGGATAGCCATGCAGGGAAAGGCATCCAGCATGTGCAGGTATGCTGTCTACTATGGCAACAGTCTTTAACTGTTTCAAACACAAAGCTTAACAGTTCCTTCACTTTCACTACAATCGTCCCTTGTAGTTCTTCAGTTCTTCAGCATGCTCCTGGTCTTTCACTAGACCCACTGATTCATTGCCACTGAATCCCTTGAGCTCCTCCAATCTTCACGGTGGTATCTTCCTCAAGCTTCACCCCCACTTCTCTGATGGGTTTCTAGTTTGACACTCTAGATACCTCTCAAGCTTCACCCCCGCTGGCCTGCTCGGTCCCTGGCTTGACACACAAGGCTGCCCTGCAAGCGTGACCTCTGCTGGCTGGGTCCCTGACTTGATACCCACTGAAGTTTCCCGATTTTTCACCATCCCCGGTTGGTGAGAATGCTGCTTCGGTACTTGCTTCAGTTACTCACTGTGGTCCCTGGTAATTAGGCGGCAGCTTCCCCTCTACCCCTGACCATGACAGTTTCTCTGGCCGGCAGAACCGGCACTTTTTGTTGGACTGCAAGCCGCAGTCCCAACACTGCGCTGCTCTCTCTTGCTTCTGGATAGGCCCTCAGACAGCCTAGCAGCCAGATGTGCCTGGGATAGGCCCCATCTCCAGCCCAGCAGGCCGGGCAATACGACACACATCCACCCAGACAGCCGTCCAGGTGGCACAGAACATAGATCACCTGACTCCTCCCAAATATATAGGCTCTCCCAGCAGGCCAAGGGATTCAAGAAAACCCCTGCCCATTGGCTGAAATACCCCATTTACCCATAACCTGACCTTGCGTTGCCCTTCTCGTATCTAGTACCACCAAGTACCCGGCCACCTAGTGGTAGAAGAGAAATGGGCAACAAGGCCAAACTTGGGGAGAAATCAATAGATCTCTACCAATCAACCAAGGTAAATTTGTGAGGAGGAACTCTGCCTAAACTTGAGGGTGCTACAGTAGTAGATTTTAAGGTAGTGATAGGCAATAAATGGAGCCCATAGAGTTTTTGTTCAGGTGCCCATCCCTCCTCTCCCCCAGTAGCCTCCTCTCAAGTGATATTATTCCATTATTATGTGATTCATTATGTGATTTACCAATCATGTCTATTATATTTTGTATGTTATTTACTGTGATGAATTTTCCTTGCCTAGTATGCTCAATTGTATCCCATAAATGCCATTTTAGTTAATAATTGATTCATCATATTCCAGTGGTGTGTTTCATGCAAAGTCCCACAATCCCTCCCCCGCCCCCCTCCCCCCAACTCCCCCCTTCTTACAGGTAACAGGGATGGAGACTATGGTATATATTACTAGCCGTCGTCTCATTTATAGTCCCAACATTACCTTCTCTTCCAAATGTTATTTTCAGTCCCATCCTTTTCCCTCCTCTTCCCTCCCTTTAATTCCCTCCTTTTTACAACCAACAGGGATGGAGACAATGGTCTATTAGCCATCGCCTCATTCAAAGTCCCAAGATTATCTTCTTCTTTATATGCTAATTAAGGGATGGAAACACACACTTTTATTTAGTTTATAGTGGTATTATCTGTGACATACACCATTGCCGAATATGGGTTATAATCATGCCTTGAGGTTAGCCCATTCCATCAGGTCTGTGCAGGGGTTTTCTGAGGTTTTTCCATTCGTCCCTGGGAGCTGCAACGCACGCCAGGTTCTTGCCCCCCTCTCCCGATCTTATTGGACATGGGAGTATGGGCAGGTACTTTATGCGCATCAACGCCAAGCCCACATGCCACAGGAGTGACGTCATGGATGAAGCCACGTGCTGGCGTGATTTATTTTCCATCAGCGTGCATCATGAGGGAGGAATTAGTCACCTATTTTAGAGTGTTAGTCGCTCGGATGTGGGCGCCTTCTCTCCAAGCACGCAGGTTGACATTGGTGGGGTTCTGCGGCGGACATATGCTTTCACTATTGCACTTTAATGGACTATACACCTTACTTACTGTAACGAGCCCCTTGCTCGCTCAGTTCCACTCTCCCAACACTCCTCTGCAGCTATAGAATCAGATTGCAGATCGCAACATCTGATGGTTCGGTCATCCAATGCTCCGGGATTAGAACTACAGCTACGTGCCGTTCTAACCCAGTTGTGATAGCTCAGAACAAACACCAGGCAGGCTGTATGTAAGTTCAACCAGGAATCTCCCTTTATTTACAGGAATACAGTCTTTTATACAGTAAAAGAGGAGGTGCAGACCTCCTGCTCATATTACTCTAACAATACACCTGTAACCTAATTACCGTATATACTCGAGTATAAGTCGAGTTTTTCAGCACATTTTTTTGTGCTGAAAGTGCCCCCCTCAACTTATACTCGAGTCAAGCACTTTTCTGCAGCAAAAAAATTCATTTTCCGAACTGATTTGGGGCCCCTGTATCTCAGGGCCACTTAGTGCTAGGAACCCTAAATGTAAACCCAGTGAAACTGGTACCACAACATATCCAAAGCTGGAGTTCCTAGCACCAAGTGGCCCCAAGATACAGGGCCCCAAAATCGGTTCGGAAAATGTCATTCTCTGCAGCAGAAAAGTGCTTGACATTTTCTGAACCGACTGTGGGGCCCCGTATCTCAGGGCCACTTAGTGCTAGGAACCCTAAATGTGGTGTGCAAACCCAGTGGAACTGGTACCACAACATATCCAAAGCTGGAGTTCCTAGCACCAAGTGGTCCCGAGATACAGAGCCCCAAATTAGGTTCGGAAAATGTCATTCTCTGCTGCAGAAAAGTGCTTGACATTTTCTGAAACGATTTTTGGGGCCCTGTATCTCTGGGTCACTTGGTGCTAGAAACCCCAGCTTTGGATATTTTATGGTGCTTGTTCCACTGGGTTTGTACACCAAATGTGGAGTTCCTAGCCCTAATTGGCCCCGAGATATGGGGCCCCAAAGTCAGTCAACAGTGTCCATCTGCAGCAATGTCATTTCGGGACCCTTTGGGTTCAGAGACCCCAAATTTGGCTGCAGCTAGGGGGCATCTAGGAACCCTTAACTACCGAGTTTGACGTTCGGGGGACCTATGGCTGCAAATTGGCATAGTGAGTCTGCAAATGGGCATTGTTGACCCTCTTTTTCCACTTACAGTAGCTGTGCATTTCTCACCCTCGTCTTATACTCGGGTCAATAAGTTTTTCCCATTTTTTGTGGTAAATTAGGGCCTCGACTTATACTCGGATCGACTTATACTCGAGTATATACGGTAACCTTATTAACATGGGCTAATTAACTAATCCCTTTAGACAGCCTAGATGACTCAGACATGACCTTTAGGCCAGACTGGCTGTCTTGTAGCTCAGAAAACCCAATCAACATTATCACAATAGCAGAGTTATTTAACACAAACAACAATGGGGATCTAATGACTCTTAGATCCCATACTAGAGACTTATTTACAATACACATTCTAGCAGGCAACAGACTGACAGACAGAATTTACATCAGCATCTCCTAACAGTATCTGTCCCAGCATTATGAATCAGCCACTATTTCTAATATGTCTAATCCAGGGTCCCCAGAGTCTGTGTGTCCTGGGGGACCAGGACCCGAATCCACAGTAATACCACCTCAAGGGTCCCCAGGCATACAGCTCACAAAGAGCACCATTTCCCCAAATGCCAGGGCCCACGATCAATCGGCAAGAGGCTAGCATTCAGTCCCCTCCAAAAGTCTCTCTCCTGGCTAGGTCTGTCACACTTACCTATTGTCCTCTTGTGACAACTCTACACCTTTTTGGACTATGTTTTTTACTTGTTGTCCCAGGTAATCTTTAGTATCATTGTCCTCACATTGGGTTTGTTGGAGGTACTTTACTAACTTATCACTTAATCTGGTTTTTACTCTTTCACTCTACACTCGTGTTTTCTTTTGGACTACCGTTTCCTTGGTTTACAGCTACTTCCTCCTCTACCCACCAGTTATACTAGTCACCCCATTGACACACTATTATCATTTAATATCATTGCAGTAACACTATGGGCATTTACCTTATACTACCATTACTATAGTTGTCGATTGGGGATTTCTTTCCACTACATGTCCATTGACTGTTGGTTCTTGCTGTGCTTTTGCCGCAGTGTCACTACCTCAGCTGAATTTTCATTGTCTCATCTATAGTCCCAACATTACGTCACTCAGCATCAGCATAGGCAGTCTTGAAGGGATCTCACATTAAAAAAAAAATCAATCGGTTACATCAACATCAGGTGTTTGGTAGCTGGTGATCCAAGACTGATTCATTTTTATGAAGGCCGGCCGATCGACCAATTCGGTGGACAGGCGCACCCTGTGATTGGTTACAAAGCCTCCAGCAGCACTGAATGTGCGTTCCGAAAGAATGCTGGATGCAGGACAGGCTGGTAGCTCAATTGCATACTGTGCAAGCTCTGGCCAGTGATCAATCCTCAAGACCCAGTAACCCAGAGGATTTTCGGTGGGAAAGGTGTCCAGGTCTGATCTTGCCCCTAGGTACCCCTGCACCATGTTAATCAGACGCTGGTGATGGTTGCTGGACCCGATCAGACCTTGGGGCTGCGGACTAAAAAATTGTCTAAACGCATCGGTCAGACAGCCACCTTCTCCACCGCTCCTTCTGTGACTGACCTTTGTCCAGGAGGACCAGGAAATTGTACCCTCCCAGGCTCTGGAAACACAATGCACAAACCTTTCTGCAAGGCCTCCCTAAGATGTTTTATCCTCTGCCCCCTCTGCGACAGCAAGATAAGGTCCATAACCTTACCTTTGTAACGTCGATCAAGGAGGGTTGCCAGCCAGTAATCATCCCTCCCCTTGATACCACCAATACGAGGATCCTTCCGCAGGCTTTGCAGGATCAGGGAGGCCATGCAGCGTAGGTTTACTGAGGCATTCCGTCCAGAGTGCTCTGGGTCACTAAGGACGACATGATCCGCAGCCACCTCCACCAAGCAACGTACAAGTCCATGGGTTTCTTCGGACTGTAAATGATCCCTTGAAAACTGCTGCTGATGCTGAGTGCCAGGCTCCACCTCCATGCTGACACAATCCTCCTCCTCCTCCTCCTCGTCCTCTTCCTGTGTGATCGACGGGCACACAGGAACACTGTCTGGATAAAGGGGGCCTTGAGAGGTAAGGAAGTCCTCCTCTTCATCCCTCTGTTCTGCCTCAAGTGCCCTGTCCATTATTCCATGCAGCGTGTGCTCCAACAGGTGGACAAGAGGAACAGTGTCACTGATGCATGCACTGTCACTGCTCACTATCCTCGTGGCCACCTCAAATGGTGACAGGACAGTGCATGCATCCCTGATTATAGCCCACTTGCGTGGGGAAAAAAAACAAGGTCCCCTGACCCTGTCCTGGTGTCATAGTCACATAGGTACTCATTGATGGCCCTCTGCTGCGTGCATGGCCAATGTTGAGTTCCACCTGGTGGGCATGTCACAGATTAGGCGGTTCTTGGGCAGGTTAAATTCTTTTTGGAGGTCAGCCAGCCGAGCACTGGCATTATATGACCTGCGGAAATGCACACAGACTTTCCTGGCCTGCCTCAGGACATCCTGTAAGCCCAGGTACCTGCCCAAGAACCGCTGCACCACCAAGTTAAGGACGTGAGCCAAACAGGGCACATGGGTTAGTTGTCCCTGTCAGAGGGCGGAGAGGAGGTTTGTGCCATTGTCGCAAACCACCATACCTGGCTTAAGCTGGCATGGCGTCAACCACCTCTGAACCTGCCCCTGCAGAGCTGACATAAGCTCTGCCCCAGTGTGGCTCCTGTCCCCCAAGCACACCAGCTCAAGCACCGCATGGCATCTTTTTGCCTGCGTGCTTGCATAGCCCCTGGAACGCCTACGGAGCACCGCTGGTTCCGAGGACAAATCAGCACAGGAAGAGGCCATGGAGGAAGAAGAAGAAGAAGAGGAGGGGGTGGAGGAGAGAGGTGTGGCAGAATCACTACTAGTAGAACTTTGGAGGCGTGGTGGCGGAAAAACCTCCCAACACTACTGCACCCTGTCCTGCATCCTTCCCAGCTGCCAGAAGAGTCACCCAGTGCGCGGTGAAAGATAGGTAATGTCCCTGTCCATGCCTGCTGGACCATGAGTCAGCGGTAATATGCACCTTACCACTGACTGCCCTGTCCAGCGAGGCCAAGACATTGCCTTCCACATGTCGGTAGAGAGTCAGAATCCTCTTCCGTGAGAAAAAGTGGCGTTTGGGAACCTGCCACTGAGAAACCGCACATTCCACAAACTCATGGAAGGGGGCAGAGTCTACCAACTGAAAAGGCAGCAGTTGAAGTACTAACAATTTAGCCAAGATAGCATTCAACCGCTGGGCATGTGGATGGCTGGGAGGGAACTTCTTTCGGCGGTGCAGCAGCTGGGGCAGGGAAATTTGCCTGGTATAATGTGACGTCGGTGTACCGATAACAGATTGCCCGCAAGTACTTGGCTGTGACACACCTAATTCTACATCTTCATTCCTCTCAGTGCAGGTTTCAGAGAGGACTGAAGGTATAGTGGGGTTGGAGATCCCAGCTGATGAGGAGCAAGGAGAGGTCCGCTTCGTTCTTTGGTGTGGGTCTTTTAGGTACGCTTGCCAATGAACTGCATGGCAGGTCGACATATGTCTGGTCAAGCATGTGGTGCCCAAGCGGGTGATGTTTTGGCCACGCGAGATACGCTTGAGACATATGTTGCAAATAGCAGCGGTGGGATCTGATGCACTAGTCTCAAAAAAGGCCCACACCAAAGAACTTTTGGAATAACCCGCAGAGACAGCAGCGTCCTGCACATACGGAGCTCTGCGGTGTGATGCAGTCAGTGTGCCGCCCTTAAGCTGGCCCCTGGAGGGCATCCTGCCTCGTTAGAGATGTGCCTCCTCCTCCTCTCTCCTATCAGGCACCTACATGGAGTCAGTGACCTCATCATCCCCTCCCTCCTCACTAGAGCAAAGCTGCCAGTATGCTGCAGCTGGGGGAACATGACTGCCAGATTGCTGTCCTTCTTGGGCACCCCCTCTCTCTGGGCTCACGTTACTGCCTTCCTCTAGCTGGGTACCATCATCGGAGCCTTCAAAACGCTGGGCATCCTCCTGGAGCATGTACCCAACACTGTGGTCAAACAGTTCGGGGGACTCCTCAGGAGGACATGATGGGGCTAGGGAAGGAGTGACTGATGCCATTGAGCCGAAGGAAGAGGCCGCGTTGGCAGCTGCTTTGCCAGACAAAGTACCCTGAGCCTGGGTGAGAGAGGATGAGGACGACTTGGTCATCCACTCTACAAAGTCTTCAGCATGTTGCGGCTCAAAACGGCCAGCTTCCGAAAAAAAGGACGGTGTGCTGATGAGGATACACCATCTCTACGACCAGCACTGTTGCCTCTAGACACAGAGCCTGCTTGCCCTCTTTTATTGGCTTGTGACTGTCTGCCTCTCCTTGTTGGCCTTCCAGACATACTAATGGCCTGCAGTGAGATGTAGCTGCACAAAGCTGGGAGGTATATATATACTGATACTGCAGCTAGCAGAATCAACTGCCTGCCTGTCGTATTATTAGTATGAGAACACCAGCAACTGTCTTTAGGTAGCTTTAGGTGCACACTGTGCAGAGGACACAGTACACTAACTGTAAATACTGTAGCTGCCTGTGGTATTAATAGGATCAGAACCGCAATTGTCTTCAGGTAGCTTTAGGTGCACACTGTGCAGAGGACGCAGTACACTAACTGTAAATACTGCAGCTGCCTGCCTGTAGTACTAATAGGATCAGATGAACACCACCAATTTTCTTCAGGTAGCTTTAGGTGCACACTGTGCAGAGGACACAGTACACTAACTGTAAATACTGCAGCTGCCTGCCTGTGGTATTAATAGGATCAGAACAACGGCAATTGTCTTCAGGTAGCTTTAGGTGCACACTGTGCAGAGGACACAGTACACTAACTGTAAATACTGCAGCTGCCTGCCTGTGGTACTAATAGGATCAGAAGAACACCACCAGTTTTCTTCAGGTAGCTTTAGGTGCACACTGTGCAGAGGACATAGTACACTAACTGTAAATACTGCAGCTGCCTGCATTACTAATAGGATCAGAAGAACACCAGCAATTTTCTTCAGGTAGCTTTAGGTGCACACTGTGCAGAGGACACACTACACTAACTGTAAATACTGTAGCTGCCTGCCTGTGGTACTAATAGGATCAGAAAAACACCAGCAATTTTCTTCAGGTAGCTGTAAATACTGTAAAAACACCTGCCTGTCTGTCAGTAGGAAGAGAATAACAGGAACGGATCTAGCTAAACGGAATACAGAGTATGTATATATATATATATATATATATATATATATATATATATATATATATGTGTAGGAAGGCCAGTATGGTGGCCTGAATTTATGGGAGGAGCCCGGGGGGTATTTAAGCAGCCCGCTCACCTGTGGTGCTTGTCGGTTTCCTGTGCGCGATATACGTCACTAGGCCGACTATTCGAATACCAGCGTCCGCAAGTTCTTGCCTCGCAAGTTCCCGTATTCGTTATTTCCGTGCTCAAACTTTCGAAGTCCGTGTTTACCGTTCGTAGTTCGTACCACGCGTCTGGCTTGGCTGTCGCAGGTAGGGTCCCGTTGGACTTTCTTTTACGTTTCATATCATGTCACTAAACCGTGATTTCAAATTTACGTATCACTCGCATTTTACAAACGTAACCGCAATGTATATCACTCGTACTATCGTTATGTTACCATTTCGCCTTACTCGAGAAAACCACCGCGACGCAGACGTCGCTTCATTTCTAGCATGTCGGTAATTTAATATACGTCTGTAGACAGCCACAGCGAGTCGCAATTCTCAAATCTATCGGATCAAGTCAGTTCGATGCCAATCATGTCTCATTTCTGAAACATTTCTAAACTCATTTCTAACATTTCAAATCATTTCAATCATTTCTCATTTCAGTCACCTACCGCGCTCCGATTCGAATCCAGTCGCACCTAAAAGATGCACCGATTCGCTCCGGTGTGCCCCAGTAGTTACGGCCTCATTTCAGTACATGCTCCAGAGTTACGTTATTTTCAGTCATTCGTACCTCTGTCATGGTTATCATTTCATTACCACGTATCACGTTCCGACATGAATTCAGTCGCATGGAAATGCACCGATTCGTCTCGGCGTGCCCCAGGGTTGGCCACATTTCAGTACATGCTCCGGAGTCCGATTCGTAGTCAGTCGCTACAACAGCACTACCGATTCGCGCCTCCGTCATGGCAAACGATATGTTACACCTGCACTTACTGCGCTCCGCTTCGAATCCAGTCGCATCTTCCATGCACCGATTCGTTACGGCGTGCCCCAGGGCTCGGCCTCATTTCTCAAACATGCTCCAGAGTCCGGATCATAGCTAGTCGCAGATATCGGGCGACTGATCCGTGTCTCTGTCATGCAATTATTACCATTTCACTCCCACAGTGCATCACCGTTTCGAAACCAGTCGCATCTGAGATGCACCGATTCGTCACGGAATGCCCCACTTGTTTCGGCCGTATCCATACCTGCACCAGAGCTCGGTTCGTTGCCAGTCGCAAAATACGGCACAACCAATTCGAGCCTCGGTCAAGGTAAACATTTCTCTCATTCATTTCATACTGCGCTCCGATTCGAATCCAGATGCATCAAACAAAGCACCGATTCGTCCCGGTGTGCACCAATGTTTCTTCAGTTGCCTCATTTCAGTACATGCTCCAGAGCCCGGTTCACGGTCGGATCAGTCACGACACGACCAGGCCGGACCTCTGTCATGCAGTTCATTCATTTCATAATCAAGGCAAACATTTCGAATCATTTCATTGTCACAAGATTGCAAGCACCATACAAATCGTTGCTTCAAGTCAGTTAGCAATCCCTTCACGAATTATCACCTTTCATTTTCTCTAGGTCAGTCAAAGTTCAGTAGGTCCACCCTGCACCAGGCTGGACGATATCCCCCCAGGTAATAAAAAAAAAAAGAAAAAAAAAAAAGAAGAATGGGAGGATAAGTCGGGTAAGTATGACAGGGGATCAAAGAAAAAACTTGAAATTCATGTCACCCCCAATAGGTTACAGTCAACCGAAAAATAAGAACTCAAGACAGGAGATTCTCACCAGATCAACTATGTCTCAGGCCGGCAGCGAAGACTTCACGGCCCCTCTGTCACCTTCCCCGGTCTCAGAGAGCGGCAGCGTGCAGTCCCTCAGGGGATGGACTATCCCCAAACTGACGGCAGAGCTCAGACGCAGAGGTGTCCCCTTCCCCGCCACAGCGAGAAAAGGCGAGCTCTTCAAACTCCTCTTTCCCCCACCAGCAGCAGGACCCAGTACCCAACAGGCATCCCTCCAGTCAATATCATCAGCTATCTCACAATTACACACGATGGTGTCATCCTTGTCTACCTCAGTTACAGACGTCCAAACCAGGGTGGCACTCCTGGAGGCTCGACCGGCCACGGCTGTCCCCGACCCAACCGCGACTCAAACCTTAACACCCCTTCCTGCAGGTACCTCAGGCTGGAGCCCCATTGTCTACCCCTCCCATTTGGTCCCAACCAGTATCAGGAAGGACATTTTGGACGGCAGGGACATCAACCTGGCCTCTCTCCTTATTTCCGTACACGACCTGGCAGAAAATAAGGCCTACTCCTGGGGTGACATATCGGTGGTCCTTAAAGCCAAAGACCCCAGATTGAACCGAAAGTTATCGGTCCCAGAATTTACCCTGGCCTTTGGCATGCTCAGAGACGTCCTATGCTCAGCCACCCCCAGCAGACGGGAAGAGCTGGACTTGTATCTCCATACGGTAGTAGACTTGGGCTACAAGTATGGAGGATTTGCATTTTATGATTATCACCGTTCCTTTTCCGCTAAGGCCGCCGCCAGACTCACACAGTTCCAGACTACGACAAATTGGAGTCTCATGGACACAGAGCTCTTCTGCCGCCACTTTGCCGGCTTACGCTCACCTCTGTGTGCGATTTGTCAGTCCTCTACCCACACTGCCACCTGGTGCGCCAATGCGGCGATCAGACGGCCCTTCGAGTTTCCCTCTACCTCGGGTACAATTCAGGGTCAGTCGCCCCCTGAACCAACGCCTCAGGTGGACAAATTCGGACGCCCAGTCCGAACCATGGGAGGGGCAGCCATCTGTAATAACTACAACTACGGGTCCTGCAACTTCAGCCAGTGCCGCCTACTCCACATCTGCACCTTATGCCAAAGAGCACACCCAAGGAATTTGTGTGAAGTCAAACAACACAAGAGGGCATGACTAAGCCGGATCAACCTCTTATGGTTAGGACTGTACCTCACCTCACATCCCACCCCTTCCCTGGCCACCTACCTTATCCAAGGCTTCACAGCAGGCTTTCACACCGGCCTCATTTCACTACCCCACAGTACTCACGAATGTGCCAATCTTCGTTCAGCAGCCATTGACGAACAAGCCATAGATCAGCTCTTACAAGCAGAGGTAGATCGAGAGTACGTTATAGGCCCTTTCACTTGCCCCCCTTTCAGCACATGGAGAGTCAGCCCTATTGGGCTTGTCAAGGGCAAGTTCACGAATAAATTGCGTTTGGTGTACGACCTGTCTGCGCCTCATTCTTCCCACATCCCCAGTCTCAATTCCCTGATCCCCTCCGAAGAGTTTTCCCTAAAATATTCCTCCGTCGACATGGCAATACAAGCAATCATCAAAGCAGGTACAGGTGCCTGGCTCTCCAAAGCCGACATCTCTGATGCCTTCAAGCTCCTGCCCATCCACCCATCCCTTTGGTGCTGGCATGGCATCAAGTGGAAGGAGGCATATTATTTTGCCACAAAACTGACCTTCGGTTCGAAGAGTAGTCCGTGGCTCTTCGACACGTTCGCTCAGTCCCTTGTTTGGATACTGTTACACAAGGGTCAATGCCAAGAAGTCATCCATTACCTGGATGACTTCCTACTAATAGAACCTCCCAGCAAGCCACCAGGAGACCTCGACAAACTCAGAGTGATATTTGGAAACCTCAATGTTCCCATCGCCGAGCACAAAGTCGACGGCCCAGCACACATCATCACATTTCTCGGGGTCAGCTTGGATACCTGCGCTATGCAAGCCAGTCTCCCCCTCGACAAACTAACACGCATTAGGGCGGTCCTTCACGAATTCACACACACCAAGGGCTGTACCAAAAAGCAGTTGCAATCTCTCCTGGGAATGCTTAATTTCGCCATGCGAATTATTCCACAAGGCCGCACCTTTGTATCATGCCTGCTTAGATTCCTGTCAGAAACTCAAGACCCCGATCAGATCTTAAATCTAGACTCCGCAGCTATAGCGGACCTATCTATGTGGGAGAAATTCTTGTCCGCCTGGAATGGCATATCCCTATTTATACCCATGGTTTCGCCCCTGTCACCCCAGGTAGTGACAGACGCTGCAGCCTCCACAGGTTTCGCGGCAATTTTTGGCCACCATTGGTTTTCAGGACCCTGGCCTCAACAGATACTGTTGATACCCGGTTTTACTCAAACATCTGCCCTCTTTGAACTTTATCCCATAGTGGCAGCTGCACAGCTCTGGGGCCACCACTGGACAGGACAAACCGTAGTCTTCACCACCGACAACCAGGCCACAGCAGACATCATCAACAGAGGCAGGTCCAAGTCCCTAGCAGTCATGTCCTTCCTGCGCAGATTGGTACAACTGTCTTTACAGCGTCAGTTTAATATACACTGTGCATTTATTCCCGGCAGATACAACTTAGCTGCTGACGCACTGTCACGTTTTAATTACACCTCCTTTTTTGAACAGGTTCCCGATGCCGAACCAATGTCGGCCCCTATCCCTGTCTGGTCACAACTGACCCTGGACTAGTTCAACATTTACACAGAGCAACGCAACTCATCAATCATTCACTCTCTCACAACACACTCAAAGCCTACCAGACAGCTTGGAAGGCGTTCAATAAATTCCTCACATCCTGCCGTAAAGGACCAACAGATGTCAAACAGGTACTGGCCTTCACTGCACACTGTCACTCGCAGCTGGCCTTATCCTACAATACCATTCGGCTATACCTAGCCGGCATTCAACATTTCTTGACGCTTGAAGACCCCACGAAATCTTCACTGTTCTCATCACACGCTATACGAGCCATCCTAAGGGGCATTCAGAAACAACAACCAGTCATCAGCACCAAGCGCTTACCCATTACGGGGCCCATCTTTAGGGACATGTCAACTATTCTGGCTACTTCACCATTTGGTCTGCTCCCCAGCACGGTCTTACAAGCAGCTGTATATTTAGCTTACTATGGGTTCTTGCGACCTGGCGAATTCATCTCTAACAAACCCACAGACCAAGTACTATGCAGACGGCACTTGCTACGATACCAAGACCATTTCATCCTGCACCTCGAGGTCTCTAAAACCCAGCAAACAGGCTCAGGAGTGAACATTCACCTCTACAAAACCAACAACAGCTGGTGTCCAGTCGCTGTACTCAACCGACTCCTGTCACTCCTGCCTGAGCAACCAGATAGCAGTCCCCTTTTACCATTCCCAGTTAAACCCTTAAGCGCCTCTCAGTTTGTGAAACACATAAGGATACTTCTCCGCAATCTTCACCTTAACCCTAGTCAGTATTCCGGACACTCCTTTCGCATCGGAGCAGCCTCCGCAGCGTCCCGCCACGGGGTTCCAGACCACATCATCAAAAGACTAGGCAGGTGGAAATCAGCCTGCTTCGCCCGGTATATCCCCAATCCGCAAACAGAGATGGCACAGGCATTTTCCAAATTGGCTCAATAAATAACTGAAAACCAATAAAAATTATAACCCTACCTGAATGTTTTTGCCCCCTTATTTTGGCATACCGGCCATTAGACCAAGGCACACTTTCAGGTCCATTTCATATGGTAAGTCCACACTTTCAGGTCTATTTCCGATGGTAAGTCTTATCTTTACTATAAGTGTTATCTAAGTCCATATCGGACATAGGGCTCCGACCATAAGTAGGAAGGCCAGTATGGTGGCCTGAATTTATGGGAGGAGCCCGGGGGGTATTTAAGCAGCCCGCTCACCTGTGGTGCTTGTCGGTTTCCTGTGCGCGATACCCACCCTCCCATCCCCATTTCACAGCATTTCTCAACTATTCATTTCATTCATTTCTCTTACAGAATAATCATTTCTTAAACCAGGGTATGCCCCCTTATTTTGGCATACCGGCCATTAGACCAAGGCACACTTTCAGGTCCATTTCATATGGTAAGTCCACACTTTCAGGTCTATTTCCGATGGTAAGTCTTATCTTTACTATAAGTGTTATCTAAGTCCATATCGGACATAGGGCTCCGACCATAAATATATATATATATATATATATATATATATATATATATATATATATACACACACAACACCTAGGATGCATATATGTATATACACAATACACTGTAAGTGCAGCTGACTCGCCTGCCTACTCTAACTTAAATCAAATAACACTGTCTCTCTGTCTATCTCTCCACCGCTGCAACACACTACACAAGGCCGCCACGCAAGGCCTTATATAGTGTAGGGCGTGTACTAAACCCCCGGAGCCATAATTGGCCAATGCCACCCTGGCCTTGGCCAATTATGGCTCTCTGTACAGACGGCGCTGTGATTGGCCAAGCATGCGGGTCATAGTGCATGCTTGGCCAATCATCAACCAGCAATGCACTGCGATGTCGTAGTAAATTATGGGCCGTGACGTGCCACTCGAATTTGGCACGAACGGCCCATAACGTTCGCAATTCAACGAACGGTTGAACATGCGATGTTCGATGCAAACATGGGTTTGACTCGAACTCGAAGCTCATCCCTACTCTTGATCCCATGCCTAATTTTCACATGTGCTAGCTCCCATCATAGGGGATCATTGGACGTGTTTTGGGGGTGCAACCCCTTCCTCTCACCTAATGGAGTTGATAGGAAAGGGTTGCACCCACAAAACACGTACATTGATATCCCGTGATGGCAGATAGCACATGTTGACACACTGTGTGCATCTTCAAAATTTGGCTTTTAAAATACTTAAATTTTTTTTTTTTAAATTAAAAAAAAACATGAGAAAACGGTTTAAGTTTTATATTCTGCCTAAAACATCAATGATGTTCTTAATTTTTTTTTGAACATCATTGATGTTTTCATTTATATTTTCTCTCCCCGATGAGGATCTGGGCACTTTCACTGGTGAAATGAGATTCTTCTTCCACAACAGCCACATCAAGTAAAAGAAAAACAACAAACCATGTATTAGAAATATGCAGGCATAGATCTCTTAACTGAAGCTGTGGTCTCAGACACTCACCTGTTGTAGTGACAATTTTGCCCCTTTTCTCCCCTATGTGAATGAAAAATAGGTATACTTAGCACGCAGATATTGGAGGGCAGAAATAGGAATATGAAACATTGCTTGGAAGTGTCGTACCATTGTCTGTTTTGGCAGAGTTCCAAGCTGAAGAACATTTTATTTCCTTTCTATAGCTGGAATACTTCCCTTTTTTGTTAAAGTATACACACATGTAGACACCCCTAGTATCCACTGGAGCACCTGTGTGGGACACCCTAAAAACTTTGTTCTGGTGTCCCACACTAGTGCTCCTGCGTCCAGATGTGTAAACAGCTGCTGAGTGTCCTCTCCTTACACTGAATCAAGTTTAAATTTCATTCTAGTTACAAACCCATCTAGACAACAAACATTTTTAATACAAATAGGCATGAACAAATGTAGTTAATCTGTATCTGCCAAAAACATTTTATAAGTGGGTGAACCAACCATGTTTCCTACGACCGATTACTGTGCCCATGAACATAAAAGTTGCCATTTTAAAATGTGCAACGTTCGTGGCTCCGGCATTTCGTCATTGCTGCTCTCCTCTACATGCACCTGTTGTCTCTCCACCATGTGCTCTCCCACTGCGCCGAAAGAGAAGGGGCGGGGAATATACTAGAAAGAATGTCAGGGGCGGGCGGAGCTTCACGCATGCGCAGTGTATATAAAGCCTAACACGCGTGCATCGTAGTAACGGAAGCGATGATCGTTATAACGAAGGTACAATTTTAAGTTGGTGCATCAGTGGCCTATATTGGGTCAAGATTAGGAGAGTTTCGCCTGACATTAGGGTTTGTCTTGTGTTGTGTCTTGCAGAGAAAATGGATCTATTCAATTATGTAGACTTTATCCCCATATTCATTGATATGTACAGGGAGCTGCCCTGTCTGTGGCAGGTAAACCACCCCTTTTATAACAATAAACCAAAGAGGAAGGCAGCGCTCGATCAATTGCTGGAATTTGTGAAGCCAGTGATCCCCACGGCAGACATCCCCTATTGGAAAGCCCTAATTGGTGGCATGAGGAGCACTTATAATAGGGAGCGCAAGAAGGTCCAGGATTCCCAGAGATCAGGAGCTGCAGCAGATGACATTTATGTACTCAGGCTGTGGTACTATGACATACTGCTTTTTCTGCCAGGTCAGACTGAACCCAGGTCAGCACTCTCCAGTCTTCCTTCAAGGCTTCCTTCCCCCCCAGCTGAGGCTTACAACGACCAACCTGGGCCTTCCAGGCAGCAACATGTGGAGGAGCCCAGCTTGAGTCAGGTATAGCATTCTTCAAAATATTTCTGTTTGTCAAATTAATCATGTTAAATACATGTTAGTTTTGATAACTAATTTCTGATTTCACAGTGTTTTACATATCAATAGACAGTAGTGGCCACAAACGATTGGGACAAGAATGAAAAATGCTGGGGTCAGAATGATAGTCTTTTCTATTTAGTAACATTCAATTTACAACAGTCATGAGCTGAAAATTGCATATGATTGAACCAAAAACTAAAACTATGTCCATTTTTCATACACAGGAAAGCCTAAGCCAGGCTGTGGAAAGTGGCTACCAGGAGGTGGCCGGGCCCAGTAGCTTGCCCAAATCCCAGGTCCTTCCTTTCGGCCTTCCACAAAAAAGTGCCAGGAAGAGGAGTAACCTGAAGGAGGCAGCAATTGTCCTATTTCTGAAGGCTACTGCAGCCCTCAGAAACCCCCCCAGTCTTCAAGAGGACTATGCCTACATGACAGCCTACAAAATGCTGGAAATGGAGGATGGCCAACGCCTCTTATGTGAGGAAGTCATGTTACAAGCCCTAAATAAGGTGTTGAGGGGCGAACTCACAAGCCAAAGCCACGATTGTGAGTTGAATTATGGTCCTCCTTCTCCTCCTCCAGGTCCTCCTCCTCCTGCCATAACTCCAACACCAGAACCACAGCCTGGAAGGAAGCGTCTAAGGAAGACAAGAGAGTGATGGCCTTTGTTTAGTCTGGTCTGGCAAAAGACGCAGGCTGTTGTATGACCACAGCCTAGGGACAGATATGTCATCTGCTGCTGTTCCTGATCTCTTGTAGTCCTGGACCGGATTGTGCTCACTATTATAAGGACTCCTCAGGCCACCAATTTTGACTGTAAAATAATTGATGTGTGCCCTGGGGTACAAAGGCTTTGCAAATTTCACCAGTTTCTCCAGCGTTGCCTTCCTCTTTATTTTGTTATGGCCCAGAATAAATGGCTATTTCTTTTTCACAAATACTTGGCTATGTGTTTTAGTTCAAAAAGGACAGTTTGTTTGTGAGTAGGCAGGTACATTTCAAAAATACAATGTCAAATTAACAAGGGACACCAACCAACCTCCTTGAGGTAAAAAAATACAAGATAATAATGGTGTTTTTGTAACTTGACACACAAAACGAGAAATAATATTATGGAGAGCATAAAATGACCCTGTTTCCCCGAAAATAAGACCTAGCGTGATTGTCGGTGATGGCTGCAATATAAGCCCTACCCCCCAAATAAGCCCTAGTTAAAGTCCTTGTAGGTCTTATTTTCAGGGTAGGGCTTATTTTCGGGGAAACAGGGTAGGGCTTATATTGCAGTCATCACCGACAATCACGCTAGGTCTTATTTTCGGGGAAACAGGGTATTTAAAAAATTGCAGCGTGACGAATGTGCTATCTTAATTAACAGACCGAGCGCTTCCGTCTCGTAATTTATTCTGAGCATGCGTGGCACTTTGTGCGTCGGAATTGTGTACACATGATCGGAATTTACGCAAACGGATTTTGTTGTCGGGAAAATTTGAGAACCAGAACTCAAATTTTGTGCGACGGAAATTCCGATGGAAACTGTCCGATGGAGCCTACACACAGTCGGGATTTCCAACAAAAGGCTCCCATCGAACATTTTCAGTCGGAAAATCCGACCGTATGTACGGGGCAAAACAGTTTCATCATTAAATTCTAAATTTGTTTATTTTTTTTACTCGGGCTCCTTTGCCTCATTTAAATACTTTTTTAAGTAAATGAGAAAGCATGAAATGGAAAACAAAGTGACGAAAGGAAAAACAAACATTTTCTTCATGGTTTCAGATGTAACCTCACTTCCATTGGACAGACTGTGGGAGTTGGCTTTGTTTTGACTGAGAGAGAAAATGAACTTTCAGGTTACACAGAGAGCGTATGTAGCACACATTAAAAGAGAATTTCGGGTTTCTAAAAAACAAAAAAAATACCTAGGTGGATGCAGCATCGGACCTGTCCCCTGCTGCTGCTAAGACATATAGGGGATTATTTACTAAGATGAATGCACTGCGCTGGTTCCGACCTTGTTTGGTGCGCTGGATAGATCCTTAATCCAGCATGTGAACCAGCACACACACAGGAGTACCTGCACGCGAGAATGTTTCCAGTGCGATAGGACCGCGCTGGTTCTCGGCAAGGTACATCTTGCGCTCGCTGCAATAGGAAAAAGACATCTTCCTATTAAGGCAGCGCGAGAAAAACCTGCATGGGTTCTCCCTTCGGGTGCATGCCAGGCCCTTCGCTCTAGTATGGCTATTAAGGGGAACCCCTACGCTGAAAAAATGGCGTGGGGGTTCCCCCCCAAATCCATACCAGACCCTTATCCGAGCACGCAGCCCGGCCGGTCAGGAAAGGGGGTGGGGAGTGTTATGGAAATGATTAAGAGCTACAATCGAGCTCAAGGTTATCTGCTGCTGTCTCTAATTTGAAAAGTGTGGATATGCATGCATATAAAAGTAAACACTCTGAGACACGCTCAGAATTGCTAACTCATTCCACTTCTGATTTATTCAAGGCGGTGTTAATGTTTTATACACACAAATACGTCATTGCTATGTTAGTCTAATAGGTACATTTCATTGGTTAAGATAGAAAAGAAGATGGATAATTTTCATAACGAGGTTTGGCTCTCTTTGTTCTTATCTCCAGTTCCGCGTTCTTCTGTGTGTGGGATGCAGGGGGTACACGCCATCTTGAGAAAATATAGGAACAGAGCAAACCTGTATACTTATATAATGAGTAAGGAGAAAAGTATGTATGCACATAAGAAAATAGACATTTTCAGATTACTATTATTATCTACATCACATTCCTTCACAATCCCCCCTAAAATGACTATTTTCTCTTTTCTGTCCCTAATACTAAAGGTCCCATTTTGGCCTGGCCCTTCTCCTCAGCAACTCTTTTAGGCTGTATATAGAATTGGGCAGCAACTGTTCACTTCCCTCCTCGATACAGCTGGAGAGGTGCAGTCAGGCGCTATCTATCCCTATAACCCTATAGGACTGTGAGATTATGGACAGGGAGTGACTGTAGAGGAGTGAAGGGTTTGTCATCTTCCATCATAAGGGGTCCTCTTCTTCTTGGTGGAGAAATGTAGGTGTGCTATTGTCTACAGCCTTGCTCATTAACTTTTTACAAAAGGTAGAATACAGCATATAATCAGGGCTAAAAGATCCAGGATTATTAATACCGTTACCCGTATCTGGGCGAGCACCTTCTGCCACCCACTCATCCAGCTAAAATATTGGTCCCATGGGTCTGTGATACCTGAGTTCTTCTTCAACTCTAGTGACAGATCTTCTAATTTCTTTATAGCTAAAGTAACCTTACCATTTGGGCCAATATTATCAGGAATGTATGTACAACAGGTTCCCGTTTTTTCCTATGATTTTACAAAACACCTCCTTTCCCAGATAGCACCATGTCTAAGGCCATCAGGTCCTGGAATGTCATGTAGGAAGTGGGGGCTAACTGGTCAGCAATTCCCTGGAGGGCATTTTTAGTGTAATTTACAAATCTCTGTTGGTTATAATATGTGTAGTGTCAGGTCACCTAGAGGCTGGGTGACAGATGCACACCATTGGGATCAGGAGTGCACCGCAAGGTAGTGGACCCTAGCACTGACTGCTGCGGATTGTACCTTGGGAGGTTCAGGAAGCAGGTCTACTGGATCACTGACACAGATCCCACTGGGAGCTAGAGCATAGATTCCCCAGGGCGCGGAGTCTAAGAGCCAGCAGGTGTTCACCAGAGCCTCTAGTGGTGAGGATGGACTGCGCTGCAGTCTGGCTCCAGGTCGCGGTCCCCAGGGTCTCACAGCTCACGCTCACGGTAGACTACAGAAGATGAGGAAGGAGGCGGCTGGCTGGAACATCAGGGTCACAGGCAAACAGGGATGGCCGGGAACAGGCCAAAGTCGGTAACAGAAATCATATGTAGGAAACACAGCAAGTACACACAGAGGCTAACACACAGTGGTTGATCAGCACTGCTGGCTTGCAGTGCACAGGTTAATATAGGGTTCCCTGATAGGGCCTGGGGTGGGGCCATGCTTAGAGGAGAGGTTACAAAAGCAGTCAGGTGAGGGTCAGCTGGTCTCTAGAGATGAACACATGGAGACAGGTATGCTGATCGACAAACTCTGTTGTATAACCATGACATGTAGTTAATCCAATCTACATTCTTGCTGACAGTTGTTATGGGGATCAAAGACTCAAAACCAGCTTTTACCTGATCCCTGCCTTTAAACTCATCAGGGACCCCCCTTGTAACCCCTATGACATGTATGTATACATGAGGATCAAAGCTTCCGGAGAGAGCTGCTCGCTTCCTCCTCTGACTGTGTGCTGGGTCAGTGTATGTATGAGGGGTATCTTTGGTTAGGATATGGGGCTTTCTATTTTCATCTTTTTTTGTCTAATGCACTCTGTGGTCGCCCAGTCTGGCCCTGTGTTCCAACCCACTGGCCCCCACAGAAACCACAACTCTGTCCCCAGTAACTGTCTGTGTGGCATACATATATGTCCTTACCGTCAGGGATATCACTGTACCAATGGCATCACCATGAAGGGTCAAACGGACAAGGTACTATGTCACAGTAATCTAAGGTAAAGGTGGTCACATGTGTACCTGAAGAGTTACACCAAAACGTAATTATGTTATCATTTTTGTGATGGCCACCTCCTGGGCCCCTCCCCCCTAGATCAAACAGAAAAAAGGATATGCAGCACCCGAAAACACGCTCTCCTGCAGTGATAAGCGTGCATTCAGGTGTTCTTCCTGGCCAACTTGACTGAGGTGGCTGTGGTCACCAAAACTTGGAATGGACCATCATAACTTGGCTCAGGTATCTCCAGGCAGTAGTTGGTGTGTTCCTGTATCTAATTCAGGATCTGGAATGGAAGAAAACACCTGGACATGCATTCAGGTTCATTCTCGTGATAATGTGGTTACATAATTAGTCTACACATCAGACTGTAACTGTAACTGTTGTGGAAAGTAACAACCAAGTCTGGGAGGTGAACCAAACAAAATTTCATAAGGGGATAGGGTATGTTTCCCCTGGGGGTGTGTCTGACACTGAACAGGGCAATGGGCCAACTCATGTTAGTCTATTGGGCCATCTTTAACATCCTGTTTTTAGTGTCCCATTCATCCTTTCTACCTTCCCGCTACTTTGAGGGTGGTATGGGATGTGTAGTGCCAACTGAACCCCCAGTGCTGCCCAAATCTCTTTAGTAAGGGTTGTTGTTAAGGCTGGTCCCTGATCTCTCAATATTACCTCTGGGACCCCAAATCTACATACTATCTCACTCAGTAGTTTCTTAGCTGTGGTCCTGGCAGTCATGACCACTTCCACTAGGGCGTATTCGAATCTGCTACTTCTTGGCACTTGAGAATGATCAATTTGCATCCTCTGGAATGGGGTATAGGGCTTTTGCCAGGTGCTTCTTCTGTGCATCTTCTGTGCATCCTGGGTTACATTTGGTGCAGATAATGCATGATCTGCAGAAGCTGTCGGTCAGTGGAGTAACTCTTAGTGCAACACTTGTTGATAAGAGAGTTCATAAAGTCCATGTGCCCATTGCACCACGGCTGGGTACATACTCCTGAGTAGACAAGGCTTCTTGTTGCACTCGAATAGTCCATTTCTGAGAGTTGCTCCTCTCCGTTTCCAGCTTTCCTTCTTATCCGCACTTGTTGTTTCCTGTAGTTCTTTTAGATAAACTCTGTTCACTGGGAAAGTCTGTAAGGTAAGCACGGGGTGGTCTTCTTCTACCACCCTGCTGTCCACTTCCCGTGGACCACCAGCTGTCTGTTTGGCAGCTGAATTGGCTAGATGATTGCCTTAAGCTTCCTTTGAGTTCAGTTTGTCGTGTGCTTTTACTCAGAATAGTCACTTGGGTTGTGAGAAGCAAGGCATCAATCAAGTTTTTACAGGTGTTCCTGCAGCCATCAGGAATCCTCTGTCCTAGATAACACCATAATCATGGGCAATGCTGAAAGCATATCTTGAGTCCATATGAATGTTGGCTCTTTTTCCCTCTGCCCATTTACATGCTGTAGTAAGTATACAGCTCTGCCTCCTGTGTAGACATCACCAGTGGTAAGGCTTCAACTTGTAGAACAGTGTTTTCAGTGGTGACCGCGTGTCCTGTGCGCTCACGGGGGTGACAAGTCAAGACTCTACTCCTCCTCCTCCTTTCCCCCCTCGAGAAGTGGAAGAAGGGTGGTAGGGTTCAGTGTTTGACAACTTAATAGAGTAATGCTGTCCAGTAGGAGGGAACACAGGAGTCTCAAGTGTCTGGTAGCGGACAAGTGTTTCGGCTGGATCTTGGTTGAATATGGCAACAACGTCATGGGGAACAAGCAGAACGAGGCAGTGTCCGAGGACCAAGTTCAAAGTTTTGTCAAGCAAGGCTTGTGTAGCAAATCCAGCTCGCAGACACAATAGGCCTCCTCTTGCTACCACATCCAGCCGAAAGGAATAATATCCTATGGGGCGTAGGCTGATGCCGTGTGATTGGGTGAGTACACCTGCAGCATGTCTCAGAACATTCGGATACAAAGAGCTTGTGCGTTTTGCCGTAGGCTGGGAGCCCTAGCGCCTGAGATGGCACACTTGAGGGCCTCAAACTTAGATATTTCTCCAAGAGACATCTGGAAGGGTCTGATTGCAGAGTATCAGTAGGAAGGCTTCTGGAATCCATGCTCTGCACTAGGAAATTAGTCCAAGGAAGGCATGAAGGGATCTCTGACCTTGTGGCAGTGGGGTGTCAGAGATTACTTGCACCCTGTCTTCAGTGGGGTGTCGTGTCCCATGGGACAAACAGTGTCCAAGGAAAATGACAGATGTTGAGCACCACTGCAATTTGGGCTTTAAGACTTTGCAGCCCTGGTTGGCAAGATAGCACAACAGGCTTTCTGAGGTGACTTCAACAGGGGGTAAGTCAGCTGCACAAAGGAGAAGGTCATCAACATGTTGGAAGAGAATCACTTCCGGGTGTTCCTCTTGTCATGTGTCAAGGATGATAGCCATAGCTTTGCAAACTGGCTTGGAAAGTTCTGTGCCCCTTGCGGCACAACTGTTTAGGTATGTTGCCGTTTCTTTCCGTGGATGAATGCAAAAAGGTACCAGCAGGAGGGGTGAGGGTGGACACTGAAGAAAACGTTTGTAAGGTCCACCTCTGTGAGGTACTTTGCAGTCAAAGGCATCCACAGTAGGTACCTGGTTCTCTTTTTAGGATTCTCTTCTTGGGGTTATTGTGGTTTGCGGGGCAATGAAGCGCCCTCTTGACTGAAACTGGTGGCACCTTTAAGTTACCGTTGTCTTCCGGTCCTTTGGACCATAGGCACGCAGGGATTCTGTCAAGTACTTCCTGCAGTATTGAACTTGAAGTTTTTGCTTCAGTAAGTGTCATCAGGAGAGACAGAGAACACAAAGCAGATTAGTCTTCTAAAGATAGGGGAGTATGTAACTTCACCCCCCCCTTCAGGCGTGTCCTGATTGAGGCCTGTAGTCCGGACTACACATCAGCTCCTAGTAGATTCAAGGGACATGTAGAGGACACCACAAATCTGGCAAGCAAATCAGGAAATGTCCCCACTTGGAGTGGCTCTGCAAATGGACTGGAGCGGAGCACCCCATCCACTCCCACGCAGGAAACGTGTGTGTCTCTTTTCATAGTGGGAGAAACTCAGATCATCAAAGGCCTGTACGAGTTTAGTATGATACTTCTTCAGACTCCCCTTTATCTTGGGTAATATCTTGGATTGTGGTCTTCTGATCCGTCAACTTCTCCTTTGCCCAGTCGCGGAGTTGTGCACAGAACTCCACGCCTGAGGTGTAGGAAGTGGCACTTGTCAGGCAGGCATCATTGAAGGCCATCTGCATGACTGGCCAAAAGATATATCCTGCTTTGATTTGGCATAGGCTGATCAAGTCTCTCCAGGCAGCTGAGTAAGTTTCTTGTATCTGCACTATCCTGTGGTAGAAGGGAATTGGCTGCTTCTCTGGGTCAGGCAGACTTGTCACTAAGGCCGCTGTTTGTGATAGAGTAAAAGCGACATACATCACTGGTGCCCCTTCTGGTAACCGAGACTGTTGTTGGGGCAGGGGCTGACAAGAGGCACTGTTCTTTACGGTTGCCAGCATGTGTTTGAGATCCTCTCGGAACTGAGAGTCTGGAGCCGGATTGGGGGTTAAATCAGTGGGTGGCCTTGCTGCCTGCTGTTGGGCTTCCCACTCAGATGCTTCTTCATCATTAACATATCCGGCCTGGGAATGTGATGCTCCCGTATTGGGGAAGACAGGTGTGTGGTATGAACCATCTTGGTCTAAAACAGGGAGGGCTGGGTACAGGCTGTTTAAGCTTACTGGGTGTACCAAGATGGCCGCCGGCAGGAAGTGCACTGGACTGGGTAGAAAGTGAAGGCATGGGTGCACTAAGATGGCCGCCGGGCTGAGTTGTCACAGTGGGTTGTGCTTGGGTGGTGAGAAAGGAGTGGTTGTTAGACGGAGGGCAGTGCTGTCCCTCCCCTCCTTTGTTTAAAGTTCCAACATATCATCAGCTATACATACATAATACAATCGCCATCTTTCTTAACTTCCTTTATCCAATTTTCTTTATCACACAGGATTTTTCTCCCTGTTTCTTCTGCAACATAACTTTCGTCACTTCTTTCAACTTTGTTAACTATTTCAACATCTTCTTCTCTCCTTCTTTACAATATCACTTTCATTACAATATCACTTTCTGTTTCTCGGCTAACGGCTTGAGAGGGGAATACATACAACCAAGGAGTTAATATTTTTCTCAGCGTTCTTATCAGCAAATTCCTTCGGTGGGGGCTCATACTGCGCTCCAAGTTGCTACTGTTTGCTATAACCCTGTAATGTACGGTTAATCTCAGAACAAGAACAAACACGTCAGGGGTAGTGAGGAGCAACAGCCCGCGACCCAACAGATCTCCTGGGCAGCCCCCCCCTCCGACCTTAACCAGTCCCTACCCCCTCTCGTGTATAGCAAACAATAAACCACAGATACACTCAGGACAGGACATTACACCTGCCACTCTTCGAACTGCAAAATTTCAGCAGGCTAAAATAACCACAAGGGCAGACCGCCCTGCAAAATAAACCCGTTTATAGACGTTTTTCTACAGCTCTACACCAAGAGGCCGACAACTCTTCTTGGGGTGAGTCCTCTGTAACGCTTTCAGACTGCAAAGCCCGCAGCTGAGATAACCCTCAAAGGTTCCTTGAACCTAGAGTACACCCGTCCCATAAACGTTTGCTACAAGGGAAACTATCTCACTCCAGAGGCCGACAGCTCGTCTGGAGATGAGAACATACATTCACACATGTAGCACCCTTAGACTGCTGAGTTTCGTAGCCCAAAGAATGGCAGACAGTGAACAAATACAGTCAGCAGAAACCCATTGACAGGTTCGTTAAACAACCTCAGGCGAGGAAATACCTGCCTCTAAGACAGTCTCAGCATACCGACAGAATCCAGCCGTCAACCGAAAGATAAGAGAGTCGTACAGTGGTAAGAATATATCAACTCACCGGTACTGTTAGGGCTGCGCAAGACCCCCTCTGTTATCTTTCAATTAACGCCCGAATGCTTGTCGCGGTATAACTTCGACCGTAGCCTGAGGTCCCGGGTTTCGGCACCATCTGTTATGGAAATGATTAAGAGCTACAATCGAGCTCAAGGTTATCTGCTGCTGTCTCTAATTTGAAAAGTGTGGATATGCATGCATATAAAAGTAAACACTCTGAGACACGCTCAGAATTGCTAACTCATTCCACTTCTGATTTATTCAAGGCGGTGTTAATGTTTTATACACACAAATACGTCATTGCTATGTTAGTCTAATAGGTACATTTCATTGGTTAAGATAGAAAAGAAGATGGATAATTTTCATAACGAGGTTTGGCTCTCTTTGTTCTTATCTCCAGTTCCGCGTTCTTCTGTGTGTGGGATGCAGGGGGTACACGCCATCTTGAGAAAATATAGGAACAGAGCAAACCTGTATACTTATATAATGAGTAAGGAGAAAAGTATGTATGCACATAAGAAAATAGACATTTTCAGATTACTATTATTATCTACATCACATTCCTTCACAGGAGGAGCGAGTGCCCCCCCCGAACCTTGCCAGGCCGCATGCCCTCAACCTGGGGGATGGGTACTTTGGGGAAGAGGGGCGCACTGCAGGCCCCCCCACCCCAAAGCATCTTGTCCCCATGTTGATGATGACAAGGGCCTCGTCCCAACAACCCTGGCTGTTGGTTGTCAGGGTCAGCGGGCGGGGGGGCTTATCGGAATCTGGGAGCCCCCTTTAATAAGGGGGCCCTCAGATCCCGGCCGCCCACCCTATGTGAATGAGTATGGGGTACATGGTACCCCTACCCATTCACCTAGGGAAAAAGTGTCAATAAAAAAAACACACAGCACAGGTTTTTAAAGTAATTTTATTAGACAGCTCGGGGGGGTCCTCTTCTGGCTTCAGGGGTCCTCTTCCGGCTTCGGGGGTCTCTCCGGCCTTTTCTTCCGCTGTTCGACCTGTTCTCCGCGCTCTCCGGGTCTTCTGCCGTGCTCCTCTGCTATCTTCTGCTCTTTTGCCGCTCTTTTGCTATAGCGGAGGAGCCCGGTCTGCTGCCTTCTGCCCTCTTCTTCTTTTCTTCTCTTCTTCCGATGTTGACACAACACTCTCTGGCTGGAATGCTCTCTGGGTGCTCCGCTCTGACTTATATAGGCGGTGACCCCGCCCCCTTATGCCGTCGCAGTCCCTGGGCATGCTGGGACTGTGATGTTTTAGGGGGCGTGGTTACCGGGTGATGACCATGCCCCCTAAAACATCACAGTCCCAGCATGCCCAGGGACTGTGACGGCATAAGGGGGCGGGGTCACCGCCTATATAAGCCATAGCAGAGCGCACAGAGAGCATTCCAGCCGGAGAGAGCGTCGTGTCAACATCAGAAGAAGAGAAGAGGGAAGAAGGCAGAAGGCAGCAGACCGGGCTCCTCTGCTAGCAAAAGAGCGGAAAAAGAGCAGAAGATAGCGGAGGAGCCCGGCAGAAGACCCAGAGAGTGCAGAGAACAGGTCGAACAGCGGGATAAAAGGCCGGAGACAGAGGAGAAGAACCGGAGAGACCCCTGAAGTCAGAAGAAGACCCCCGAAGCCGAAAGAAGGCCCCCCCGGAGCTGTCTAATAAATTACTTTAAAAACCTGTGCAGTGTTTTTTTATTGACACTTTTTCCCTAGGTGAATGGGTAGGGGTACCATGTACCCCATACTCATTCACATAGGGTGGGGGATCGGCATCTGGGGGCCCCCTTATTAAAGGGGGCTCCCGGATCCTGATAAGCCCCCCTCCCACAGACCCCGACAACCAACGGCCAGGGTTGTCAGGAAGAGGCCCTTGTCCTCATCAACATGGGGACAAGGTGCTTTGGGGGGGGCGCAGCGCCCCTCCTTCCTCAAAGTACCCATCCTCATGTTGAGGGCATGCGGCCTGGTACGGTTCAGGAGGGGGGGGGCACTCGCTCGTCCCCACCCTCTTTCCTGACCTGCTGGGCTGCGTGCTCGGATAAGGGTCTGGTATGGATTTTGGGGGTTCCCCTTAAAATCCACACCAGACCGAAGGGCCTGGTATGCCCCTGGGGGTGGGGACCCCCACGCCATTTTTTAAAAAATTTTGGCATGGGGTCCCCTCTGAATCCATACCAGACCCTGGGGGGACCCCACACTGTTTGTTTTTTTTCACAAATTTTTTTTTTTAGCCGTCATTTTTTTTTTTTTTTTACATTGAGCGGGAAGCCAGCTGACAGCTGATGACTCATAGGTTAACCACTTCAATATCAGACACTTTTGCCTCTTCCCGCCCAGGAAAATTTTCAGCTTTCAGCGCTGTCACACTTTGAATGACAATTGCACGGTCATGCTACACTGTACTCGAACAACATTTTTAGCATTTTGTTCCCACAAATAGAGCTTTCTTTTGGTGGTATTTGATCAACTCTGCAGTTTTTTTTTTTGCTAAACAAACTAAAAAAACCAAATTTTGGAAAAAAAAAAATTTGCTTCGTTTCAGTTGTAAAATTTTTGTTTTTTTCCTTCACTGTCGGGCACTGATGAGGTGGCACTGATGGACACTGATGAGTTGGCACTGATGGGCACTGAGGATGCACTGATATGTAGAATTGATGGGCACTAAGATGCGGCAATGATAAGCGGCACTGACTGGCAGCACAGATGGGCACTGACTGGCGGCACTGATGGGCAGATAGGCGGTACTGATTGCCACTGACAGGTGGCACTGATGGGCAGCACTGATGTTGAGGTACTGACAGGTTTTACTGCTGGGCATTAAGATGGGCACTGATGGGCACTTTGATGGGCACTGTGAGCTGTCTTTTAATTGGGAAACTAACTGACAGCTGAGGGGTCACATCTGAGGTGTTGTGGCACATCTGAGGGGACTGTGATTATCAGCACAGACCCCCCCTCTGACAGGGAGAGCCGTGATCGGCTCTCCTTGTCAGCGCGAACCAAGGAATGCCGTTTACCGGCACTTCCTGGTTCTCGCGATGATCAGCTGTGATTGGTCTGACAGAGGCTTCTTATCACGATCGGAGATGCGGGGTGTCAGACTGACATGCCGCACTCGCGATCGCCTCGATGCGTGCCCCTGCGGGCGCGTGCCGGCTTGGTATCCTGCTGGACGTCATAAGAGGCCTAGTCAGGATAACAGAACCACTTCCCGGATGTCATTCTGCATATGGCAGGCGGGAAGTGGTTAAGGACTCGGCGGCCGGCTTCCCAGGCCCCCTTCTTAGCAACCAGCTATATACAGCATAAAAAAAATAAAAAAAATAAAAAAAACCCAAATCCAAAAACGCAGAGGCACAAAAATGCATTGATGTGAACATGTTCCATAGAAACCCATGTTAAAAAATTCCCATGCATTTCTGCAAAATGCATCAAAAAACGCATTAGTGTAAATAGAGCCTATGGCCCCTTTCACACTGGGGCGGTGGGGGCGTCTGCGGTAAAGCGGCACTATTTTTAGAGCCGCTTTACTGTCGTTTTAGTGGCGTTATTCGTCTGCTGGCAGCCAAAAAGGGGTTAAATCCGCCCGCAAAACGCCGCTGGATCGGCATTTTGCGGGCGGTATCACAGCGCTGCCCCATTGATTTTAATGGGGAGGAGCAGTGAGTTCACCGCTCCAAAAAAGCTGCTGGCAGGACTTTTTGTGATGCCCTGCCAGCGCACCACTCCAGTGTGAAAACCCTCACTGGAGTGAATGAAGCCGCTTCTTTAGGGCTTTTTTCAGGCGCTATTTTTAGTGCCGTAGCGCCTAAAAACGCCCCAGTGTGAAAGGGGCCTAAAAAAAGTCCTGCTCGCAGCATCTTTGGAGCGGTGTATAAACTGTTCCTGCCCATTGAAATCAATGGGACAGCGCGGCTATACCACCGGCAAAACGCCGCTGCAGTGGTGTTTTGCGTGCGGATTTAACCCCTTTTCGGCCGCTAGCGGGGGTTAAAACAGCTAGCGGCCGAATACAGCCGGTAAAGCAGCAAGAAAAATAGCGCCGTTTTAGCTCTGCCGCCCGCACTGCCCCAGTGTGAAAGGGGCCTAAGGCCCCCCTCACACGGACGGACCTTTCAGGTCCACCTCGGACCTAAACGGACACTCCATAGACCTCTATGGAGGGTCGGATGTCAGTGGTGACATGTCCGCTGACATCCGACCCACTCCAATCCCAAAAACTTGTAACGGAGGAAAAACCTATTTTTCCATCCATCTGCGGATCGGATCGGGTGACGACGGACTCTACTGTCCGTCATCATCCGATCCCCCATAGAGGAGAGCGGCACTCTGCCAGGTCTGTCCCTGCACAGTATGCAGAGACAGGCCTGTCATCTGCCTGCCCAGCGGGGATCGACGGAGCGATCCCCCGCTGAGCAGAGCGGGCTCCGTACACGGGGTACAAAGTCCCATCGTGTGTATAAGGCTTAAACACCAGAAATTCAAGTTTTCATATCTTTAAAGGTCACCATACACTGGCCAATCAGTTAGATCTTCCATAAATTAGATTCAGTGCAAGAGCCGGTTTGATTTTCTACAATTAGAAGTAATTCTTACAGTGCATCTTCCTATTACCGCTTTAGCCTAATGCTCTCTTTCCACTATTTCAACCCCAAAGTTGCGTGATTTACAATGTGCTTTTTCGGCTTGTTTTCCACTATTGCAGCTTGTCATGCCACTAGGGACTGAAAAGTTGCATCACAAGTTCTACCCCATGATTTACAATGAGTACCGTTCATATGTCTGCGACTTCAAAGTAGTCCCTGCACTATTTTGGTCCCACTTTGATGCGGCTTGAGGTTCCATAGACCTCAAAAATACACAGGCATTGCTTCAAGTTTTGGCAAAAAGTTGGGGGAAACTCGCGGCAAAAAGCACGCAACTTTGGGCTTTCAATAGTGGAAACTGAGCCTTAATTCCACAAGACTAATTCAAAACATCTGAGAAAAAGTCGCACTGAAGTTGGAACAAAGTAGTGCAAGAACTTTTTTTGGAGTTGCACCAATTAGAACGGGGGAACATTGAAATACATGTGTTTTGACTTGTCCTGCGACTTCACATGTGTCAAGTCACACAACAACTCGCAGTAGTGGAAAAAGAGCTTAAGGCCACTTGGGACTGAAAAGTTGCATCACAAGTTGTATCCCTTGATTTACAATGAGTACCGTTCATATGTGTGCGACTTGCTTACGCACATGCCGTATACACAGCGGGCACACATCTTTATTACAGAAATCCATAGTTAGCATGGAAATTAACCACTTGCTTACTGGGCACTTAAACCCCCCCTGCTGTCCTGACCAATTTTCAGCGCTGATCCATTTTGAATGACAATTGCGCGGTCATACTTAGCCAAATGGTTTTTTTTTTGGTTTTTTTTTTAAGTTCCCACAAATAGAGCATTCTTTGGGTGGTATTTGATCAACTGTGTGGCTTTTTTCTTTTGTTCAAACAAAAGATAAAACAGATTTTTAAAAATAATTTGATATATTTTTGGATATTTTGCTATTAAATTTTGCAAACAGGTAATTTTTCTCCTTCATTGATGTACGCTGATAAGGCGGCACTGATTGGTTACACTGATAGTAAGCACTGCTTGGGATCACTGGTGGGCATTGATAGGTGGCACTGGAAGGGGGTACTGGTGGGCACAGATGAGGCAAAAAAAATTGCCTTTTCGGGACCAATGTCCCTTGCACCAAAGGCGGTGATTAGCTTTTATTTTTATCCTCATGCTGTCAGCGTGAGTAGAACAAATAAACAGATCGGCCCCTACTTCGATCTGTGATCACCCGAGTCTCAGTGACTCAGTG